>PRKT01000379.1:240532-281962 GCA_003671525.1 Saccostrea glomerata | reverse complement strand
CCCACTTTCAAAAACGATGCTACGCCACTGCAAACAAGTTGATGAAATAAGAATATCACCTGTGTCCCTTAAAGTCGTTATTGCCTATGTTCTGTGGTCGATACAATGACCCTTTTCGAAAATTCAATCAATCATTAATTCAAATGCTGGTTGACGTTTTTATCCTTATCGTAGGCCATTATTTGCACACTGTATTGTCGGTGGAATTTTCCGCTCCATGCTATACGAGGGTTGTCCAGAAAGTTCGAGAACAAATGCTTGATTTTCTTTATAAAGTCCACAACGGCAAAATTGTACAATTATATTTTAATAAAACCAGTATTGAGTAAATATGCAAAAATTTAAAACAATGTACACTTTTTGATGAACATTATAGAATGTTAAGTAAATATTTTGTATATGAAAGCTGCACGGGCCAATCTGACGTAACGCTTATTTTACAATATCAAAAATATGGATTTTGATTTTTTTTCCCTATTTTTCACTGACATGTCTATTGACACGCGCTATATTGCCAAGTGGGAGCAATAATATTTATGTAGAGATTATAATTTATTTAGATTTAAAAATTCGAAACAAAACATGATATATTTTACGAGCGTCAATATAAACAATTCGTATACATAGGCAACATAGCCCAGTCCGACGGCGCTAGATTTATAACGTCATGCATAGGAATATCTTATTTTCATCAAATAATAGTAGCCTTCAACATTTGGAGTGCCTGCTAAATTTTACACACAGTTGAAAAATTGTAAACACCAATTACAAATTACTAGACTTAATATATACCAATAAATGTTTTGTTTTTGTCGACGTTTCAACGATAAACCATATTCTAATGCAGTTGTTTTGTAAAACACCTTTTGATTGGCTAATGCACGGATAATTTAAGCAGTAAAACGAGCATTTACGAGATATAAAGCTTTTCCTTGTGACGTCATAATAGAGCGACGCAAAAACACAATGCTTCGTAACGTATCCCATGTAACAAAACTTAACAAAATAAATATCAAACAAAATACATAGATTGCGTTAGAATGGAAATAACTATCTTCTGATTTTGTATTTGCGACGGTTAAATCAGCATAAACTGTCGTTAATGCCAAATTAGAAGACAGTTATTCCTTAAATTGTGTGATTAAACGCTGTCTCGTTCGGATTACCGACGTCACTTTTTCTATTAATTTTTCAAACTTACTTACTGGCGTTTTTTGTTTAATAATTTTATTGTCTATATACATGTAGTAAATGTACTGTGAAATTACAAATTTTCGTGGGGGATTAATTTTCGTTGTTTTCGAGGTATGAAAAGACCCACGAATTCATGCCCACCACGAAATGTAAAATGTTGCAAACATAACTACTCAACAATTTTGCATTCACGAGATCAATTCCCAACGAACCAAGAGTTTCTCCCACCAAAGGACTAAAATTTGACCCCATGACAATATGTGATTTTACAGTCTCAGAAAATGACGACAATCGATTTAGTATGTTTTAGATTACGTTTTTAATCATCTTTGACTCGTTTTATCAAGAAAATAATCATTTCAATCCGGTTATTTTATTTTAAAGTTAATGACATTTGAACCTTGCTCTGTGTGCACTATTGCCAACCGTTAATGACCGATATTTTTTTTATAAAAATATTAAGTTATAAAAATAAAAATCAAACTATTCTCACAAAAATTTTCAAAACTAATATTTTGATATACAAGAAGCATTTCTTGAACCATTCATTCTAATAAAAACGTCATTGTCCACGAACTTTTTGAACACCCTCGTATAGGTATTAAGGTAGCTGAGATTTTATTTTGCGTGTCAATAAATTTCTCCTTTTCAATGAAATCAACTTTGACTCGTTTTATCAAGAAAATAATCATTTTAATCAGATCATTTTATTTTAAAGTTTATGACATTTGAACCTTGGTCTGTGTGCACTATTGCCAACCGTTCATGACCGATATTATTACAAAAAATATTAAGTTCAAACAATAAAAATCAAACTATTCTGACTAGAATTTTCAAAAGTAATATTTTGATATACAAGAAGCATTTCTTGAACCATTCATTCTAATAAAAATTGTCCACGAACTTTTTGAACACCCTCGTATTGGTATTAAGATAGCTAAGATTTTATTTTGCGCGTCAATAAATTTCTCCTTTTCAATGAAAACAGATTCAGAGGAGTGCAGAGGATTTCCGAAATGTTATGTTTGGAGTGGAGGGTATAGGCTTGACATAGATGGCCACTTTATGTGGAGGGGAAGTAACTCTACTATTGAATTGTTCACCAGATGGGCGCCAAGTGAACCGAACGGTGCGTTGGGCATTGAAAACTGCATTGCAATAAAGCGCTCAACAAGGGATTGGTGCGATGCCTCCTGTAACTATCTGCTTTCATATATTTGCAAAAAAGATTTTAAATAAATGACAAAAATATAATTGTGTAATTGAATGATTAGGTTACTTATTTGTTATTAATCTGTAAGACACACATTGATGTAATACAACGCCCGTTTATCAGATGTTGACCCGAAATTAATTGGTAAAAACAATATTAATGAATATTATTTTCACTGTCTTTTTCGATTTTTATTTAGTGAGAAATGTTACACATGTAATGCAAAAATGTTAAACGGATGTTTAATATTCTGTGTATAGTTCATAGTTTAATAAACAGTTTTAATAAAAATTATTTTAAAATTTTCTTCGTTTTTCTTTATTTAGAAACATCACACATGTAACCTGATTTTTAGTCAATTTACCTTAACAAAAAATACTATAGTTAACTATACTTTACTATAGTAGATCAAAATGTCAAAGTTATCAATATATATGTTAATGTCAAAGTGATAAATATAATAAATCAAAGCACTATAGTAAATCAAAATTTTTAGCTCACCTGAGCTTTCCTGATCACATTTTGTCCGACGTCCGTCTAGCTGTCTGTCTGTCTGTAAACTTTTCACATTTTCGACTTCTTCTCAAGAACCGCTGGGCCAATTTCAACCAAACTTGCCACAACGCATCCTTGAGTGAAGGGAATTCAAATTTGTTCAAATGATGGGCCACGCTCTCATTTAAGGGGAGACAATTGGGAATTAATGAAAATTTGGTGGTATATTTTAAAAATCTTCTTCTCAAGAACCACCGTGTCAGGAAAAATGAAACTTATGGGGAAACATCCTCAGGTAGTGTAGATTCAAGTTTGTTCAAATCATGACCCCCGGGGGTAGGGCGGGGCCATAATGGCCGACCAAAGTTTTACATAGAAATATAAAGGAAAATTCTTTAAAAATCTTCTTGTCAAGAATAACAGAGCAGTGATTGATCATTTTTATGTTGAAGCATCCTCAGGTAGTGTAGATTCAAATTTGTTCAAATTACGACCCCCGGGGGTAGGACGGGGCCACAATGGCCGACCAAAGTTTTACATAGAAATATATAGGAAATTTCTTTAAAAATCTTCTTGTCAAGAATAACAAAGTCATGATTGATCATATTTATATGGAAGCATCCTCAGGTAGTGTAGATTCAAGTTTGTTCAAATCATGACCCCCGGGGGAAGGGCGGGGCCACAATGACCGACCAAAGTTTCAAATTGAAATATATAGGAAATTTTTTTAAAAATCTTCTTCTCAAGAATAACAAAGCCATAATTGATCATATTTATATGGAAGCATCCTTAAGTAGTGTTGATTTAAGTTAGTTCAAATCATGACCCCTGGGGGTAGGGCAGGGCCACAACGGCCGACCAAAGTTTTAAACAGAAATATATAGGAAAATTCTTTAAAAATCATCTTCTCAAGAATAGCAAAAATATTTCTGGTCAAAGGTTTACTTTTGGATTTAAACTTTTCAATAATAAAACCAATTTCTAATTTTTCCTAGCCACAGTGGTCAGGAGAGCGATGTGGCCCATGGGCCTCTTGTTACCATCATGATAGAAAATCAGTTTTCATAGTAATCACATCAAAGTTTTCATACTTTTACTACTACTAGTTACAAAGAATGATTCGATTTTTTTTTCATAATTCTAATATTTTACATATACACTGTATAAAAAAGCTCCTTATGGTTATTTAGTCCTGTAAATTTATGAATAATAGAAAAAGTTCAGTTTTGGCTGACAATGCAGTTTTCATTCCTTAAACATGACGTAATTTTCTTCCTAGTGAATGTATTATGACGTCATGAAATACATTTTTATCATCTCATGTAAATCTTTTTAAATTGGCCAAAAATGTATCCATATAGATATCTACCCCAAAATGTACCCCAAAATCCATATAGAGTACATGTACAACGTTGGTTCTGAAATAAGCAATTGCAATATGAAAGATCAGTTTCAAAAGATCACACGACATGTTTTAATTATTAATTGAAGGTAGTCAATTGCACATTCGCCTGTGTCTGCAAAATTGAAGAACATTGCATTTTTCACATATACTGTTTTAAAATATCTGTTGCAGAAGACCATACATGTTTTCTTTTTTGAATCAAGGGTTGTACACATATTTTATTGTTTGTTGAAGGGAATCTAATGTGCCTATGTTCTGCATAATTGAAGAAAATTGCATTTGTCACAAAATACATTTTTAAATACCTGAATTCTCCAAATAAATTTTGTAATAGTAAATTAGAACACCATATCTCTATTCTGATATATACAATGGGACAGATGGTTTCAGTATATAGATTGGTTTCAGGACAGGGCTATTTAATGCACTATACAATGAACCTAGATCCCTTTGAAAAAGAATGCATGTTGTCCATTTCATAATAAAGAAAACCAATAAAGTACTGTTCATGCCAGCAAATAATTATTTTGAGAATAATCATTTGAGACGAGGCCCGTCGCTACTTCAGCGACATTACAAAACACTTTTTAAGTTCATTTGCACAGAGGGGTGCATTATTTTGTTTAAACATCTGCAAGCAATAATTATATTTTCAGGAAATTATTTGCGTAAAGAAACAAAAAACAATAAACTAACATTCATTACAATTGGACATTTTATTAAAATATTGATATCTTATTTCAATGTTTGCAAATCACATTATTACAGTATTCTCTTTTCGTTAGACCTTGCTTTTCAATAATTGAAAATACAATTCATTTCAATAGTAAGTTAGCCATTAAAAAATAAATGAATATCATTTACAAATCTATTGTTATAACAATTGCTTTTATTACCATGTTAGTATAAATCAGTTATTTTATATAATTATTGACAGAAAATGCCATACGCACATGCACTGGATGTACAAATCTAATTTAACTTCAATAACGTGTTATTTGATATAAACTTTTATCTCCAAAATACTATTATTAAATAAAAATGCTACTCTATCTTTAATCCGTCTTTATTAATCTAAATATAAATTAAAAATAAAACAAATGCACAATTGATTGATTGTATATTGTTTAACGTCTCTCTTAAGAATATTTCACTCATATGGAGACGTCACCGTATGCCGGTGAAGGGCTTCAAATTTTGACCTATACTCGGCACTCAGGGCCATTGAGCAGTGAGGGTTCTTTATCGTGCCAGCGTCTACCGTGACACGGGACCTACGTTTTTAAGGTCATATCCGAAAGACCCGTGACTTTCACTTCTAGTGCCGAGCTCTTGGCGAAGGAACAGTCACTACCTTTGTTTACGTTTTAGGTATGACGCGGCGCCGCGATCGAGAATCAAACCCTGGGCCTCCCGATCACGGAGCGAACGCTCTACCACTAGGCTACCGTAAAATCAAGGGTTTATCAAATACAGATTGAATGTAGATCCTTATACATTAGAATGTAGAGTTAATGGTTAATTAAATAACATTCTCCTCAAGAGCTACTGTCTAAAAATAAAGTTTAACTGAATCTCAGCTGAACATTTATATCCCCTGGGAATTTTTCAGAGACCGCTGTATTGGATTAGCAGTCATATTAGGCCTCCTTTGCACTTAGCCTAGGTCGCTGAGACAGACGACGTCCAAGAATTACATGCATAATTAGGCCTCCTTAGTTCCTGACCTTTCGCTTGGTGAAATTTACATTCCGGTAGAACGATCAATAAATCAACACAGCTACATTGTAGCTTTCAAAGAGTCATCACAGAGTTAACAAATAGAGATACATGTATATAATTATACATCTGTATCCTATTTCTCTGTTTTAAATGCCCTAGTATATGAATAAAATATAGAGAAATTGTTTGAATATTTCTGTGATATTTTGCATTGATTAAATACGACCGACGTATTTGTTAATTTATGGCATTTCTGTATTTTTCTAAAATATGAAAGTGATATAAAAAATCAAAATTCATTATTTCTGAATCATAAGAATTCCATGCAGTAGAAATACACAAATTGTTTTTCTCATATGAGTTCCTCATTGCTAATCGTGACGTCATCAACTTGTGCATTTTCCCGCATTTTCTTAAGGGGGGGAGGGGGGGCTATGTCCGAAAAGTCTTTGACATTTCTTTCATGGCCACTTGCTCTTAATTTTTAGGTATTAAAAACCATACCTTTATATGCTTATTTTTACACAGGAGCACGTGCAAAAACAGTGTAAAATGCTAAAAATAGATTATTTTCAGACATTGTTATTCTACCATAAATATGGGCTTAAAAGAATCAAAAATGTCAAATCACATTCAAAATTAACAAGTATTTAAATTATTAGACGTGTATCTTTAAAATGAAGGCAAATTCATTGTAATTCAACTCGCATGAAAAATTATAAGGGAGCACAAAGTAAGTATTACCCCATTTTTCTTGTCGTATTTTTACAATTCCGACATGCATAAAAGGTAATATCTTAAAAAAGTCTTTGTGTGAAAATGTTGTAATTCATATTTTTGAAAGAAATAAATTATCTCTTTATTTTAATAAAGAAAAAATTATACCTTTATGATAAAATAAACGAGAAATATGAAGATTTCTTTATTTTCGTACTCTTGTGTCATAAATATTGACCTTTTCGCACTAAGACAAAGGTAAGTAAGCACTGACAAATATATGAATATAAAACCATTTTGCAGAAAACAAGTATTTTGTTTTGATTAGTAACAATTTCCACTGATTTTATCTTCTTCTTTTTGATTCCATACAATCATTCTGTTTCTCCTCCCCCTCCTTCCCCGTCAAAACCAACACTATAAGAAATAACCTAGGAATGACTTTATACAATTTAATTTAAATGTACTAATCAATAAGCAAATAATTTATATGTACAAGTAGATTTCTTAATTCTTTTTTTAGTTTTATCGAGAAAATACAATTAATGGTAAAAAAAATTACAATATATTTCCCTGATTTAAGCCGCTATCTTTGCTGAATTTTATCTTATGTTTTTGCACTTATATCAGCATAATATCGAGAGATTTTTTCACAACTGAAATTGCTATGAATTGTCAGTGAAAAGAAGAGATTTTTAAAATTGAGAAACTCCAGTAATCAAATAAAACTGCTATTAATGATGTATAAATTTTCTTTTTGTAAATTGTGTACCCTATTGATTATTAAAAATGTCATGCCTATATCACAGTTGCAAAAGTCTACAGGTAAAAACAAACACCCCTATTGTGACGTCACATTACGCTGCTTTGACGTAGAACGACATAGCCCCCCCCCCCAGGACATAGCCCCAGAAGACATCAATTTTCAGTGGAATATTTTTTTTCAGAAAATATACTCTTCCACCGTCGCCCACAAAGATTTTGAGGTATGTGATTTTTCAAAGCATTTTACATAATATACAAAAAAAACCTCATGTTGGCGACAGTGGTAGACACTATTTTCTAAAGCAAAATAAGCACAGAAATGAGTCATTTTGAGGCTTTTCTGAATGAATGTACCAACTTAATGACGTCATATTCATAAATGGTCCTCCTTCATGCTATATTTTTTAAATAATTTATCATATTCATCTATTCAACTCTTCTTAAATCCACTTTCATCACTTTTTAAGAACATTGAATTTTAAGGGCACAATAAAACCCAAACTGCACCTTCTTCTTTAATGAAAGTGTCAACTCAGAAACTTTATCAATGTACATACATTGATTAGAGCTTATTGAAAATGGATAGTTTTCGACAATATTCTACAGTAATTAAATTTTTGATAATAAACAATATTCATTGTAAGCTATTGATCATTTTGATGACATTCCAGATGAAATTCAAATAACATTTTCCAACAATTATAGATCGCTAATTTGGTTAAATAAAGAATTTTATCTTTAAAAATTAAATATTAAAGGAATCTGTCATTCTTTTGTTATTCCGGTAATATTATGTATTGATCAATCGGTGTAATTGTTCCATTTATAAGTTTAAATCTAAGATTACCAATTTAATATATTACAAACTGCCACTCAACGTTTTACAGATAAAAGATGAAGTTTAACACTTGCGTCCAGCAATTCTATTTAAAGGCATTTTTATATTATCTATTTATGACAATTTGTGGGCAATGCTTCGCAATTAGACTGGAAACAAATCTTCAGAGATTGTCTTTTTTTTTGTTAACTTCTTTCCATCTATTGTTGTATTTTCTCAATTGAAGGAATAAGTCGCATTGCTTGTGCTACGAAGTGTATCGAGTATAAATATCTTTGTACTGGAGTCATGTACAACGATTTGACAAAATCATGTAAGCTACTGAACAGTCATTTAAATGAAACCACACTCAGTTATCCAGAGGACGGATGGGGGTACTGGATAATTGTTGGTTTGTATTCGCTGAATGTAGTATAAAAATTTACTATAAATAAATAAATATATACATAAATATATATACTTAAATAAATAAAAACAGAATATATGAAGAACAATGATGTTTTATTAATATCTTCATAGGCAGTTTTAATTGATTGATTGAGTGAAATATATATTTTTTAACGTCCCTTCGAGAATTATTCACTCATATGGAGATGGCATAAGTTGCCGATGTAGAGGTTCAAATTATATCCTATACTCGGAACACAGGGCCATCGAGGGATCTTTTCCTTTTTCTTTTGCTAGCACCTACTGTCACAAGGGACCTTAGTTTAGACAGTCTCAGTCAAGGGACAAGTCTCCACGTCCCACTGTTGGATTCGAGCCCGAGACGTAAGGATCATATTGGCGACTCTAGAGCCGACGCTATAACCACTGAGGCATACGAGCAATTAGACAGTTTTTGAAGAAGAATTCTAGAATAGTTTATTTTTTCTGCTTTTATGAAATTGATAATGTTGGTGAAGCGTTTATAAGAAACAATTTCTTCTTTGAAAAAGCTAGAACAATATTCCATCTTTCAACACAAATCATAACTATCTTGTGCTTTGAAATCAGACAATAAAAAGATTATACAATATTATGTTTATATCTTTCAGGCTGTGATCCTGGATGGATTTTTTATTCAGGATATTGTAATAGTTACTTCAATCAATCGTCAATGTCATGGTTTGATGCTGCGGTGAGTGGTAATAGAACTTTACTTAGGGAATATAATAATGAGTTATATTAACTTACTAAGGAATAATCATGTAACTTTTGTAATGGATAATATTTAATACATATGTGGTTTTAATATCAAAATATCAATTTATATACTTATTATTCCTTTTAGGTTCCGTGTGAAAGACACAATGCCTATCTAACAGATATAAGTTCCAAAGAAGAAAATACATGGATTTTTGAAATTTTTGAATTTTTGTATCTTTGATAAGTTTATAAATATATATAATAGATAAGATAGATTGATTAAAATTAATAATAAAATTAATTTCAGCAAATATCTGATCCACCACGTGCACTTGTCTATGGAGGGCTTGAAATTTTGACCTGAACTTGACACTAATTGCTTTTGAGCAGTTAAGGGTCTTTTATGACAGCACTTTCTGCTGCAAAGAGTTTCAGATAATACTATGCCATCCGAAGTACCGATTTCTACATCCAAGAGTCTGCAGGGAAGGGGGTTATAGGTGTAATTTTTTCGTATATGCAAGCTGTCCGTGCCAATCTGACCTGTACCTGACACTAACTGCTTTTGAGCTGTTAAGGATCTGTCGTGACAGCATTTACTGCAAAACAGCTTTTAGATAATACGATGCCATCCGAAGTACTGATCTTTACATCCAACAGTCCGCAGAGAAATGGGTTATAGGAGTAAATATTTCGGATAAGCAAGCTGCCTGTGCCAATCTGACATAGCGCTTATTTCACGATATCAAAAATATGTATTTTGGATTTTTTTTTATCATACGTTAATGGATACGCGCCTTTTTTATTATGCTATATTGCAAAGTGGATGTTACCATATTTATGTAAAGAATTTAATTTATTTTGGATTTAAAATTCGAAACAAAACACAATATAATTTTCGAGGGTCAATATAAACACTTTGTTAACACAGACTGCATAGCAAAGTTCAACGTCGCTAGATTTTAAACAGCGTCATGCATAGGAATATCCTATTTTCATCAAATAATACAGTGTAGTAGTTTTCCACTTTTTGTAGAGCCTCCAACATTTTACACAGTGTTGAAAAATTGTTAACACCAATTACAAATTACTAGACTTAATATATTCCAATAAATATTATGTTTTTGATGACGTTTCAACCATCGTAAACCGTATGATAAAACTCTGTCCCGTTCGGATGACCGACGTCGCTTTTTCTATCAACTTTTCAAACATACTTTTTGACGGTTTTAATTGTCTTTATTTAAAGCGATAGTAAATGTATCAGAAAATGGCAAAGATTTATTTGTGATATATATTCACTTTTGAATCAACTTTGACTCGTTTTATGAAGAAAATAATCAATTCAATCAGATCACTTTATCTTAAAGTTTATGACATTTTAACCTTGGTCTGTGAGCACTATTGGCAACCGTGAATGACCCAAACTATTCTGACTTGAATTTTCAAAACTTATATTTTGGTATACAATAAGCATTTATTGATCAATGCATTCTAATAAAAATGCCATTGCCCACGAGGTTTTTGGACTACCCTCGTATAGATATTCAGATAGCTGAGATATTATTTCGCGTGTCAATCATTTTCTCCTTTTCAATGAAAACAGATTCAGAGGAGTGCAGAGGATATTCGAACTGTTATGTTTGGAGTGGAGAGCATAGGCTTGACAAAGATGGCAACTTTATGTGGAGGGGAAATAACTCGACTGTTGAATTGTTCTCCACATGGGCGCCAAGTGAACCGAACAAATGGGTCGGGAGATGAAAACTGAATTGCAATGATACGCTCAATAGGGAAGTGGTGCGATGCCCCCTGTTATTTTCTGCTATCATATATTTGCAAAAAAAAAATATATGAAAATTATATAAAAATGCCAGGATAACTGGATAATTGTGTTTTTAATCTGTGAGCCAGACATTGATGTAAGCAACGCCCGTTTAACGGATATTGAAAATACACATGCATTACAGAATTCATAGCTTAAAAACTTTTTTTTCGATTGCTCTATATTGAGAAACATTACTCATTTAATGCTCACTATATAAAACTTTTTTACAAAATATTTTTACTTTTTCACTGATATTTAACATTTGAAAAATGATCCTATTGCTAATTTTTTTTATTGACAATACAATTTAAATTGTTATATTGTTATTTATAATTTTAAGGAAAGAATATAGTAAAGCTTTTATTTCCAATTAATCATTGTTTAACTTGAATAAAATTATAATTTCAGAATATTTACAAAATTTCGTTTCAAGTACAGTAACATTTTTTACCCTCCATGTCAAAGAGCACACTGCGGGTGTGACAGGTCGGCAGATGCACACTTCTCCATGGATCCTAGTCCCATCTTCGTGTTTGCTCTTCTCCTGTTTTGTTATGTTAAATGATCTTAAGAGCTTAAATACTATTCGTTATCTCATTACAAATATTCTATCTTCATGTTTTAGTGGGTGTTGTCAGGTCCTTGCTTGTCGAGTCTGATGCAAAATACATATAATTTTTATCGAGTGACTAACAGTGACTAATAAAAAATTACGTTCATTTTATTCGATCAAAGTACATGTATTGAAAATGTACTGCTTGTAAATATTTTTCATTGAAAGTAGCCAAAACTAAGCCCAAACATACAGTTGATGTGAGATGAAGGATTTCAGTTCGAGCAGTTTTGAATTGGCCATCGTTTACAAAATATGAAAAAAAAAAATAAATAAAAATCCTAATGTACACTCGAGTACCAGTGTTTTTTATTAAAATTATAGTGACGCAGTTTTTACGTATTCACACTCAAACATGACTATGCGAAAGAAAATATAAGTACTTTTTTGGTTTTCCATTTACGTATGTGTTTTTGTTTTTCATCATTAGATAAAAACTGCAGTGTATATTACTTCAAAAGAAAATCCGCATATGAATGTTATAATATCCTCTTCCGCCAAGTATTCGTAGTTAAAAAATACATCAAAATTAATATGTGTATTTCTATTAATGATTTTATCCAATTTGTATCAGTATTAGCTTCGCTGATTTCCAGGGATTTTTCTTTAAAAAAGGAGATATGAAACAGTAATTGCTCTAAAAAAAATATACAAACAAAGAAATTATATAAAGCAGGACATAATGCAGACCCTTGAGGTGGGATTACGTGCTTACAGGGAATTAACATCTCCTGTTGACCGTAATGAGACCTATATACAGTATTCATCAAAAAGTCGGAATATTTTGTGTAAAAATTCAATATAAGATTAAGACACTTGAATTTCAGGTCTCAAAATAATTTAGAGTTAGCATCTAAAAATTCATACTTCCCTCTTCCTTTGTTTTGAAATAAAAAGATGTTCATATATCCTTCTTGTTCTAAGTAGTTGAAAATAAAAACTTGATGTACATAATATTACATAAAAATAAAGTATTTTGATCTGGTTACATATAATCACTTGTTGTTTGCCGGTCCTTATATGCAGATTCATACTTTGTTGTAAACAGGTCTTAATGATACAGATATGAGTAAAGAGAATTTCACACAATCGACAGCATGTGATAGAATCATCAAATAACAAATTAATCGAAGAAAACGTTTCAATTGTGAGAAATCATATTTGATATCTGAACTGTTTAAGTTGAACGTGATTTGATGAATTGAATTTTGGTAATTTTTTCTTCATTGAAAAAAAAGGAAAGAATTGAAAATTGTCTCAAGATAGAACATGAATGATTCACATTTCAAAAGCAGCTCTTCAAATCCTGCAGCATGCACAGATCTTAAATGTTTATCCATACATGTACCTTTGTGTTAAAGCGGATATCAACTTTTGTGTCATCTTGAATTCGAAACTTAGCAAAAAAGGTATTATACGCACCTGAAGATAATTAAGGTGGATAATCGTATTGATAAGGAAGGTAGTATTTAAAGTAGTGAACCTTCGATTCTGGCCACGATTTTTTTTTTTTTGGTAATTGTAGTAGAAAGGCTGCGAAAGATAAAACATACCAAGTTCTTTCTATAAGAAAGGTGATACCTTGGATGAAAAGGGCGGCTCATGAAGGGAAGCAATATCTGGGAATGCTACGGATGTCAAAGAAAACGCAAACCATGTAAGATCATCTATAATTACGTCGTCTTCCTCGTCTTCTTCATCAGATAATCGAATCAAATACTCTGAAGAAAGATTTCGAAATCTGATGAGTATCGTCATCCAACAGATACATTTTGATAAACTTGAACATGCGTTATATGCCGACTTGTTACGAGCCAATACTCTCGATGCTTTGTCTGCCCTTCAAAGAAAATAGAACACATCGATAAAAACTGGACAGAATTAATTTTGGCGGACGAAATGCTTAGATTAACATTATTGAAATCATCGGAAGGTGGACTTTTCGGAAGGTTGAGTTGTTTTGCTTCCCCCAGCTTGTGCCAGCTTGCAGCCATGTGGTGTACAGCTGTACGCGCACACCACGTCAACTGATATCTTCATATCTGTGTGCAACCAGTGTACTGAACTGTAACCTTGTTGATATGTTAATGCTAGAGTAGTGTAAGCAATCAAATAAGCTTACTCTTGGCGACTGTTATATATAGTTCAAAGCTGTATAATGTAGCAAGGGTTTGAAATATGAAAAAAATGTGTGTATTTGAAGATTGAGATTAGTTTGATCTAAAAAGTTTAAGAAAGATTTAAGATAAGATCTAAAAAGTTTAAGAAAATCAAATAAGCTTACTCTTGGCGACAATTATATATAAGTAGTTCAGAGCTGTATAATGTAGCACAGGTTTGAAATATGAAAAATGTTCGTATTTGAAGATTGATATTGAAATGTTTGATCTAAAAGGTTTAAGATATTTGACACAGTATATATGATGTAGGAGATTAGATATAAAAAGTTGATATGCTTGATATTTGAAGAATGAATAATGACTTGGGTTTTGAACAGTTTTTTTTGTTGATTTTAAACAGTCTGTAATTGTGCTGTCCCTCTACACTAAACCTGGGGCGGTAAGAATTTGAAACACACACAGTATTTGAATTAGGAAGGATTGCCCATTCGAAATTGCCTCGACAATGTTTTTATTTTCTTGTGTCACCGCCAATACTCGCCACATTAAAGAAGAGTAAATTATATTCTGAGTATTGTGTATTTTTTCTATATAATAAAAAAAAACATTTTCTACAACCTACTGAATGAGACTGTGTTTAATAACAGATATCTCAAAATGTTTTTGTTGGTTAGCACAAATCTTAACAGATTCAGAAAACACTAAATGTACTAAAAAATACATGTATTCAATGTTTAATTATAGTTATTAACGTACATGAATATTTACATTTGATGTGTTATTTTACAAAACAGACTGTGCAATTGATCTATATGCCTTTTCCTATTATACTCAAGTGTAAAAGTACGCGGAGAATCTCGCACACAAAGTGACATCACAATGAAGCTACAAAAATGTTAATGAAAATATATTGACGATATTATGGTGAACGTTTTAATCTTCAGAAAGGTGTCAAACGTACAAGTGTACTTTTAATGAAGAAAGATCACTAGTGTGTTCCAAACATCTCTAAAGATTAAAAATTTCCACCACTTTTTACATGTAACCAGACGTGTAAAAAGTTGAACGAAACGTTCCTAGAATCGATATTGTATATCTATTTAATATTTTGAAAAAAATATGCATAATTAGCTATATATTCTAAATTTAAAAAAATCTCTTTAAACTAAATAAATAAAAATTGAAACTGATGTTTTTAAATTTCTATTACAATTTTATGGACACAAACGTCTCTCAAAGTACATTGTATCTTGATTTGTTTTTGTTAGGAAACTAATAAAAGTAGCAGATATTCAATATCAATTTCGTTAAAAAATACGTTTTTAGGTACTTTTCGTCTCACTTATTTTGGACTTTAAAAATACAAAAAGAGCAAGAGTGTTGCAAACATAAAGAGATGTGGAGATACTTGAGAACCATTATTTGCGTTCCTCTTTGTCTGATTCTTCCTGTCCTCTTGCAGCATTTCAAGGTCACAGGATTCCATCATGGAGTAAAATTGAAGATGTTCGAAATTGTGCTTTTTTCGGACCTCAATTTTCAGATATTCTCCAACATCGCCCTGCATGCAAGGGTGACGTTTGATTTCCTTGACCACTTCTTTGCACTCTTCTAAGCACATCGATAAGGGACGACAACTCTGGACAACTTTCTGAGAAATATTCGCCATATGTGGATGCGAGAAATTAAAGAAAGTATTTCTATTGCAGCCATTGGTGACCGTAAATACTTTTAATTGTAATTTAGAGAGACTTTTCCAACTTGTGCAGTACAGAGATTGAGATCCATATTTTACGTTTGTTAATGGATAAATTTCAAGAAAACCGAAGCACATCTCGTCGGAAGTGGCATCGCCTTTAAATGTAGTGACGGATTTCGATGATGATTTATACACACATTTTGTCCTGATTTCATCCCCAGGCAAGACTTCTATTGATGTATCGTACCTATTGATTTAAAATCAGTATAAACAAACATTGTTTTCTCAAATACAAGGGCGAAAAAACTCTTTAATATACATGTATATATGACGATTTAAGGCATATGAGATAAACTACTGAAATAATTCCTAGAAAGATAAATTTGTTCGAAATCTTTTCGTCTGCAAATAAAACTGTCGAATAATCAGCCTAAAGTGATGTAACAAAGTCTACTAACTGTAGAAACATATTATGAAAGTATACTCTAAACAATTACACAGATATACACATACACATTATTTTTTTGGTTTGAGGTATTGGATGGTATGAAAACCAAAAGGTTTCAGGTAGGAAATATAGTTTATCTGCGAACTACACATTCGAGTACTTATGTGATGATTGCCTGATTAATGTTTGGAAGCTGGCAGCTTTTATGTAGCCATATAATTTTAGGCGGTTTGTCAAATAAAGAATAATTTTAGCAGTCGCGAGATCTATTTACTTGGCTGCTGCCAGATATATTTTTTCTACCTTGCACCTACCAGCTTCCCTAGAATTGTATTTCATTCCATATTTTTAATTTTAGCTGTAACACGTCATTTTGTTAGATAAAAGATTACTTTTATATTATATGATATAAGTTGTCTACGTCACAATGAGTTACACTTGATTTTAAATTAAAAAATATGGACAATTTGAAAGCCATTTTGGAAGAAAATGTTTCATTGTCTTCCCTCCGTAACAAAAAAACCTATAGTTAACTATAATTTACTATAGTTAACTATATAATAGTTTACTATAGTGAACTATAGTAATTCAAAGTGTCAAAGTTTTCGCCAAAGTTTTTCAAAGTTTCAAAGTTTTCGTCAAAGTTTTTTCAAAGTGTCGATTTTTCGATAAAGTTTTTCAAACTTGCAAAGTTTTTGCCCACGTTTTTCAAAGTGTCAAAGTATTCGCCATAGTTTTTCAAAGTGTCGAAGTTTTCGATAAAGTTTTTCAAACTTGCAGAGGTTTCCCCAAAGTTTGTCAAAGTGTCAAATATTTTGAGAAAGTTTTTCAAACTTGCAAAGTTTTCGCCAAAGCTTTTCAAAGAGTCAAACTTTTCGATAAAGTTTTTCAAACTTGCAAAGTTTTTGCCAAAGTTTTTCAAAGAGTCAAACTTTTCGATGAAATTTTTCAAACTTGCAAATTTTTCGCTAAAGTTTTTCAAAGTGTCAAAGATTTTGAGAAAGTTTTTCAAACTTGCAAAGTTTTCGCCAAAGTTTTTCAATGTGTCAAATATTTTGAGAAAGTTTTTCAAACTTGCACAGTTTTCGCCAAAGTTTTTCAAAGTGTCAAAGTGGCAACTATGAAAAATCTAAGTTTTCAAAGTGTCAAAGTTATAACTATAGTAAGCTATAGTTTACTATAGTATATTTTTGTAAGGGCTTAAATTAAATATTTGGATTGAAGCTTATTTTTACCGATATAACATGATTTGGGTCTCTTGTTGCTAATCATAATATGAAGCGGTTTATAGAATGCAAACTGTCACAATATATTCTATATCGTGCAACATAGGGTATAATATGCTCTATACCTAAAATATTTTAAAACAAATCATCTTACTCTGACATTCTGGGTCTATCGTAACTGTACTGGCTGTCATTTGTCAAGGTATTTATCTTGATACCATTCCTATACTGCTCAATGTATTGCTCCCGGCCTGCAATTCAAATTGTAAAAAAAAAAAATAGTCGATATATTTGAACATGCAATTGTAGCCCAAGGTGAGCATTTTCTTTTTTTTTCAATAAGATTCAAAGGAAAATAATCGAGGTCAATTAAATGGAACAAAATTCATGTCCAAATATATTAAATATGTGTTTATCGCAAAATACTATTCAGGTATTCCTTAATACTTTTTTTATTGAGTTAATTTTTCTTTGTCATGAAACCTTTAAAAATAGTAAAATTGATATTTTTTTCTAGTTTTCTCCGTTAATTTTCCATTCATAGTTATTTTTTATGTTAATACTATTCAACAAAGGTTTTTTTTTCTTTCACAGAAAAAAAAAATCAACCATTTTTAACTTCAATCAACTTGTTTACGTTCAAGTTCTTAAGACATTACCTAAGTAGTGCATATGGTTAAATGCTCTAGTGATATAGATAGGACCAGAGAGAAGTTGACTGGTGAGGTCTGCGGAACATATGGCGTCCACTTCCACGCGATCCTTCCCGGGTGGAATTTCCAGATACTCCTGTCCTACCATCATAATGGCGGCGTCGTTTGGTCGTCTGTTAGGTGTGTAGTACAACGTCATACCGGAACTATCCATGTAGTCTGAACGTAGTTCGGGATTATTCCAATGAAACTAAATAAAACATAAGCTAGATCATTCAGAGATTTATTTAACCCACCCGCAAAGGAAAAACATACAAATTGAAAATTCTTAATATATTTTAAAAGAATTACAATTAAAATTGTAGAAAAGTAGTAACTTAATTAAGAAATACTTTGTCCTTTGATATAATTATTATACATTGGAAAATTCAAAGTGGACGTAAGTTACTAAAGGAAAATCATTATTTTCAGTATAAGTTTCTGTTTTAGGGTTTTATCCCTTGATTTTAAAGTAAAAAAGTTTATCTTTAAAACAAACAGTGTAATGTTTAATTACTGTATAAATTTAAATGCGAAAAAATAAAACAGAACAAAAGTTATCGTTTGGAAAATTAATCATGTATAATACTTGTGAAACATATGGAGATAAAGAACAGTATACAAAATCAAAAGTCCATAAAACAAAAAAGGAGCAGAGCAAACACGGGCTTCCAAAACATAAGAGATGAGATCAAATGCCATGGAGGAGTGAGTATCCCCTGCCGACCGTTAACACGCGGCTTGTGCTTCTTGTCATGATCGATAAATAACGGGAAAATCGTCAATTCAGTGTATAGATAATGGACTAACAATCAGTATGAAAAACGTCAATCAGCATTTGACTCAATGATTAATTTGTATTTGCGGACAAGGTAACAGTATCGACAATAGAACTAACGAAATGATGACTTTAAACGAGACTGTTGATAGTCTTGTTTCATAAACTTGATTTTTTAAATAATTTACCTCGCTTAGGAAAGTGTTCAAACACAGAACATGCTCGTGCGCATCAATCAACTGAGATATTTAAACTTTGTATGCAGGTGATGAGGGTACATGTATATTGCTGCATAAGTAAGGGAAGTTGACGATAGAAAAGTTATCATCATCACGATCATCGTACAGCTTGGTTGTAAGCTTACCATTGTATCATTGACTCTCAAATCTTTTTGCAACTTCGTTTGACTTGCCTATCCTTACAGAGAAGATTTCATGCACACGGTGCGTTTTGTTTTTGACTGATTTGACAGGCCACTAGCAACTTGATTAAAAATAGAAGACCCACATCCCCCTAAAAAAAGTAACCTAGAAAAACCCCACATCCCATGAGCAAGTGAAGTGCCTGATTGAAAATTTGAAACCCTTTCTCGAGAATTATTGTCAGAAACTAATGTTCTAAATTTAATCTGCAAACAAAGTGCGTATTTTCCCCTACCATAATCCTAGTTTTATATAAATAACATAATTTTGGTACAAATAAATAACAAAATTATTAATAAATCATTTTACCTGCAAAGTTGCAAATTTAAATCCGTTTTGTCCGATACGATATCCTACATCCTTGTGGGCACATTCCCCGCTCGATCCAACAGTCCAGCCTCCGATAATAGCTGAACATGAACTTGGTGTCATTTCACAACTATCGGGAAATGGCGTCTTAGGGTTGACTTTCTCTAAAAATGAATAAAGGAATAAATACATTTATGGTAGATTTAACATGATTTAGTTTGAAATTTTTCATAGACTTTCTTTTTTCGCTTTCTGTCCCGCATAAGATTTTCGAAAGGTAATTTGAAGCCAAAATAAACTAATTTTTCTTCACACATCTTCTCTGTTTTTTTTGTTCTTTAGTTCTCCTGCCAAACGATTGGGCTTGATTATTTTGTTAAAATACAGGTACATCTTATCCGCCTTATGTCGCGGGTTGGCATTCAATCGAGAGTCGCTGAGTCTAGATCTTGTTTTACGGTACGGCCTTATAAACCGGGATCATAGGTTACAGTAGCTGATGGTACGAAAACGACCCCCCACTGTTCAAGGCCCAACGTGTCGAGTATAAGAGTTGATTTTTACGAGAAAAAAAACTTTCGACAAAGATAGAAAATTTTTGTTGTCTGTAAAATTTTGCAAAATAAACATTTTCTTTCAAATTGCTTTGAAAATCATTTCCTACTATGAATGTCGATTAAAACCATTGTCACTATAATGTTTGATAGAAAGTTATATACAGAAAAAAAATTTAGTTTTAGTGGTAAGTTCTTTTGAAAACGGGTTCCTGGTCTTAATTTTCTGCCTTTCAACTGCTATTGGTGATACCCTGTAATAACGAAAAATTCATGAAAGGACGTTAATAAACAAAGAACCCCCATCTTACCAGATCCGGCGCATCCAAAGAGAAGAATATGATGCATGACGTATTCGTTGTCTATAAATGGCGTTGTTGCAATCAGATGATAGTCGCCATCATTGGGAAGTTCAAACGTCATACAGAAGTAGCTGGTTTCTAGGCTGGGTACTCTGGTTTCGTTATACCTTAATGTTATATTCTTAACACCTAGTAAACATAGGAAATGTTTATGATTACATCAAATACATTTATTTCAAACGCACCCATATTTGTGATACATTGTTTCCAGTTTAATTGAAAAGATATCGATAATTTTTTATATTCTAAACTATTTTTTTCTCTGTGCCTTCAGATGCAAACTTGAGTATTTGTACATGTACCAGGTTGGTTGATTGCGTCACATTTGAAACTCTCCAACTCGCACGTCACCCATGAGTTCTTTGGCCGACAGAAGCTGCTGTTGAATGGCTCGCAAACACCTTAATGTACGTGTAACAATTTTAATGTAATAAAGTTTTTTAAATATAACGATATCTGATACGAGGGCCGTTCAAAAAATACGCGGAGTTGTTGCACAGAAAAAAATATTTGACGACATAATCGGGCAAAATGTCATAAATAATATAAAAGAATCACTACTTATGTGGTCTTCAAAATTTCATATCAAAATGTTGTAATTTGGTATCCATTTTGAGTGATTTATCAGGACATACATGTATCATTGAGGCACGTAGCAGGAAAATCTTCGACGTCACAGGCATTATAAAAAATATGTGATTGAGCTTTCATTTTCTTAACATTTTCCCAAGAGTACCTGTACAGTTTGAGTTACCTTATCTACTCAACATCCAAACACCATTTCTTGTCGAGCTTAAAATCTATTGAACATGTAAATAATACCTTTTTTTGTTTTAAAACCAAAAACTGCAGGCATTTATGATATATGGTGTGATATTGGTGACTCTCAATCACGTTCTTTACGGTCCAGATAAAGTTTTCGTCGACAATCTGCTTCCGGTCCTCCCGTATAGACTTTTTACAGAAGTCTAACGGTCTAAAATTTCATTTTACTATTTGTGGACGAATGTCACGAATACCCTAGTTTACTACATGTTTTATTGTGCATATTTTGGATCTATGCTGGCGATATCTCGAGCATTACACATAATTTAACAAAAGTGTGGTCAATTCAGGAGACGTCATTTTCACAGTCGTTTTCACGGGAATTGCACCCGAAAAAAAATCACTTTAATTCTGTTAGTACTTCAAATATCATGTCAGAAATCTAAATACATAATAATAGGACAATTTAAAGATATATTTGAGAAAATTGTCAAAAAATATCGCGAATAATAGAAAACTAATGAGTCAAATTTTGGATTCCGCATACTTTTGCTTCAATCTTTTTGTCGTGCTCCGTACCTTTCCATCAGCGATATCAACATACCGATAATTTTCGTAGAATTTTTTTAAAACAAAGAAATTTTGCCCAAAATTTATTGGAATCTTTAAGATATATATTTCTGTGAAATTTCATAACTATATGACGTCTGTAAGAGTAAATAATAGCACAGTCCACGTAATTTTTGAACCGCCCTCGTACGAGGACTTCATGAAGGATTATGTATGTATACTTATCAAAATATTTAAAAGACCAACAATGATATACAATTTCTTAAACAAGAATTTTCCTAAAATTTTCTTTGTTAAAAATTTTATTGATACACTGACATCGTCCTTAGTATGAATAATTTCTTAAATATCCTTGTTTCTTTTTATATTTGCCAAAATGTATACGCCTTACAAAGAATGAAAAAAATTATTTAAGAAAAAAAAATATTGCTTAAAAATAAAAAAAAAATAAATGTTTATAGCAAAATGAGAAAAATTATTTTGGAATATTGCCAGTATTTTAAAGTGCTTCATACCTGGATGAGAAATTGCATTTTTATCGGCAATAGCGTTTTTCCGCCACACGCAGTTTGGGTCGCCAAGTTCTTCTCCATTGGTTTTACCGTCCCCGTCCGAGTCCTTCCGACACAACTCCTGCGTCCATTCCTTGAAATTCAGAATACATGTATTAAGAAAAAAATACATAAGTCTTATATATATATATATTATGCATTATTTAGAAATAACAAACAAACAAAATTTCAAAACACCCTCTACTCAGAATATAAATGATATTATGATTAAAATAGTAATAGTAATTGGATAAGTAAAAGTTTATTTCAAATAATTTTATTTGCTTTCAATTCAAGCTTTTATATAAATAATCAATTATGAATTTATCTTAAGGATAAAAAAAAGGCTCACAGATATGCTTTTTGAAATCAAATCTTAAATTGAATAAAGGACCACTTTCTTAAATAAAATGCTTTTTTCTAACGTTTTTGCAACTTACATTCACTTAAATAGGAACAATTAATTATTTTTTTTTATACAATGCCAATGAATGTTTTATCAAATTTCGAGTTACCATGTACTACTATAACCAAGTCCTGTTTTCATTCTTTTGATGCATCATTAATATTTTATAGGAAGGTTTTTCACACGCTGTTTTCATTTTTGTTTGAAATCCATCATTTCATTTTTTTTCTTTGTCAGGATGAATTTTTGTGTACGATTACAGTTTATGAACTCTTTTTTTCTTTTAATTTCAAATCGTTTTGCAACTGGTAAACCTTCATATTGAAATAATAAGGGCTTTCCCCTACCCGTTTCCTATTGAACTCTTTCCATATTTTAATCTATTTTGGCTCTGATTCCTTTTCTTAGTCAGTGCAGTTTAACTGCTTGTTTTTGTGCACCTTTAGAGTGCATGGCTTTGTTAAATTTCTAATTTGGTGTCACCTGGATTTTATGTTTGAAAACAAAGTTGAGTACATATATGTTTTATATAATTATGTGCAATTAAAGTGATGATAAACACAAATAAATTGCCAAGACTTATATAAAATCATGAATATATTGACATTGTTCACTGAAAACTGAAAAATAATCTTTTTACTGTGATTTGAGGTTCATGACTTAAGAAGACGAAATGCTTTCCAATTTCATAAACTTATTTGTGTAGTTTCATCTAAGTGAACTACATAGACCAAAAAACACCCCAACTGTACTCTGGCAATGGCTTATCTTTTTAAATTAAAATTAGTCGTCTATGCCTCTTTATCTTGTTGACATTCACTCGATGTAACTGCACCTGCCAGTAAACTGAATGGTTACAGAATGGTTACTGAATGGTTACTGAATAGTATGGAGATATGACTGAACGGTAGAGCTCTGCTTAAAAGTTTACTTACAGTCAATGTTTTGGCTAACTTAATTACATCAATTTCATGATTTATTTTATAATGATAAAATTTCAAATAATTTTATCAAGTGGTTGTTTTTTAATCATAAAAACACTTTTCAAAATCAATTTGTGTATAATATGTACAATTGCACAATATGGAAGAGAGAAAAAAAAAAGACAGAATAGGGTTAAATGCACAGAAGAATAAATAAATAAAAAATTGAGGAGCGGTACAATATTTGCAAATATAAATACAAATTTGAAGAGAAAAAAAACGGGAAAAAATTACGATTGCTACATTCTTTAACAAGAATATACACAGGTCAAAAACTTAATGCAATAGCGATTCATTTACAAACTTTACAAAAATCAAGAACAAAGATAAAAATTAATTTAATTAAACTACGGGAATGTAGTAGGTTTTTTAAGTTCAAAATCGGTGAAAATTTAAAATTTTCAACGTAAGTAAATATCTAATTTGCATATATATATATTTATTATCAATCTGGTTTTATATTTTTTCAAAGCTACGATACGCTTCTGTTTATATTTTTTAAGCTGTAAGTGCACCCTGACGTTACATTTATTACGTAGCAATTGAAATTTAAAAGGAAATGTTATTTTATTGATACCTATAATGTAATTTTACAAATGATATACTTTATCTTATCAACGGGCAGTCAGTCGAAATGAAATATGAAGTTGAAAAGAAAAAAAAAAGGAAAGTAATAGAAGTCATCAAAACAGGGCGTTAACATTAGGCAATTAGAATTAAGAGTATATTTTTACAAATATTCCTTTTAACCCTTTGGTATTGAATTGTCAAATAAAAATATTAATTGTACGAGAGACGTTCAATAAATAATGTCATTAGTTCGATGGCATACATCACAGTTGTTAAATGACATAAAGTTTGACTTTCTCTCATTATTGAATCTTTAATGAATTGATAACAGTTTGTGTGACCACTTTTCATCGCATTATTTCATCGTGGGAAGCTTGTAAACAAGGGCTATTTGAGACACTGCATTAAAAATGAATGGTCAAGATTCAGTAAACTAGAGTAAAATTAAATGCTTCATTAAAGCAGCTGTAAAACTTGTTAATATCCCAAAAATATATTAACTGAAATATGTGAAATTTACAGCAACTAAAGCCTGTTTTATAGACAGGTGAACATGTAGATTTCAATAAACAAAAATTATATAATCGGCATAAAAAATGGGTACCGTCCTGCAACAATGACTTACAACAACCAATGTAAATTTACGAAACTTCAACAAATTATCACTGATTATGTTTTATTGACTTTAAGACACATAGCAAAATTGAAAAAAAAATCATTTTTGGGATAGTTCATACTGTTTTAAAGAAACATTTTAAAGTAAAGATGTTTTATACTATAGGTCACCCTTTATTCTTAAAAATGAGTGAAAACGACAGCTGTAGGAATATCCAAGCAATGATTTTAATAAATCAAAAATTGTACCTTTCCACATTTGTATGAAATTCTAACAGATTATATAACTTGAATCCATTTTGCTTTAAGCCCTCAAAACAAATTTACAATAAGATGCACTTGACAAAACTTCAGCCTAAGAAGAGCAAAGAATTGCAAGAACATAAAATAGTTTTATATGCGATTTTCTTGAATATTAGTGGTCTTGTTCTTCAAATTCATATTCGAGGAGGAAGTTCAATTTATGGAGGTGTCTAAAAAACAATTTTGTGCAAAAACAATTGAAAGGTTTATGAGAGGAAGGGAACGGAATGAGGAATTCACTACATTAAATGTCTTCATGACGACGTCCAAACATACAGGCCATGGAGAGTAAAGGATTTTCGGGGATAAACAGAAAGTTTATGTTTTATAACACCAAGAAAATTTGCCAGATCTTTCAACCTTTGACTTGTTTCATTTTTTAAACTTAGGAAAACATCTATCAGAAAGAAAAAAACAAGTACAGCAAATCGTAAGATCTGCCATATTCCAGTATACGAAGGGTCATACTCAAAAATGTGTTCGAAAAACAATTAAAATTTGAATGAAAATGTTACGGATGTGCGTTTTAATTGAAAGGATATATTTTAGTTAAATCATTAAGACTAAGTCATAAGGCGTTTTTTTTTCTTTCCAAGCCCCAATGACATTACTTATTGAATGCCCCTCGTAAATGATATAGCGTAGATCTCTTTATTAAAACTCATTCTTAATTTAACACGCCATTGATGAAAAAAGTTGATGAAAAAACATCGTCGCAAACCACTGCCAAAATGCACGATTCTCTCCTATTCTGGCCGTGTTTGCATGAGACGTGAGAATTAAGACCTTTGTTCGGTATTCGGTTTTTTATCTAGTCGATGCCTATCTTGACAAGGGTCACCGATATAATGTGACATCCCTATCTGATAAAAAGATTATCAATTGAACGATAAAGAACCCTCACTGCTCAATGGCCCTGAGTGCCGAGTATAGGTCTAAATTTCAAGCCATTTACCTGCATTCGGTGCCGTCTCCATATGAGTGAAAAAGTCTCGAGAGGGACGTTAAACAATATACAATCAATTAATCAATTGAACGTCAAATATAACAATATATAAATCAATTTTGTGATTTCAACATATCCATCGTTTAAGTACTAATATTTTAATCACGTTATCTTTATTTCAAATCTCATGGCTTAACATAAGAAAAGATGTCATTCAATGTTATGTAAAAATAAACGTAGTACTTTAAAACCTTTTTCTCAATTTTAAGAGAACATAACTAGAGCATTAAGAAAAAAAAAGTTGCATTGGGCAAGATGGCGAATCACATCCCAGACAGTGAGTAGCATTGAGCCAACTCGCAGAGTTTCTTTTAGACCGCAACCAATTCAACAAGAGGATAGAAAACATATCAGAAGAGCAGAAGCAGTAATATATTTCCTCCATTTACTTTCCCTTTATATCTATATTTAGAAACTTTTTTTATCTGTTCTGCGACTTAAAGTTAAGCCAACAATTTGTATAATTTTAGCTCAACGCCGCTTGACATGAGACGTTGGATTACAGTTCTACCCACACGTAACAATTCTTGTTATATACATGTATCTATCTTAAATGATTACCTTCCCTGCTGCATCAAAGTCATCGCCAAAGGGATTTCTAGATCCGCCCCCTAATTCGTTCCTGTGACCTACTCCATGCCAGAGATAATTCGGCTTACAAGGATGCGGCACCGAGTCTCCATTTGGGATTTTCGATTGGAAATATTTGAAACTTAGTGAACATGTAAAGAGCAAGTAGAGGCATAGATAAATTCTGTAAAAGAAAAGGTTGATTTTAAGGAAAGACTATGATTTAATATCTAAATTCGAAAAAGTAATCATTGAAGAAACAATCATATAATATTTTTGATACTCAAATTAATTTTCCACTGACAGAAAATTTATTTGCAAATAAAATAGAGTATTTTTACACTAAATTTTTATAAAATACTCAAATGATTCATGGATCTTGAAAATGTTAATTTTGGTTACCCTAAATCAAAATAATGTTATTTTATTCTAAATATGCTCTAAAATACCTACACACAATTTAGTGAAAGAAAAAAAATTCTACATTTCATCAGTAAAAGGATTTTGATTCATGTAATTTAAAACTTACATGTAGAAAGGCAATTAGTAAAAACAATGATCAAATAAAAAGAAAAAAATACTAATCATTTAGCAAATATTTTCAATGAGAGCATGTATAAGTTATGATATTCTATCAATTTTCACGTTCAAATGATAACAATGTACAAGTTTAGGTAAGACTCACGCTATTGCCATCCTGCATCAAACTGACTTTACGTTTTTAAGCCAGAGGTTTATATAATAATTCTTGTGAGAGTTTTTTTTTTTTGGATAATCACGAGGTCTATTCAAAACTTCCCACCGTATCACTGTATATAAAGTCGCTGAC
Source organism: Saccostrea glomerata (assembly GCA_003671525.1). NCBI lineage: Eukaryota > Metazoa > Mollusca > Bivalvia > Ostreida > Ostreidae > Saccostrea > Saccostrea glomerata. Next base: position 254,266 of record PRKT01000379.1, on the reverse strand, counting down.
AAATTTATAAAGAATTCAGAGTAAAATGCATCAAAGCCATTTGTACAAAACCTGCATACACTTTCGTTAAACAAATTTAAAATTAAAAGGATTTTCATAAAGAAAAAAAAATACCCATGAATATGTTTTATTGAAAATAATTCCTTTTTTTTTTTACATTTCAATTGATGAAAGCTACTTTCTACTACATTTACAACAAGGAAATATTGTATTATTTTCAGTACAAAATCTTATATTTTTACAAGGGGATAAATTATTTCTTTTTGAGAAAAAAGAATATACCGCCATGGTAGCCTTTAAACACAGTGCATTAACGTCTGTATCCCTTCAGTATCTTTTTGTTTGTAGCTCCGTAGTTAGAAGTTCTGCCTGGCTTCAAGCCGCGGCAACAAAGACTATAACATTATCTTTTGTAATGAAGGGCGTTGTTCTAAGTAAACGATTAAAGATATGTTTGTCGGACTTTTTGGGCATACTTGTGACAAAATAATTATGTTTCGGGGTTCGCTAAAATGATGAAAAGTTGACATTTAATATTTTTTTTTTTGAATAATTCAATTTTCTTTACTTTCATTTCTTTAAATGGAACATATGGAGATAACGAATAGTATTCAAGATCAAAAGTCCATTGAACAATACAAAATAGGAAGAGAGCAAAAACTTACATATCTTTCTACGAAGAAATGTAAGCATTCTTTTTCTAGTTAATTTAATCAACTTAAGATATCGAGGTCTTCTAATGTTCTTTTGAGTACGATATTTGTCAATATATATTAGTCTGCATGTGCAAGAAATATATGAATGCAAGTGTGTAATAAACCAATATTCTCTCAAGTGAATGATTATGTTGTATTCATGATTTAAGTTCTGCTAGTGTGATGTTTTAAAGAATATATATTTTATCCTGTGTATTTTTAAACTATATAATTAAATTGATGTTGAGTGGAGAAAGTATATATATCATATAAATTATTATGTGAGGTTTTAAATTGTTTTAAATGGATAATGCTGGGGATTTATGAGACAAAAATATAGAAAGAAGCTAATGTGTTCGGGTCGTTTTTTTTTTTTTGTATTTTTAAAAACTAAATACTGTACTTAACATACACATGTCACCATTAACTATTTGCTAACTGACGATAAAGCAAGCTAATTTCGTTGTTATTGATTTTAATCTGCACGTGCAGATTTTCATAATTTACGTCAGTGATAACTTAGTATTTTATTATATAGCATCATAACGTGAACTTCTTTTTAGCTCACCTGATCGAAAGCTCAATTGAGCTTTCCTGATCAAAATTTGTCCGTCGTCTGTCGTTGTCGTCGTTGTTGTCGTTGTTGTCGTTGTTGTCGTTAACCTTTCACAATTTCATCTTCTTCTCAAGAACCACTGGGCCAATTTCAACCAAACTTGCCACAAAGTATCTTTGGGTAAAGGGAATTCAATTTTGTTCAAATGAAGGGCCAAGCCCTCTTCAAAGGGGAGATAATTATGAATTAGTGAAAAATTAATGGCATTTTTATAAAATCTTTTTCTCAAGAACCACAGGGCCATGAAAGATGAAACTCATGTGGAATCATCCTCAGGTAGTGTATATTCAAGTTTGTTCAAAGCATGACCCCTGGAGTTAGGGCGGTGCCACAATGGCCCACCAAAGTTTTACATAGAAATGTATAGGAAAAGTCTTAAAAAATCTTCTTCTCAAGAATAACAAAGCCATGATTCGTCAAATTTACATGTATTTGGAAGAAATTGACTTTACCATTAAAAAATCATGAGTTGTTTTTCTTTGTAGAAATAAAATATCTGAATCAATGAATGCTCCCTCAGGTTCATGGCCCTGAACATTAATAAGGTTGTTTGGTGTGGAAATGAAACAGCTAAATGTCCCGGTCATTCAATATGGAGATACTAACAAAACAAAAAGGTTTGATAAGATCTTAAGCATGCAATTACATTCAATATTGTCGATGCCTGATATCAATTTAATGTAATATAATGTTATATCAAAGCCCTTGCAAACAGACTTTAAAATAATTCATCTTCAATTAACTTGGTATTATCAAATATACTATCTGAAATATGTACTGCATGTACCTACACGGCTATGTGATTTTAATGTTAGCGTAGAATTAAGCACGCGTTCAAATTATAATTACCTCTAGTCAAGGTCTTGTTGAATGTAAGCGAGATAATCATTTTATACAGAGTTGACTTTAAAGTTAACTCCTTTAAAATATTTTTAGATAATGAATTCTGGCGTAAGACAAGAGGATTATATTTATAATGCAGTTTTAAAATGGTTTAAACAATTGGTGTGATTTTAAAGGACAACCTTTTGACAGGTCTTTGTTATTAAAAATAGTCGGTAACCTTCTGAAGAAGCAATCATTGAGAAATCTTCTGGAAAATGTCCAGATTTTAAATGACTTAAAAATTTATATCTACTACTGGGTAACAGCTAAAACTATAAACATGGAGGATTTGTACAGAAAAGAAAATTTTGTTAAAACAAACGACGCTATTTACGAAGTCTTTGCTGATATATTAAGGGACCAGTTATTTAACCAAGTAGCGCCTGAGGATCTAAGACAAAGACTAAATGAAACAAGTGGTAAAAAACTTAAAAGGATGAATATCACTGACGACCAAGATAAGGTAATAGAAAAGGCAATAAGGACAGGATCTTACAAAGAAATGGATATTACTCTGCTTTGTACACTTTTAAGGTATGTGAATTTTAAATAAATTCCTTAAAATTTAAATTTTGATATCAAAATTATAAAGATATATCAATTCAAACAAAAACAGTTTATTACATGCATTTTAATTTCAATGTCTTAAAAGGCAAACGGGTAATTATCCATAAAACGAATATTGATATTACGATTATGCTTGAAAGATAATTCAATGTAATTTTCCTTGCATTGAAATGCTCTTTATGTTTCGAAAATTCAATTAAAAATCATTAACAGTAGAATCCTATATTTCTGTTTGATTCTGAAACACAATGAATGGTTTCTGATTCCATTGAATAGGAATATTTGCTCGCTGGATAGGTCTTTGCAAAGCGTTATTGACCAAATAAGACAGCTAAGAAACATTTGTTGTGGACATTCTTATATCAATGAGATGGAGAAAGCAGAGTTTCATAAAAATTGGAAGGATTTTGAAAGCATTTGCCGACAGATGGACACTTTTCTACCAAATAAAGGATACCTAAGTGTAATATGCTCTCTTTTCGTAACAAAGTTAAAATTTCGAAAAATTTGAATTAAAGTATTATAAAACCTTCATGAGAGAAACTTTTTTGCATTTATTGTGTACGAATGAAACATATAGAAATAACAAACAATATTCAAGATCAAAAGTCAATAATACAATACAAAATAGGAGAAAATCATTATTTTGTATTTAAAAAACATTACAGAGGAAATGGAAATGTTGTACAGGACATTTTTAAAATCTACTGTACATATATTTAGATTTTTATTTTTTGAAATTTACAAATTCACATTCTACAGGTACAAAAATAAAACAAAATAATTATGACACCATAGGAAAGTAAATTTCTTGGTTTGCATAACTATTATATGAATTGTTAAAAGGCGTTTATATATTATGCTTTCATTTTTTTTAATCATTTTAGAGACTGAATGAGCTGAGGGAAAGGGAAACCGTAGTTACTATGAAATCAGATGAAAATCAAAGGGCTTTTCGAGATATGATATTATAATATTAAAATATAAAAAAAAAATAATATTTTGAAGATCTTTTAAGATTATTAAAAAAATAAACTCATATATATTTTCTTTAATTCTTCTCTCTTATTTGTAAATGCAACAATTTGTAAACATATCAAAAAAATATCAATGCAGATTAAAAACTGAAAGAATGAACGAAAATAATAATTTTAACATATATTTTATACATGTACGAATGAAAGTTCAAATTTTTTGTCATGTTGAATAGGGGATATAAGCAATCACTTAAATCCAAAAAAAAAATGAACAATTTAAATCTCTGAACTTGGCATGAATACAGACCCCCGGATATATCATAGGTAGGATCAGGTATACACCCCTTTGTTAACGGTCAGACCATTGTATTAATTAGTTAGACAAAACATTCTGTATTTTAAATTAAGTAGACCATTTCTTCATAAATAATACCCAGAGATAGGTTGCCTTTGCTTACAAGGACGTTATTTCGGCCATAGCATTGTTTAAATGCTGAATTTTAACGGGATATTTGAAATGATTCTTGAAATATTATAATATTTTAAAAATTGTTGTATTTTTTAGAAGAAATAAAAAACATTTTCGAGAACATTTTGTGAATAACCGAATAACGAAAAAATATGATGTGATTGTGAATCAGTGATTGTGAAAAAAATAAACGTATGGAACTCTTACACACCGTACCCAATGCCGTTATTAAATATTTTAGTCAAATGTATAAAATTCTACTTTCTATTTAAATCTATTCATAGATAAACTTTATTCATTTCCACCAAAGCTCATTCCGAAATTCCATATATTTCTCGAGATATTCTGAAATCAATTTAAAACTGACTTACTTTCTTAGCTTGTACCCCAGGTCATCTACTTGTAAACAGAGGGTGTTTGAAGTGCAGCGAAGAGTTGCATAGTATTTGCAAATTAAAATCAACATTTTAAAGTTGATATCTTACTTCCGATTGTAAGGTTAAGTCCGTTATAATTCCTTACGCGAAAAATTATTTTGAAAATGTCTGCATCAACAACTGCACCGCCATGTTGATTTTGAATGTAAAAGAAGCTATGGTTGAACGATTTTTTCCCGGAATGCATTTATTTATATATCTTTCCATTTTCAAAAATAATTGGACCGCTAAAATGTTGTTTGTGACTCGGTAAGAACATATGACCAACTAAGAGAAAAATCTTGTAAAGCTCGAATGCAAATGAGCAAATATATATTGAGTTAAGATTAAATTCCCGGGAAAAAGCGGGGGCGCTTTTGATTGGCATTTGACAGGAATCTGGGCGTGATTGAAAAGTGAAAATCTTATCGACAAGTCACATGAAATTTTAACATTTTTTTTAATATATCGGCTTCCTGAGCAACAGGAAAGGAAAATATTTTCCCAAAATTGAGCTTTGATTTGCTAAAAAAATATTTAGAAAATCATCCAGATCAGACATTTGGTACAAAATTGTACATTTTTTAAGGTAAGTCACTCGTCAGCTTTTTAGAAAAGTTCACGCAGAAGCTTTTACTTCAAAACTACTTTTTAAAATTCAATTTTTATAACATATTTAAATTCAACAATGTAAATTTTTTAACATTGAATGAAAACAATGCTCAAAAATTTACAAAGAAGCAAGATTTATGAGGGACTATTTCTTTTGGTGGAAGGATATTTAGCAGAAAATTCTGCAAATCTGCACATTTATAAAATTTAATGTAATGGAAATTTAGCCTCACATACTTTTACTCGGAGAATATTTTCCGTTTTGATATTGCTAAAAATATTTAATATAGGTCTTAATTTATATTTTTAGACTAAGTTTTACACCTTCCCTCAACAAACTTTTCCAAAAAATGAAAATATATTAAAGAAGTCAAGGTCAAATTTACACCATTTTTTGCCTGAAAATCACATATTTTGACAAATATTTCAAAATTAACATCACTGACCCCACCTTTTTCTTTCATTATTTTAAACTACTCGATACTTGTGACTGATCAGCACTCAAGTCGTAAAAAGTTTGATATAAGAAAATTTTTTATTGCCTATTAAGTTTTTTAATACCCCAAATATGTTATTTTTTAGTGCAAAAAGGTCACACAATAATTTACGCGCATTAATTTGCAAGATTTGTTTAATGATAAATATTATTCAAACTATTTTACGTAAAATAAGATTATATTTATTGCCATGCTTACATCTAATCAAATATAATAAGGGTTAAAGTAATTAACCAAAGAGATGAAATTTAAGTGCAAAAAGGTCAACTAAAATGTACCGTAGATCAGTAGGATGCACACTGACCCCCTATTTTCTTTGCGATTTTGAATTACACTTTATGAGTACTTATCCAAAATATACTTCTCAAAAAATCCTTGATATAACAAATTTCAGGAGTGACTTACCTTAAACACGTTTTTCTCAAAATTTTCTATCTATGGGTCTTCTCTCCATGATTTTGATACATTATTTGTGTGTATTTCAATTCAAAGAAACCAATACACACTTTTTTTTAAAAAAAATGGAGAGAAGACCCAGAGACCACGAAGAATGAGCTTTCCCCGAAAAATCCAAATGTGTAAATGTGGTGTTTCTTTGTCCTTTTAAAATCATATGTATATTTGTAGCGGTGATAGCTCAGTAAGTTGGGTTACCTGTTCAGTGCACTCAAAGCGAAAAGATTTTGGTTCCAGCCTGGCATGGGGAGTTAATTTTTCTTTTCATGCAAGCAACCATTTATTTGAATAAGTTGAATTTTGATTCATTTTGATTCTCGAGCAAAATCAATTCCAATCTTCTATAATGTACATGTACACGTATCATGCATATTCAGGTGTTTATTTTTGTGAAACATTACTTTGTTATAATACTCCCTAGGAAAAACGGACATAAATTGTACTATCTCAAAAGGTCTTTCAAACTTTCAAACTAAATGCAAAACAAAAACCTATGGACGTGTTTGTAAAATCTGACCAGCTGTGTTCAGCAAACCAAAATCATGGACATTTAAACCATAATTGTTTCTCATACAAATGAATCCTACAGATCATAATACTCCATTTTCTTTATCCCGTCGTTCCCGTTTAACAATTAGTAGCTCTCCAATGGTCCAAGCTGATGTCGATTTAAAAAATTGAGGTCAATTTTTGAATTGATTTCAGAATATCTCGAGAAGTATAAAAAAAAAATTACGAAATGACCTTTGGTAGTAATGAAGAATGTTTATATATGAATAGATCTGGAAAGAAAGTAAAATGGTATAACATTTGATTTAAAAGAATTTTATTGGCGGAAGTAGGTACCCTATGAAAAGAGGTCTATACCTTAATTCCTTTTCAACACCTTAACTTTTTTTCTTAGCGATCTAAAGACCTGTGGTCTCATGTCACAATACATGTATGACCATATTTTGGTACAAAAAAGATCAATCGATGCATAAATTGATCCAGAATTCTCATATACTATTCAACTAAACTATTACATGTAAGTGACACATATGGGTATAACGAACAGTACACAAGTTGAAATACAAAGTATTATAATTATGTAATTTGTAATTATATTCATATAATAAATATTTTTTTTGCAATAAGTATGGTGTTAATCCATGTTAGAGGTGTCATTTTATGATTAATATGCATTATACAATTACTAATTATGTGTTTTTTGTTCATGATTCGCAAATATTTATTAGCTTCTGGTTTTTTTTTCGATTCTGCAGTTTTAAAAAAGACACACATCATACTTGATAATTGGTGCAAAGAAGATGCCCATTTTGTTATAACAAGAGGATGTCAATTAGCAGAAAAAATAATCACCGACGATTTCGTTAACATTGTCACAATAGCTGGAAGTATGGGTTCTGGAAAGTCTGCTATCGCTCACCATATAGCAATAAAATATCGGCTCAATGGCTGGAATGTTTTTCCAGTTGGTGATGCCAGAGATATAGAAAATCTCGTTAATTTTGAGGAGTTTTCTTCAAAGCAATTATTTGTTTTTGATGATCCTGTAGGCAAAGATGTAATTGACGAAAATCTCACCAGCGAATGGAATTACTTCGAGAGAAAAGTAGCAATGTTTCCAGAGGTCGGCAACTTTAAGTTTCTGTTCACTTGTAGAGAACAAATTTTAAAAGATCTAAGGACAGAGTCTTTACTTCTTAGAAATGTTGTTTCCCTTGAGGAGGGAAATTTGAAACTTACTGTGCAAGAAAGGTGTCGTATTCTTCAATGTCATTTACGGGAAACGTCATTGACAGAACAACAAATAAGAAAAATAGCGAGATGCAACTCAATAAAATACTTTCCTTTGCTTTGTTCCTTGTTTGGAAGCACGATGGCATATCAAAAAGAGGGAATACAGTTTTTTTCTTCAACCCAGGGAAATTATCGAGAGAGAAATAATCAATTACAGGAAAAAAGATATAATTAGATTTTGTGCATTAGTTCTTCTGGCACAAAACAAGGGTTTGTATTATAAAGGGTTTCAATGGCAGGAGAGTATCTTTAGACATATCTTGAATTTGTTTGATATAGCTAACACGGTATCACAATCACAAATTTGTGAGCAATATGGTATCTTGTCAGGGCACCTTCTCAAAACAGGTCAACATATTAAATTCTATAGCGAATTTATCATGGATGTAGTAACGTATGTTTTCGCAAAGGAATTTCCAAATGAGGCTATTAAAATATGTTCTACCAAGTTTTTGCGAAGGAATGTTTCCTTTGCAGACTGTAGATCACATCTGCAACAAGGCAATTTCGCCATTGTTTTAACCGAACAAAACACAACAATGTTTATTGAAAGGGTTCTTCACAATTTGAACAATACCTATTTAGATATTTGTTTATGTCCATCGCTTAGGAGTCCAATGGTAATTTCCTCACTAAGAAAAACTATATTGTCGCTGAAGGATGACGAATTTGATGAAATATTTCTGACATCAATTCATCGTCAAAAATTTTCTAGAAGTCCATGGCCCTTATCAAGGCTTCAACATATCTCCGGTAAAGATATATATCATCTCTTGTATAAACTGTTCAATCCCCATTTAAAACAATCAAAACCTACATCTAAAGCTATCAAAGTCTTGGATATTGATTTTGATACATGTACACCTGTATCTGAGACAAGTAATGAATCTTTGCCATTTTGCTGCACTGGAACGACGTGCGAGGAAGGGATTATTGAAATTCAGCAAATGGAAATAGGAGAAGAAAACTGTGAAGAGAAGGAGGATATACAGTATACACCAATAGAAATACATGCTTTGATTATGGATATCTTTTCTACATGCATACCAAAGGACATATTACAAGATATATTTATTGCATTGACAAAAGCAGTGACTTTATTATATCCTTTCGAAGACTTTGATGTGTACACCCCAACACCTGCAAGTTTACAGAGGTTTCAAAAAGCAGTTTGTCAAATTTTACTGTCAGTTGAAACTATACGCACGGATGTCAAAAGAAACGATATTACTGAACTAAATTACGATGTATTGGTAAAGCTCATATCATTGCACAGTGATAGAGAACAGTTTGATATAATGCGACAGTGCATGATCTGTCTTCTCGTGGAAAATTATTCTTCTTTCGTCAGATCAGTTTTCGACCTTGCACGCGATTTTTACAATACTATTCCTCTTCGCCATCGCCATATAATAAAAGAAATCGGTGTTGAATTTTTTGTGATCATCAAAAAAACTATTTCACATTTTCTGTCCATGGATTCAAATGAAAAGTACTTTTATCAAATACCTACAAAAGAATACTGGTTATCACATTTTGAGATTCTTTTGGGTGATCCAACTTTTCCCGTCGAAAATGTTCTTCCATTCGGAATATTTCTGGATTTTGCCTTTCATCATAGGTTTAAACATTGCAGCAAAGAGCAGATGAAAATTAATATGGCAATGTTTGGTTCAGAATTAAACCCGTGTTTATGTTTAGCTTTATTTGGGCATGATGAGATAGTTGATGCAATTTTATGTTTATGTAAATTAGACAATAAAATTGTAACCAAAATCGCTAAAAAACTATTTTTGGCAGGGTGTGCATCTGGATCATTGAGGATTGTAGAAAAACTATTCAATCTTACTAGAGAAACTTTCAAGTGGGAAAGGTGGTATTTTGGACAAAATTCTTACGACGCTTTGCAAATTTCTTCTGCGCTGCATCATTATGAAATTGTCTCCTTTTTGCTAGAAAATAAATTCGACGTTAATGTTGTCGATATATTCGGAAACACGCCATTACTACTAGCCCTGCAATATATGAACAGATACATGGTGAAAACCGACAGGTTGAAAACAATCCAGGTTTTAAAGTGCTTGCTAAAGTACGAGGCCGACGTCAAGCATTCCAATTTTGACGGCTACTGTGCATTGCATCTCGCTTGCAAGTTTGACTATCCTGACATCGTAAAGTTATTTTCGGGTTTCGGAAGTGTACACCTTACAACTTCATGTGGAAGTACCCCATTAATTATTGCCTCGGAATATGGCAATGTTGAAGTTGTGAAAATGCTGCTAAAAAGGGGAGCGGATGTAAATATTAGAAATGACAACAAATGTTCCCCTTTCTTTGTTTCTTCTAAAAATGGCCACACAGAGACAATGCAAATTCTTCTGCATAAAGGAGCTTTGATAAACTCACCGGACGAAAATAAAGTCAGTCCCTTCTCAGCTGCGTCAAGAGAGGGTCATGTAGATGCTGTTAAATTTCTTCTCAGTCAAAAGGCTGACATTAATCAACGTGATTCTTCTTTTAACACACCTTTACTATGGGCGGCAATTTCGGGACACAAGCAATGTTTAGAACTTTTGATCGAAGGTGGGGCAAATATTAACGACGTGAATGAAAAAGGAGAAAATCTCTTGTTTTTGGCGTGTAAAAAAGGCGATATTGCGATAGTTGAAATGGTCTTAGAACTAAATGTCGATACAGAAAAGTCAACAGTGGACGGGAAAAGACCAATTGTTGTAGCAGCAATGTCAAACAATACTGATATTGTCCGATTACTTCTACAAAAAGGTGCAAGAGTCAATTCGGATCAATCAGGGGATATGTCGGCTTTACATTTCCCTCTTGTTTATGAAAATGAAGAGATGTTAACTTTGCTTCTTGAACATAACGCTAATGTTAATGATATAAATGCACAGGGACTGTCGATTTTCCAGACCGCTCTTTCAAGGGGAAGCATCAAAATAGTTTCTAAACTTCTTCAATATTATAGTGATATTTCTGTAAAAAACACCCGTGGTGAAACAGCTTTTCACATTATTTCTCGAATGGGAAATAGCAATTTACTTCAACTCCTGCTACAGGAGAAAGGGATAATAGGACTTTATGAAAAAAATGTGTTTAAAGAAACAGCATTATACCTGGCAGCCGCATTTAACAATTGTAAAATTGTTGAAATATTAATTTCTAATGGGTGTGATATGAATATATGTGATTTTTTCCACACATCACCTTTATACATTGCATCTAAGAAAGGACACACAGACATTGTTTCGATTTTGCTTAATTCTGGGGCAACGTATGAAATATTGCGTTTTGATCTTTCTACCCCACTAATGACTGCTGCAGCTAATGGCCACCTGCGTATAGTAGAGATGCTTTTATATTTTGAAATAGATGTCAACCACCAGGACAATAAAGGAAAAACAGCTTTATGGCATGCAGCAGCTAATGGGAGAATAGATGTTGTTTCTTTATTGTTGCGGAGCTTAGATATTGATGTTAATGTTTCAAATAAATATGAGGAATCGCCGTTGACAATAGCTTCAGAAAATGAATATCCAAAAATAGTAATAGTTTTACTACGGTCAGGTGCAGTTATTCGTAGGATTAGAGTGATAACAGGACAATCGGTATTCTATTCTTCCGTGATCTTTATTGACAAGATTCGGTACATTCATCGTTTTATTCGATGTAGAAATACTCAACAAAGTACGCCTTGAAGAAATGTATCCTTTTGTCTTAATCGTTGGAGTGTGTATAAATGACACTTTAAAACAATGCAACAAATGTTTATAAACATACACAGATAATTGTGCCACGTACGTTTCACGTATGTTAAACGTATGTGACACATACGTGACTTCACGTACGTTTTCCATGAAAAAAATACCACGTACGTTATATACGTATGTTTTCACACGTGTGAATATCATGCGTGTCACGCATGTTAAACGTACGTATTGCCCACCATACGTTACACGTATATTGCACATGTACGTTACTCATACGCTTCACATATGAATAACGTACGTGCAACGTGTGTGTAACATATGTTTCTCATAACATGTTTTATGGGTTTATTATTTGCACTGCTCATATTGTAAATGTATAAATACCATACAAAAATGTGTCAAACCATGGTTAAACACGTTTTGAACATTTTTTCACATATTGTAAACGTTGGTGAAACAAAAATTACGTGCAATTTAAATATTCAATTCATGCATTTGACATAATTTCTCTCAAAGGCTTATTTTCTTTTCATCTGTTGAATGATCCACTTTCTGGTTATCCTTCACTTTAAATTTCCTGATCCTATTTGCTCTTGAAGCAATCACAACAAAAGACATATTTAGATTTAAGCCAAATTTAATGTTGAGTATGTTAACATCAATTCATTCTTCTCCAGTTCTCTTTTATCTGTAAAGAAAAAGAAAATATTAAATGCATGGAATAAGGGAAAACCCATTTTTTCCCCTGAACATTATTATTATCCACATATTAATCTTGGTTGATTCTCTGTAGAACTAAAATATAAATACTAAATAATTAATTTTTTAGTATTCATAACAATGATCTTTTAAACTATTTTTTTCACTATATCCTCAAATATCTACCTTGTAATTTTCTTATCTAAAATTCATTACATAGCATTGATTTGTGGGTGAACTCGAAAAAAAACTGTACATACTGATACCCCATATGCCAGTTTATGGTTCAAGTTTCCCAAGTGCAAGTCAAACTCCAAAGTCAAGGTCAAAGGTCAAAATTGTTGACATCCAAGGACGGACTTGTCACAAAGAGTAAATATGTGACATATGAAAGCCCTATACTACTATCAGCTCAAAAGTTATGATCAAAGTTAGTTTTTTAACAGTGGGTTAAACTAGAAGTACAAGGTCAAATATTTTAATTTATACCCATTGAAAGGTTTTGTCACAATAAATATACAAGTGAAGTATGAAAGCCCTTGCACCAACTGTTCAAAAGTTAAGGCCAAGATTCAAGTTATGAAACTTTCTTAAAAGTGAATCATACTCCAAGTTCAATTCAAAAGGTTAATTTGGTGTACCAATACAAAAGTATTGTCACTTTGAATACCCAGGTCTATGAAATATGAAAGCCATACTTTCACCCACTAAAATAATATGGCCAATGTGAAAAGATTTTGCAGACAGACAGACAGGGTAAAAGCTATATAGATGTACCCCAGAATCTTTGATTACAGGGATACAAAACTTATTCCTCATCGTCATGAACTTAGTCTTTTTGCTTTCAACTTAGGAGCATTATATAGATTTTCAATGAATCAATGCATTTTCAGTTTATGATTAATTAATAAAACTGTGCCTTTACATCTGATCCACCTACTCTGGGGCTATATGAATTTCATAATTTCATTAGGACTCAATGCTGATTAAAATCTTGCTATTAGTTTGCTTGATGTCCAATTAAAAAAATACAATTTTGAATAATTTTGATGGGTTACCCCCCCCCCCCTTTAGTTTGGGTGGTGGTGGAGGGAGGAGGCAGTAAATGCTAAAATTTTACCAGACAGAGCACAGTGTATGACGATGGACAACAAGAAACCCAAGGGCCTTGAATCGCTCTTCTAATAAATTGTACAATCTATCACTAGTATTTGAAGCCTCTATGTTTATAAGACCCAAAATACATCAATCAAGAAAGTTCGATGATTCTTAGCCAGTTAGGACTGAAGATATTTCAATAGAGCTATAAAATAC
>PRKT01000379.1:208327-235802 GCA_003671525.1 Saccostrea glomerata | reverse complement strand
GGGGGGGGGGGGGGGGGGGGGGGGGGGGGGGGTAGTGGCTAACTTTTTTCAAGACCAACTATCTTTCAATTCAAACGTTTTGGGGTAAATTTTCTTTATTACACTACCCTTTGCTGAAATGTGGGGGGGCCAACCTTCCTTTCAGTAAACATTTTCTATAGTAAAGGTAATGTCGGCAGAAAAAGTGGGGGGGCCTGGCCCCCCCTGGCCCCCCCTGATACTACGCCCCTGCATAACATATGTTACACGTACGTTTCACGTACGTAACACATACGTGTATTCCAAACATACGTTTAACATACGTTATGTGAAACGTATGTAGTCACACATATGTTATACGTACGTTGTACCACATACGTGAAACGTATGTTTGTAATACACGTATGTGATACGTACATTTCACATACGTGATACATGTGTTATGTGCAACCATATGTAACACGTACGTGGCACAATTAGCTGTATATACCACTGTATAATCAATCATAACAAATGTCTGTATCTACAAATTTATCAAGCTGTGGAATCATTTAATTCTTTGAAATTGATATCTTGACTGATTCACTGAGTTGTAAATTCTATAAATAGTACATTTCAAAAAATTACTCTGACAAATAAGTCGTTCGATGGAATGTAAATTTTGATATAAAGGGGAGCTTTCCCGAAACAAAAAATATCATACCACTGTAATTTTGTGAAGTAATCAAGTTTTCAATCACGAATGTTTCTATTAATGATTTATATGGGATCATATATATTCTGTTCGTATAAGAGACTGCATATTATACCACTTGTCAATAAATATATAAATGTATCAAATCAATGATGGACTTGGCTTTAAAAGAAATTTGTTGTTGTCTCAGTGTATATAATAAAAAAATAATATTTTCGAAGTTTTTGTATCTCTCTTGCCTACGTTTAAGAGTTTTATATTTTGATCATTTGTTCATAAAAAACTGATTGACACTGATATAAAACTTGTAGGTTTTGAAAAACAAATACATATATCCTAAATATTAACTCCTTTAAGAAAGCCTTTTGGCTTCGTTTTCATATCATTTATTGTAAGTCCTCTTTTTAATGAAAAGTCATAAAACATTTAGAAACCATTAAGAAAAATTTCATTTTAATGTGGGTAATGTGCTAGGATAATGTTTTGCTCAAAATTAATTTGTCAGTATATCAATTAATCGACTGCACTATCTGTCCAATTCCAAATATCAAATAGTTGTAGAAAAATAGTTTTAATTCCCATTCTCTTGTTACTCCAGGTATTAGAGAACAGTCAGGTTTTGTGAAAATAAAGAGTTCGAGATTTTCACTAGTGTATTTTGCTACATTCCACCTTTGGTCGTTTTAAAGGAATTGACAAAATATAAAACGATGCATCCAATTACGTCATGTTTAAAAGAATATGGTCGCCAATGATCGTATTGATGTATACTGAGTATTACATTTACTTTAATAATTTGCATGTGAACATAATAATCTTGCATGTTGACCAAAAAGTAGCCTATTAACATAAATAAGTTTCATGTTGACAATAATACCTCGCGTTCGTTTCTACCTTGCATGTATGATACTGCAGTAAGTAAATCTATATGTGTTATTATTCAAATTTTCTAATAAGTTATATCACTTGCAAATTAACATTACTTTCTTTCAAATAAACATTATTGGCTTGCATGTTGATTTTTTTCTTGCATGTTCAGGTAATTTATCTTGAATGCAATAAGCAAAAATATTGGTTCAACATCGATCTGGGACACACAACTTCTTTTTCATTTTTGTTTACTGGAAAGAAGGATATGGAGATAACGTACAGTATTCATTATCAAAGTCCATAAAACAATACACAATAGGAGAAGAACAAACACGGACCCCCGAAACAGCAGAGGTAGGATCAGGTGCCATGGAGGAGTGAGCATCCCCTGCCGACCTGTCACACCCGTCGTGTGGTCATTTTCATAGTCGGGAAAAAACAGGAAAATCTGTCGTCAATTCAATGGATAAATAATGGACTAATAATTAGTATTAAAAACGTCAATCAGCATTTGACTCAATTATAAATTGTATTTGTTGACAAGATCATTGTATCGACCATAGAACTTACGATCGAAATGATGACATTAAACGAGACTGCTGATATTCTTGTTTCATCAATTTGCTTGTCAAAAATTTACCTCGTTTTAGAAATTGTTCATATATAGAGCATGTTCTTGCACATTGAATGAACTAAGATATATACACTCCGTATGCAGGTGATGAAGGTATATTGCGGCATTAGTAGGGGAAGTTGACGATAGAAGAGTTCAATTCATCACGTTTAATTATATAGCTTGGTTATAAAAAATTATAAAGAAAGATTACCTAGTAAACCAAAATAGTCCCTTTACTTTGGATATGTGCTATGAAAGAAAAGATACCAAAGAATGGCAGATCAGTGCAGAGTACACATTCTAGATACATAATAAAAATTTCTTATCTCTTGTATAGAAGACAAACAAATGGTATTTTGTTAATTTTTCTTTTAATGGAAATTATGAAGAATTTTAAATTGTCTAATATGCTAAAATAACCCCTAGAAAGTGTTTCCAGAAACTTTGCAGTAAGAAAACTCTATACATTTTTGAAAAATTAAAAAAAAAATCTCATTATGTTTCATAGCGCTGTAAAGTTGCGTTTTGGCACTTTTCATGAAATATTGTTGCTTCGCCGAACATAATACTGTTAATTCAATTTAATGTTCACTGATATTCAACTTTGACATAAATATATAGAGTTTTCAGATTCTGATGTTGCTCATTAGAATATAAAATTAGGGAAATGAGAAAGGGAGATAAAAAAATTATTTTTTTTCTATATGAAACATTCACATGATTGTCATGTCATGTATTTAGAAATAGGGAGTCTATTTAAGCATTGCGGACGTGAACGTGGAGATATGCCGGATCGCCCTGAGAAACAAATCCTTCCGCGATAATTTCTCCATCGGGGGAGCTGCATGGTGTCCATCTCATCGTTCCACGGCCTTGGAAAAAATATCCCTCGTGTATCATTTCATCCGCAAGTTCTTCGTAAATTCTTTTGCTTTGTGAATACCATCCAAGTGCTCCCTTATTCCTTCCAGTGAATGGGTTCCCATACATAATACATAACTTATAGTCCCCGACATTATATGCAACAACCCCAACTGTCCCGTATAAGGACATAGGGGTCTTTTGAAATCCAACGTACTCGACGGAGTTTGGTGCAATGCAATCGGAGAGAGCGGAGTGAATAATTCCACATTTTGGGGCTACGCATCCGTCAGTCATCGGAAATTCTGACAAATTTTTAATCTTCATACAAAGAGGATATCCATTCTACAAAAAAATAACATTAGATACGACAGACTGATTTTACCTATTCAATTTTCATGGATAAAATTTGTTTTATTCTTGCAACTAATTAATAGCAAAATGAAAGGAAAAAAGAGACTTTGAAAAAAAAATAATAAGACCTAAAGGTTTGTTGTACTCCTTTTTTAGTTATAGAGGTGTTGCAAGCCATTTTTTTTTTTATTTCTGCCTCAAATGAGAAAAAGTAACTATACTAGAGGACATCGAATTTACGGTCAAATACAGCTATGGGAGTTCCATTCTCGAAACTTCATATCGTATTGAAATGTATTGGATACTTAGTTTAAGACGTGTTGTATACTTACTTTAAGACCTCTACCAAGTTGTCGCAAACTGCTTTCTTCTGATTCAGTAACAGCATTGGTCAACATTTCCTTCCTTAAGCAAAAATAATACTTATTAATTAGGTATTAGTAATTATTGTCTCTCAAGAAATTAAGTGTACATTCATCAACGCGCATAAAATGTGTTAATTAAGAGGTTTTCAACAAATTGCTTACATATTAAAAATGCCTAAGAATTTTCCTTTGAATAAGGGTGGATATATTGACGGCATTGTATGTAAGTTTTTTTGTGTGTATGCGTGTGAAATAGATGCTAGGATCTACTTATTTGCATCGGCATCGATGTCCAATGTTTATCTATATGCCCTTTGCGAGGTGGTGCTCAACTTGTACCAGCACTATGTACATCTCTGCTGATTTACAAGTTTATATCCGTAAGGGTTATAAGGAAGCATTCACAATATTTCACCTTGACTAAATCAGTGATACATTATGACGTCATGGTAGGCGAGATGACATTAATTTTAGAATACATGTTTTCGCGATATTGGTCTTTAAAGATGTAACCTAACTGTAATTCGAATTAAACATATGAAGATTACATACAGTATTTAAGATCATGAAGTCCATAAAAAAATACAAAATAGGAGCAGAGCCAAAACGGATCTCTTAAACATCAGAGCTGGGATAAAGTGTCATGGAAGACAAAGTATCTCCTGCGAACCAGTCACAGCAGCCGTGTGACCCTTGTCATGATCTGGACATAACGGAACATTCCGTGGTCAATTCATTGTATGAATAATGGACTAACAATAAGTATGAAACATTTCTGTCAGCATCTGACTCAATGATAAATTGTATTTTCTGACAAGGTCATTGTATCGACCATAGAACTTACAAAATGACATTAAAAGAGACTGTTGATATTCTTGTTTCATCAATTTTTCAATAATTTATAATTTTTTAGAAATTGTTCATACGTAAAGCATGCTTTCGTGTATTGAATCAACTGCGATATATAAACTCTGTATGCAAGTGATAAATATACCTGAATGGTGAATGGTATATTGCTATATAAGTAAGGAGAATTGAGGATAGAAAAGTTAGTCATCACGTTTATCATAGAGTTTGGTTGTTATATCACCATTAACGTCTTTTTCGAGTAAAAAAATGGAAATTACAATTGTTTATTGCCAATACGTCGTCGATATATCAAAATGTCGAATCGAAGGCCACAGGAAGTGTTTTTTTCTTCTTTTCATGCATAGGATTTTGCACAAATTCTGCTTCATATGAATTCAAAAGTAGGTCTGCTAATAACGGGGCACAATTTCTACCAATGGAGATTCCAATAGATTGTTGGAGGACCTTGTCTCCAAAAACAACATGGATATTGTTAATCAGAAACTCAAGCATCTTTTTAATGTCGACTTCAGAGCACTGCTACAATGTATGTATCTTTGTTATCCGTTATATTTGTTATCTGTAAGCTTTTTTTACGCTATTAATGGTAGACACGTGATGCTGTGGTAATGGTGTACATCTTTGCATTAGACACTCTTTTATCTTAATGAAATATTTAATAGTAGTTTACGTCCATCAGCAGTTTTGATAAATTGTCAAGCTTAATTTTCTTTTCTTTTAATCATTTTAAAAAATGGATTTTTTCCACGATAAAAATTATCAAATTTGAACTGGAGATACAATTTTTAAAAAAAAAATTCATTTAAAATAAAGGAATCGCTTTCAGGTTAGTAGAGTTATGCCAGCCCATCAACCATGGTTGAAAACATTGGATAATTTGCATAACGGGCTAAGGTTATTATTCAAATTATTCAACGTTTTTAACTTATGTTGATGTCCCTGGTATACTCTACTAATTAGACAGTGATTCCCTATAATTCCATATTTTAAATTAAAATTTGATACACTCTATTAATGTTGACCATTTGCTGAAGGAACTTTTTGTTAATATCGCTAACTCTATTTTTTTTATTAGAGTATTTGTTATCTTTATGTTTGGTTGTTTTTTTTTAAATAAATGATCATTTAGGTTGTCTTTAACATTTTTGATTGCCCTATCCCGACCAATGGAGCTAAAAAGGGCCTGACACTGTCGGTGCATTAGTATGGCGTAGCTATTCTAATCTAGAGGTCGCTCGCATGGCGCAGTGAATTCTCTAGAGTCGCAAAGTAATTTTAAGGAGTTGTTTCGTACGTTGCGCGGTTGAAATCAAACTTTTGGCCGTGGAGACTGGTCCTATTAACCGAGGTTCCGTGTCGCAATAGATGCTGGTACGAAAAAGACCTCTTACTGATCAATAGCCATAAGTGCCAAGTTAAAAATAGAACAAAATATGCAGCTCTCTACCGGCAAGTGGGACCTCTCAGGAGAAGGACCTTAAACAAATATGATTTCTTTCGTTTGAGGAAGGATTAAGACAGAAATCATTTTCTACTTGGTGTGATAATGAATTAACTGTTGTTTTTTGTTTTTTCTTTTTTGAAAAACTAGCTTTCCATTCGAAAACCTGGTGAATATCACATGGTTCTTTAGAACCCGTCTCGTTTATTAAGGCTATGAAGGAGGTGAAAAGTGGTTCAAACGCCAATTTAGGGCGAAATGTAGAGCACGATAAAGATATAATTTAAATATATTTTTTAGCAATCCAAGTTTAGGATCTAGATCTACATGTATAAAGAAATTGATTTTCATATTTTGCATATTTTGCACGTTTATTGGGATTTAACCACTAAAGGTTAAATCTATTTATCAAAGTGAAATAGATACCTGTTGTCTGGTCTGGCCGAAACTACATCAGGTTCACTTGACACTTTGTACGGTATTTATGAGTTCCATTTATAGTTTGGGGACATAAGTAGCACCTAGCGAGGAAACTCTGACGTCACAGCACTTATTCGTCATCAGTCTGTGCTAAAACTTATATCCACCCTCCCATCCCTATCAAACAAAGGTTGGCTAGGATTTCTAGAATGGTGTGTTCTGTTCATTATAAATTGGCAGTACATAGTTCACATCTGTTTAGTTTCTCCGTAGATTTGTTCACAGTTTTTTGTCTCTCCTTTTCCTTTTTCATGCCGAGTATATTTTATCTTTACAGATTAAATTTTTCAAGCCTATATGCATCATTACAGGTAACCCCTCGTCACGGCCGCCTGATTGTAGCAACCTAACATACCAGCATTTCACACCAGGCATGCGGATATTCGGCTTACCAGCAGGCTCATAGAACTCGTTTGCAACATTTTAACAAATGTTTTCAAGTATGGACTAGTCAGTGGACAACTGTGTCCAGGGTTAACATTTTCTAAGGATGCCATTAGAAAACAAATTACATTGATGCCTCAGCTCCTGCATTAAAGCGGCCGTGGCCCATTCAGACAAATGAAATACTAATCACTCAGTACCATTGTTATTATGTTGTTTGATACCATAATTAAACTAGTAATCCCTGCTTTTAAGGTCATTTCATCTTTGATAATTTACATTGTACATTTGTACATGAAGTTACATGTCGTCGGTATGTTCAAATATTCTGTTGTCGTTAATTGTACTTTCATTTGAAAGTATTGAATGGATTTAAAGTAGAGCATACAATCAATCAATCGATCTGATCTAGAGTCCCTGAGCTTCTGTCGCGGGTTATAATCCAAGTTTGGGATATGGAGCCCAATCATATAAACCAAGTTCCCATGTCGCAGCATACATGTATGCTAGTAATGCTCAATGGCCGTTATCGAGGTCGAAATTTACGATTTGCAAAGAGAAAGTTGAACAAAAAACAATCGAATGGGATATGAATACCAACTGATGCAATATTCAGTACATGTAACTACGCACAACAACCGCAAAAACAGAAAGCAAAGCATGATTCAATCTAATAATTCTAACTGATCAAAATACAGTCTTAAATATATTCCATACCTTTGATTCTGTTGACCCTGGGCCACAACCAAGAAATTTTCTTCGTGAGAAAAATTCATCATTTTGACAGTTGATCAAGTCTCAGGTTCTTACTTAATCTAAATAATATATCATAAATACTATATGCTTCATTTATTTAAGGAATCAGTGTCTTGTTTGTTTTGAGAAAAAAAATCTATGTGTTAAAAGAAACTACAGTGCAACCAGGCGCCAAAATATGTGCATTGACCTCCATTTTCTTGTTTTGATATTGATTAAGTTATGTTTGTAGAGTCTTAAAATATATCGTTATTTAAAAATTCTCAATACATTCAAAAACAGGGTCCAACCTCCTTTAGACTAACTTGTAAAGAAAAATATCGGCAACAAATCAATAACAAGAGGTCCATGGGCCACATCGCTCACCTGAGCACTGGGGCTAGGAAAAAGTAGACATTGGTTTATTATTAAAAAGTTTAAATCCAAAAGTAGTCCCATGACCAATCATGGTTTTGCTATTCTTGAGAAGATGATTTTAAAAACATTTTCGTATGTCTATGTAAAACTATGGTCAGCCATTATGGCCCCGCCCTACCCAATGGGGTCATGATTTGAACAAATTTGGATCTACACTACCTGATGATGCTTCCATATAAATATGATCAATTATGGCTTTGCTATTCTTGAGAAGAAAATTTTTAAAGAATTTTCCTATATATTTCTATGTAAAACTTTGGTCGGCCATTGTGGCCTCGCCCTACCCCCGGGGGTCATGATTTGAACAAATTTGAATCTACACTACCTGATGAAGCTACCATATAAATTTGATCAATTATGGCTTTGCTATTCTTGAGAAGAAGATTTTTAAAGAATTTCCCTATATATTTCTATATAAGTTTGATCGGCGATTGTGGCCCCGCCCTACTCCCGGGGGTCATGATTTGAACAAACTTGAATCTAAACTACCTAAGAATGTTTCCCCATAAGTTTCATCTTTCCTGGCACAGTGGTTCTTTAGAAGAAAATTTTTAAAACAAACCAACAAATTTTCATCAATTCCCAATTATCGCCCTTTGAATGAGGGTGTGGTCCTTCATTTGAACAAACTTGAATCCCCTTAACCCAAGGATACTTTGTGGCAAGTTTGATTGAAATTGGCCCAGCAGTTCTTGAGAAGAAGTCGAAAATGTGAAAAGTTTACAGACAGACAGACAGACGGACGGACAGACGGACGACGGACAACGGACAAAATGTGATCAGAAAAGCTCACTTGAGCCTTCGGCTCAGGTGAGCTAAAAAAGAAAACCTTGGGCCAATTGCTCAATTGAATAACTTTGTTCTTTACAAGATTTCCTCCATTGTTACATCTATTGTGGCCCCGTACTACCCCCCCCCTTCCTGGGTCATGAAGTTTTAGAATCTAAAATCATTAATTCCAAGGGATGCTTCCAAATACATTTCAGCTTTTATAGCTCATTGATCATGCAGTGGTTCTTAAGAATTTTTTAAAAGAATTTTCCTATAAATTACAATATAAATCTGGATTCCCTACTGTGACCCTGCCCTTTCCCAGGGGGTCTTGATTTTAAAAAAAAATGAGAATCAAAAGTACTTGTGATGCTTCCACAGAAGTTTCAGCTTTTTTGGTACAGTGGTTTTTCAGAAGATTAAAAAAAAACTACGTATTTAAATGTAAAACTTGTAAAATGTTAATTTCAAGATTTGAATAATTTTTCAATCTATTAACACCACCCCATGATGCTTCCACATAAGTTTCAGATAACCTGGCTCTGTTCTTCTTGAATTTTTTTTTTAATTTTCTATATGCATGCATTTCAGTGTAAAACTTGAATTCTTTATTGTGGCCTTGCATGTACTTCCCCTCAAGGGCCATGCTTTGAATAATTCAGGACAGATGATACAAACAAAGAACGGATGCCTGGATTGGTATATATATTTTTTTGGTCTTGTTTCAGTGAAAATGATGTAAAAAATAAATTTCTAAAATATAAAGAATTTGTAAACCTTCTATGATGTTCAAAATTCTACCTCTCTGAAACCATCCTTATTTATCTATACAAATATTTTTCACTTCAAATCCCACTTTTGTGAGAATTTGAATAAAAATTAAAAAGCTACGCTGTTAAACTTATTCATTTTCCTCAGTAAAGCATGACTCAAGTTGTTACTTTTCAAATTTTTTGACAAAAGTTTGTTTGTATCATCTCTCCTTCAGAATGTACTCTACCTCGGGCTACTTTCAGAGAAGTTTTAGCATTTCTTGTATTGTGGTATTGAGAGGAAATTTTTAAACGAATTTACAATGTAAAACGACCTATCTCCGAGGGTCATGGTTTGAACAATTTAGATTCTACACTACCCCAAAATGCTGTCACATAAGTTTCAGCTTTTGTGGCCCATTGGATCTTGAGAAGAAGCTTTTTTAATAACTCCACCCTATTTTTGTCTTTTCCTGTTTATCCCCCATTTGAAGGGACAAGGCCCTTCATTTTAACTCCACTTCACTAAAGGATGCCAAGTTCTGTTAAAGTTCGCTCAGTGGTCCTTAAGAAATTGAAAATGTGATAAATTTACAGACACGAGACGTTGGTTGATTAAATAAGCTTGTGTGATTTTTCAGCTCGGGTGAGCATGAAATAAAACCTGCCTCCTTTTTCCATCGCCTATTTCAATTTTCTTGCTTTCCAATGAATATTTATTGTGAAGACTCTACGTCGCAGACAATGCATAGATACAAGAGGCTATATATACAAATTATGTTAGAAGGTTTATATCTGTCTGTTAACACAAAAAAGCATTTTCTTTCCTAGTTTTTTTTTCACTATGCTACTAGGATCTACGATAAAACGAAATGAATTTGTTTTTTTTTTAATTATACAGGTATTAGTATGGTATGAAACAAATTGTCAAAACAAAATTCATTAAAACAACTGATAATTAAAATTTATTTGTATAAAGATTTTCGACAAAACAAATACTTACGATTATGTGTTGCGACCTTACTTCCAATTTAGTTGATTAAAAAACGTGACTATTTATGAATAAACTATCATTGGTAAGAACCAACGCAGTAAAAACCAGTTATGTAATAGAAGGTAAATAGGTTACAAAATAAAGAACCAAATATAGTTTAAAAGATTTCAAGCCATTTTTATCGAACAGTCCAAGGTCACCAGGTATAACAAGTTTCGAAACGACTAGAAGTTCAATCGACGCAATTCGAGACGCTTCCTTTTCAAACACATTATAATTGGCCAGACCTCTATACCTCTTTTAACAATTACAACAGGTATCGCAAAAAAGTTTAATAATGGATCAAATTATTATGTCTCAAATGAATGTTTCTTAATAAAAATTATCCTAAAAGTGGATATGCTTATCTATCTACCTAACTAGTCTTCGTTATGCCCGCAGGCACATATAGGACAAGGACTTTACTTCTCCACTTCTCTCAATCTAAAGGCTGACCAGACTTCCTTATCTTTTAAGGTGTCCATCTAGGAACTACTCTGATGATGTTGTTGGTTGGTTTCCTTAACACATGCCCTATCCATCGCCATCTCTGTTTCATTTAACGGGTGTGGCAGGTGGCAGTGGATGCTTACTCCTCTATGGCACCTGATCCGATCTCCGATGTTTTGGAGGTCCGTGCTTGCTCTGCTCCTATATTGTTTTGTTTTATGGACTTTTGACCTTGAATACTGTTCGTAATCTCCATATGTTTCTTTTTAAAATATTATTACTCCCGTCTTGTGTACTTCGGGGTTTTAGATTCACTCCAGAGAATCCTGATAGGTGAGAGTATGATAGACACTCTTTACTCTACCTGGGATCTGCTTGGGATGTACTTCTCTACCCCCCGACAGGGATAACGATATGAATAGCGACATCTGGTGGGAAGGGGACGGTAACTGTGCTGCCAATTACGGGGGAGGCTGGTGGTTTAACGCATGCGCCTTCTCCTTCCTGAACGGCCCCTGGGCCTCGGCCAGCTGGACTTACCCATGGTATCCTAGAGTAGAGTATGGATAGACTATAAAGGAGACAATGATGATGGTCAAACGTCATAATTTATCTTGATCAATATAATCGTATTAATGTAAATGACTTTTACTGAACTATGACGTCATAATGCTACTACGTAACTAGGACGTTATGTATACAAAATGTACATAGATTCAAAATAAACCACTTATATTGATTTTTCTGTCATATTGTTTTGCTCTACTGTTTGAATTTTGTTTTCCCTACAGATAAAGAAGTGGAATAGATTGATAATTCAATATGATAGTACTTAGTATTAGGATCCAATAAAAAGTAATAGAAAATTCAATAGAATACCTATAGAACTCGTCACTGAAAAACAATATTCATAAATTAGAAATTTTCTTTTTTATTTATGTTCTATTAAATCTTAGTTTTATTCAATGTTCCTGAATAAAATAGTCATCCTTATAAATGAGTATCTTTCTGTGGGTCCTGCTGGACAAAAATGTTGAAATTTTGTATTATTATTGTTTTCTATGTATGCATTTTAAATTACTGAGAATAAAAAGTACTGTAAAATCACATATTTTGAAGGGGTAAAATTTTCGTGGTTTAGGAGAAAATTTATTGGTTCATGGGTATTCGATTTCCTGGTTGAAGCACTGATCAGTAGTAATATTCGTGAAAAATTGCATTTCGTAGTGGGCATAAATTTGTGGCTCTCTTCATATCATATCTACATCCACTGCATATTTTTTCCTTTATTTCTTAAGAAAACCCATTGTGTTAATCACTGCATGAACTACATTAGGCATGTCGCCTGTACAGATTTCTTGATCAGTGGCTGTTCCATCAATGAAACGTATAAAGACGTTCGCATCATTAATACAATAATTACTCTTTTTAATCCTACTTGATTAAATGATTATTTAAACAGATATAAATATAAAAAATAAAATGTCTTTTTTTGTTTGTTATTACTG
The DNA here is from genome assembly GCA_003671525.1 of Saccostrea glomerata. Classification (NCBI taxonomy): domain Eukaryota; kingdom Metazoa; phylum Mollusca; class Bivalvia; order Ostreida; family Ostreidae; genus Saccostrea; species Saccostrea glomerata. The sequence continues at coordinate 223,201 of PRKT01000379.1, read as the reverse complement.
GAAATAACGGTCGAAGCTATTGCAGAAAAAAAATTATGTATTTTTTCTGCAACAGCTGCTTCCGTTAATTCCAGTAATAACAAACAAAGAAAGCATTTTATTGTTTAATTTAAAACCAAAGAAAATTAAACCCCAATAAAAATTAGTGGTTCTGCAAAATATCATGACCAGCTCACACAGATAATCTCCAAGCTTTAAAATCTGACCATCAGGACAATCTGACAAACCTTAAGATAAACAACTAGATTAATTTTTTTTTTTGAGTTTTCAAGTCATTTTCATGTTGTACATGTAAGCATTTGATATATGGAATTCTTGAATTAGCGCGTGGAAGGTAGTTGTTGACCAATGATAGAAAGTGGAGAAATTCTCCCCAAAAGTGCGCAAAAGATATTGCGCCGTAAGTTGTAGCTTTTTGCATTACGGGATCTAAAGCGTTATGGTCAAAGACAAATACAGTGTATAAAGGACAACCTTAAAGCTACAGATCTGCAGCTAGCAAAGAACGAATTAAAACATGACAAATGTTTTTAAACATTGCCTTTGCAAGTGAACATTGTCTTAAGGGTAAATATCAGACATTCTGTGTTGATTAATAAATAAATGAGCTCATTATTAGAGCCGTACAAAAATATGCAGGTGTCATCCTCTAGTAATCACTTTGTCAATCTGTTTCAATGTTTCTGTGAGAACGGGTGTAACGAAAACATCGTCACGTGTTGTACATTGCCTTCCATATAAGGTAGTGTACCCGATCTGTTCAATATATTTTTGTGAATTATAAATGCTTCTAGTTTTTAATCCGATTAAACACACCAATATTTTAAACTTTTATGAACATATGGAGATAATGAACGGAATTTAAGATAAAAAATATATAAAACAATATAAAATAGGAGCAGAGAGAACAGAATACTTATTATTTAAATGACAAAAAATATCTGGACAATTACGCTTCTTATGATTATGTGCTCTAATGTACTCTAATGTCAAATTTAATTCAGCTCATTTTTAGACAACCCATTTTATTAGAGCCCCGCAAGGATTTGCGGGTGCCCTATAGTAATCACTCTGTCTGTCTGTCTGTCTGTCCGTCTGTCATTCTTCCGTCCACGAATTTTCTGTTTTTTCCTAATAACTTTTTTATGGTAGTCCAATTAAGTTCAGATTTGGTTTGGTAGTTCAGTAGGCAAAAAGACATATTTTGATGCTAAGTTTGTTACTCTATGTCCTCTGGTTTGGAGCTGGGGTGGTGGGGTAGATTCCTTAACTTTATATAAGAATGAATTGGCAAAGTGAGATAACTTCTGAAAATGTTCCCATTGTAAACTGAATACTGCAATGAATGAGTCCCTTGGGAGTAATTAGCTTTCCTCCTGAAGAAAATCCAAAGCATTATCTTTACCTGTCACATTGAGATTAATTACCACCTCTGTCTACAAATGAAGTTTGTTTTGAAGTTAAGTCCATTTAAGTGGATTGAAGTATAAATGTTTTTACTTTTAAATTTTTGTTGAAATACCCTACACAATGAGTTTATTGAATTCTTAGAGCAAGAAGTAGATTAAAGAAGAGATATTTTTTTTATTTTTATTTATTTTTTTCTTGCTTCATGTAAATTCAAGAATATTATTGATTTTTAAGGTAGTAGGATAAAAACCTCATTTTATCACTACTGAAAAAGTTCTTATTATAAATTCAGAAGAAAATAATGAGAGAGAAGTACAATTAATCCCTTGGGATTAATTATCTAGTCTGCTGCAGAAAATTTAGAAGGCTTATCTTTATCTGTCACTTAAAGATTAATGAAAACCTTTGTCTGCAACTGCTGTTTGTTTTGAAGTTAAGGTTAAGCCTTCATGATATGTATTTGCATTCATTGGAAGGCTGGCATTTTATAAAACACAAGCTGCCTTCATTATTGTTTAGATATACATTTTGAATTGTTCTATACTGCCTTATGTAAATACAAGGATATTATTAACAACTTTTTGGATATTCAGGAATTATCTTGAAATTTTAAGAATACAGTTGCTGTTTCTTATTTGTCATACATTTTTGAATCATTCCATAAGCTGCACCCTTAATTCTACCCCTTGGCGGGGCCCTTGCTGACTGGTCAGTTCACTGCATGGAATTGCTATGATTCAGAAATAATGAATTTTGATTTTTAATATCACTATCATATTTTAGAAAAATACAGAAATGCAAAAAATTAACAAATACGAGGTTTGTCCCAAAAGGTCGTAGACAGGGAAAACAGAAAAGTTTGTCTTTGCTCAATTTAATTTCTTTTCTTGTCATGGTAAAAAGCTACATTTTATGATCATGCTTTTCAAATTTCATAATGATATTACATTTAATAAGAAAATTATGAAAAAAAATAATAATAAAAAGCATGCAGGTGTACATCGGCGCATGAAAGCAAGCGTAATTTACGTCTCTTATGTCATAATCTCTTTTTCCGCTCCACAACGCGTCTGTTAACATCCAATAATTTTTTTTCCAGTGAAAAACCAGTCTTGACTAAGGGACTTATTTTAATGGAGAACTGTCCATTTTTTATTCTTATTGTTTTAAGCAGATTCGAATTTCAGTGGAAATTTAGCCGACAGATCGCTTTACAGAGAATACACAAGTTTTGACGTCGTTCGTGGCCCAGAACGTTCCCCGCTGTGTGCCTCAAACAAACAGTACTTTACTTCTTACATGCTGTAACTATTTTCTGTATATAGGAAAAACAATCAATGAATTTCATACCATTTAAAATAACTTCTCTATTAGAATCTAGTGTGTAATGTCACTTATTAACTCTTTTTTTCACGTCTCTGATGTATATAAACTTTATCCATAACAATTAATAACATCTTCGAGCGCCGGTTACGCGTTTAACGACGTCATTTTCATCAAACTTGATCCCAGTAACACTTTAAAAATGCTGATAAAAATTTCTGTTGCTAATGCTATTTATATGAAAAATTAACAAGTTATTAAGATTTTGATTCTAGTTTCATTGATTTAAATTTTAGTTCAATGTTTTACATAGTTCCAAAGAAATAAAAGCAAATGTAAAAGTTATATGCGTAAATTATTCCGGATTTTGTTCGTGCGCCGACAGGCCATATCAGCCTTTAAATAAATAGTCCAATTATAACTTATATGAAAGATATATATCTAATAATTCACAATTTTAAAGAACGTTGTATCTATTATGTCTATACAAAATTTGGTAAATATTGGTTGCTTCTTAACAAAGTTATAAACATTGTCTATGACTTTTTGGGACAACCCTCGTAGGTCGTATTTAATCAATGCAAAATCAAAAAAATATTCAAACAATTTCTCTATATTTTTTTCATAGTCTAGGGCATTTACAACGAAGAAACAGGATACAGATATATAGTTATACACACGTATCTCTATTCCTATTTGTCAACTCTGTGATATCTCTTTGAAAGCTACAGTGTAGTGTGTTGATTTTTTGATCGTTATACCGGAATGTAAATTTCCCCAAGCGAAAGGTCAGGAACTAAGGAAGCCTAATTATGCATGTACTTCCTGCGCGTCGTCTGTCTCAGCGTCCGAGACTAAGGGCAAAGGAGGCCTAATATGCCTGTAAATCCCATACAGCTGTCTTTAAAAAATTCACAGGGAATACAAATGTTTGGCATTAAAATCCAGTTAAATTTAATTTTTTAAACAGTACATGTACCTCTTGAGGAGAATGTTATCTAATTAACCCATCACTCTAAATTCTACATGTATAAAGATCTGCATTCAATCTGTTTTTGATAAACCCACAATCCCTTGATTTGATGATTTTACAATCAAGTGTGTATTTTTTCATTTTTAATTTCAATTTAAATGAATATAGACGGAGTAAAGATAGAGGAACATTTTTATTTAACATAATATTTAGGAGATAAAAGTTTTTATCATATACTTAGTAGTAAATACACCGATTTTGCACGGTGCGATACAGGTGACGTCACAATACCCCATATCAGGGACCGGTTTGAAAATCTATATCATGTATCAGAGCAGCGGGCCGAAAATCCATATCAAACCGGAAATTACATTTTAGCCCGTAATGCTTCTAGATTTACTCGCTTCGTTTCATAACAGACGACACGAATCACATTAGATTACGAGCTTGGCTCACCGCTAGATGATGACACACACAAATTTGTAGGGAATGTGAGAAATCGAAACACTGTTCGCAAAACAAACACAGATGTAAATGTTTTTCGTAACTGGTTAAAGGCTAAAAACGAAAACAGGATAATTTTTGACTTGGAAGTGAACGGCTTGGATAAATACCTGACTGTGTTTTTAATGACGGCAAAGAAACTACATGTAGATGATAGGTAGTATGAAATGGAGACGTTAAAAAGTGTGCAGTCAAGTATAAATAGGTATCTAAAGCAGAATAAAAGACAGATTACCATTATCGAGTACAAGGAGTTTTGTTATTCGAGAGAAGTTCTGTCATCAAAGATGAAATTATTAAGACAGCACGAAAAGGGGAACAAATCAAAACTAGCTGAACCTCTGACAAGGGAAGAAATCGAAATTTTATATGAAAGAAATCTCTTGGGGATAGATATGTTTTTTTTTTAAATGCAAACTTAATTTTGTATGTGTGTGTCACAGTCTAAATCTAGTATAAATGTATGGAACGCCGTACTTTGTCATTATATGATGGTATTTTGTCATTATATGATGGTACTTTATCATTATATGCTACTACTTTTCATTATATGCTACTACTTTGTCATTATATGCTATTACTTTGTCATTACATGCTATTACTTTTTCATTACATGCTTCTACTTTATCATTATATGAAAATAATTTTTAAATAGGTATAACATCGGGATCGGAATACCGTTAAATAGTAAACTAGTTTAATGGGGAAAATGTCGCAAAAGTGTGAAAACGCGACCACATTGAAAACCATCCTCGAGGATGGGTTCGCAGGTGATAGATAGATTTGTAGAAGAGAGAATAGATGTTGATAATATTTTAAGCATGTCAGAGCGATGAACAATTGAGCAGTTCTGGAATTACTACTATTGGCGATCGAATTCGTCTCCAAGAAATGGTCAAATGCAAGACCGAGAGAAGTTCAAATTACAGTGGCGGATTTAAGGGCAAGCGGTAAATCTAGTTTTCTGGACTCCCGACGGTCCCATATTTTCATTTCTGACGATTTCTCTTTTTCAAGGCGAACAGAAACTATTAACAAAGTGTATTTATTACTGAACCAGATGTATCACCTGCCAAAAAGCGGCAAATCTGGTACTCTGTTATAAATGTGAAAACCGAAAACGTATACCGAATCGCGATTAAAAAACAACAAAATTGAAAATGAAGTATTATTTTTGAAAAAAAAAAATAAAGGAAAACCTCATTTACTTGCCAGAAAATTTCTATGCACAAAACACCCACATATTTTCTTTCTTGTCCTTGTATACTAATGGAACTATTTGTCACATCATTTTCAAAAGCCCAGCTCTACGACTTTGACACGGTTCTACTTCGGAGCCGCCCTTTTCTTTATTTTTAATTTGATTGTACTTTTGTAACTTAGTTATGTCAATATCTTTGATTTAGCAGCAGTTTACCATACAGAATTACTATTTTTTATTTGACAGACTGACAGGGTATCATTTTCAATTTCACATTTTCAGGTGATTAGGAAATTAATTATTTTACCTAAGCTAACACTGCTTCAATAAAGCTTTTAATTATAAGTAATTATCGTCTGCATTGACACGTTAAAACAAGATGTGTTTGTGAAACACTATGCGCCCGGCGGCAACAAAGTTATTTTTAGAATATAGGTCACAGTAAAGATCACAAGGTCATGGACCTTGGTGTCATTTGTAAGAACTTAATTAGTGGAGTCTGCATCCAAAATATGAAGTCTTTATCTCTCATCGTTCAAAAGTTATGTCGAAGGTTAAAGTTGACAACAGGCAGACAGACAAACAGATAAACAGACAAACAGACAGGACAATAACAATATACGCCTCGGATCTATCGATCCGGGCGCATAAAAAAATTATATGATTGAAATTTGTAAGGAAACTGACTTTAAAATTCATTTTCATGTTATGGATTTTATAAAAATTAATATGTTCATATTTTTTTTAATATCGCCAATTTTACTGAAATCTTTTTTTTAAAGAAGAAATATCTTCCCATATAATATGAGTATTATAATCTAATACAGCTCACGTCTCCGATCATCGCTGTGTATCGAAAATTAATGAGCATTACTTTAAATTAAATAAAGAAAATATGTAAGGGTTTTTGTGCATACCAATTATCTGGTATGTAAATAGGGTTTTCGTTTTATTTTTTTTTAAATTATATATACTTCGTTTTGTTGTTTTTAATCGCGATTCTACGAAAACATCGGTGTCTGTTTTTGGTTTTAACATTTCTAATAGAGTACTAGATTTACCGGTTTTTGGCAGGCGATAGTCATACTGCTGAATAAGTAATAAATACGCATGTCACCTAAAGTTTTTATGCATTAGTGAATTCATTTATACCTAGAAAATGTTGTGATAAATTTGAATAACTTCTCTGCACAATTAAAAAGAAATCGCCAAAAATCCTACATCCGGGACCGTCGGGAGTCGGGAAAACTAGATTCACCGCTTGCCCTTAAATTCGCCACTGGTGTTTGAACTTCTCTCGGTCTTGCATTTGACCATTTCTCGGAGACGAATTCGATCGCCAATAGTAGTAATTCCAGAACTGCTCAATTGTTCATCGCTCAAGCTTAAAATATTATCAACATCTATTCTCTCTTCTACAAATCTATCGATCACCTGCGGACCCACCATTAGTTCCTCGAGAATGCTTTTCAATGTGATCGCGTTTTCACAATGATGCGCCATTTTATTCCTTAAACTAGTTTACTAGTTATCGGTATCCTGATCCCGATGTTACACCTATTTAAAAATTGTCTTCATATAATGTTGATGTATGAGTTTTATAATGACAAAGTACCAGCAAATAATGTCAAAGTAGTAGCATATAATGACAAAGTAGTTGCATATAATGAAAAGTTGTAGCATATAATGACAAAGTACCATCATATAATGACGAAATACCATCCTAAAATGACGAAATACCATCATATAATGACATAGTGCCATCATATAATGACACAAGAGGCCCAGGGGCCACATCGCTCACTCTTCCTATACTATCACTAATCATTGCTTTGAAGTACTTGAGATTTTCCTATAAATTCCTGTGTAGAACTTTGATCAGCCATTGTGGCCCCAACCTACCTCTGGGGGTCATGATTCGTACAAACTTGAATCTATGCTACCTGAGGATGCTTCCGCATGAGTTTCATCTTTCCTGGCCCAGTGGTTCTTTAGAAGAAGATTTTTAAGGATTTTCCCTGTGTATACCTATGTAAATCTTTGATCGACCATTGTGGCTCCACCCTACCCCTGGGGGTCATGATTTGAACAAATTTGAATCTACACTATCTGAGGATACTTCCACATGAGTTTCATCTTTCCTAGCCCAATGGTTCTTGAGAAGAAGATTTTTAAAGATTTTCCCTTATATACTCCTATGTAAAACTTTGATTGGCCATTGTGGCCCCACCTTACCCCCGGGGGTCATGCTTTGAACAAATTTGAATCTACACTATCTGAGGATGCTTCCACATGAGTTTCATCTTTCCTGGCCCAATGGTTCTTGAGAAGAAGAATTTTAAAGAATTCCTCTATATATTCCGATGTAAAACTTTGATTGGCCATTGTGGCCCCACCCTACCCCCGGGGGTTATGCTTTGAACAAATTTGAATCTACACTATCTGAGGATGCTTCCACATGAGTTTTATCATTCCTGGCCCAATGGTTCTTGAGAAGAAGATTTTTAAAGATTTTCCCTATATACTCCTATGTAAAACTTTGATTGGCCAATGTGGCCCCACCCTATCCCGGGGGTCATGATTTGAACAAATTTGAATCTACACTATCTGAGGATGCTTCCACATGAGTTTCTTCTTTCCTGGCCCAATGGTTCTTGAGAAGAAGATTTTTAAAGATTTTCCCTATATACTCCTATGTAAAACTTTGATTGGCCATTGTGGCCCCACCCTACCCACCGGGGTCATGATTTAAAAAAATTGAATCTACACTACCTGAGGATGCTTCCACATGAGTTTCATCATTCCTGGTCCAGTGGTCCTTGAAAAGAAGATTTTTAAAGATTTTCTCTATATACTCTCATGTAAAACTTTGATCAGCCATTGTGGCCCCACCGTACCCCCGGGGGTCATGATTTGAACAAATTTGAATCTACACTACCTGAGGATGCTTCCACATGAGTTTCATTTTGTTTGGCCCATTTGTTCTTGAGAAGAAGATTTTTTTAAAATGTCATTAATTTTTCACCAAATCATAATTATCTCCCCTTGGAAAAGGGCGTGGCCCTTCATTTGAAAAAAATTTGAATCCCCTTCACCTAAGGATACTTTGTGGCAAGTTTGCTTGAAATTGGCCCAGTGGTTCTTGAGAAGAAGATGAAAATGTGAAAAGTTAACAACGACAACGACTACGACAACGACAGACAACGGACAAATTTTGATCAGAAAAGCTCACTTGAGCCTTCGGCTCAGGTGAGCTAAAAATACTATCATATAATGACAATTAACCAGTATATGATACATGTAATATAATACCATCATATAATGACAAAATACCATCCTATAATGACAAATTACCATCATATAATGACAGAGTACCAGCATATAATGACAAAGCACCATCATATAATGACAAAATACAATCATATAATGACAAAATACCAGCATATAATGACGAAGTACCAGCATATAACGAAAGTTCTCCACATAAGGCAGTAACGGCGTTCCATAGAAATGCTATAGGTCTAGAACTAAGCATACATGAAATTCAGGAAATCCAAAAAGAGTTATAAAAGCGTTTATATCAACAATACACTCTAATTTGGTATGCGATCAAGACTGGAGCACTCAATTTGAAGTGGGGCGATGTTGAAGTCAAACTTGATACATCTGGACAGAAATTCTTAGAATTTACAGAACGTGCTACAAAGACAAGAAATGGTGTTGTTGGAGGGTCGAGACCATATGCTTCAAAGATGTATAAAGATAAAGGTATTTATTGACATTTTCCCCATTAAATGCTGCAGTTTTTATTATTTATCAAAACATACTGTGATAAATACTATGTTTAAAAATGATCCTCTATTTATTTTTTCAGACAATCCCAGGTGCCCTGTTGCTATACAGCTGTATATGAGTTTTACGCTGAAAAAAGACCCCAGACAATGTTGTAACCGGAAGATCCATTCTACTTAGGAGTCCAGAGAAACTGGGCTGAAAAAAATGTATGGTACGTGTCTCAGGCTCTCTAAAAGAACTCATTGTAAAAAGTAGATGCTCCGAAGCAGGAATCGCTGGACGCAAAGTAAATCATAGTGCCCGAAAAACTGCCATCACAACTTTGATTCATGAGGGAGTTCCTCCTACCCTTATTCAACAGCATTAAGGGCAAAGAAATTTAGCATCAATCAATAATTATAGCACAGCATCCATCCAACAACAAAAGCATATCTCTTCAGTGATGTGTAAACTCTCAAGCACCACCGATTCCAGACATGCAGACACACTATTCCAGGGAAATGAAAAATTCAAATATAAAAATTGCCAGCAAAATAGGGCTTCACGGGAAATTGTGGAATCCGTATTACAAAAAATTGAGGTGTTTGAAAAAAATCAAGAAATTTATGTGAAAACGAAAGAAAATTCTTCAAGAATTATCACAGGATCAACAATTTATTGAAACATCACGATAAATAATCACTCCTATAGCCTGTTTCATTTATTAGAAATTCAAGAAAAAGAGCACTGGTCATTTACAGTGACTCTGATACGGACTGATTTGAAATATCAGATTGTCGTTGACATTTGTAACTTTTTCATAATTATTCACTTTAATAAGGTTTAAAACTAATTTAATAGATTTTATTGAAATAAAGATGTAGTACTACGAGGGTTGATCCAAAAGTAATGTCACAGTGTCCAAATCTTTTATATTTGGCGTCATATTATCAAATACAATATACCAAAAGATGTACAAATATAAATCAAATTAACATTGAAATTTTATTTTAATAATGTTTATTTGAATTTATTTTATAGGCGTTTAAAACATAGCGCATAGGGGTGTCGCCGCTTCACAACGGAACGTCACGTTTTATAGTGTATTTTTTCTTAGAATGAAAAAAGATAAACCACATCAAAAATATTTTTAAAAAGCACCTAATCTCCCAGTTTTTTAAAAGACACAATTCTCGTCAACTTCTAGTCTATAATTGAAAATCAAATGACGGCATTGGTATTGTGATCATAAACATTGTTGTTTTACTCTGTTGAATTGAACAAAGGGATTTTCGAAATGGGGAAAAAAAGGCTCAACGAGTTGTAATGCATTTCTGCTTCAAAATATGGGAATCATCACAAGCGACAGTTTCGTTATTAATCAGACTTAAAGTATGGATAATGTAAATAAGAGACATTTTAATAGATGGTTTCAGCAATTTTGGGCGGGTGATTGGTCACTGAATGATCAACAGAGGACAAGAAGACCGAAAGATAGGAGATAGGATGAAAACGTTCAATGTTGTCTGACATTGTCAAAAAATACAGACGTATAGAGTGGCATGTGAATTTTTAAGTTTGTCTTATGCTACTGTTCAAATAATTTTGTCAGAGGGCTTAATTATGAAAAGAGTGAGTGTATAATGGTACCAAGAATTCTTGAAGAAAGTGGAATTGGTGAAAGTGTTTGCGAATCACAAATATTTCTTTAATGAAACGAAGGGGAAACGCTTAAAAGCACGACGGTGTGTATCCGTCATATGACGTTATATCTAGGTGCGGCGACTACCATAAACGCACGTTGTTTAAAATCCGATATTTTGGAAAGTATGCATCATATTACATTGAATTTTTCAGGTCTGATTTGAAATAAACACAGCTTTCATTATCTTTAATTTTGTCGCTTTACGTCGATTTATAGCAATTTTATCAAAGTTGTGACATTACTTTTGGATCAACCCTCGTAATTTATGCACAATTTGTTGACTTGAAAATTTTCCAATGTTAAACTTGCAGCTCATTTCGCTTTAAATGACTATATGAACTCACTAAATACATCATGTACTAGTATTTTTAAGTATATGATAAATAGAATACTACATACTAAACTCCATATCATATGTTATATTAGCCCTCGGGCCCAATATCAGCCCTCGGGCTGATATGGGGCCCGAGAGCTGATATGACATATGATATGGATTTTAGTATGTGATTTTCTATATATATTCACTGGATTTATGGCCTTCAATGTCTTATTCATTTAAATTCGGACAATATAATAAAAACAATTATAGGCTCCGCCTAAGTCAATATGAATATTTTTTCTTTCTTGTCAATTTTTCCAGGTAGGTAAAAAGAAATCCTATTGCTGCCACCCCCCCCCCCCTCTACTTTCAAAAACGATGCTACGCGCCTGATAATATCATATATATTAAAATAAAGATTTAAACAGATCCTATGCTAAGCTAATAGATATCTTTTTCATTGCTTATATTTTTTTATTCTGAATCAAAATACACCGATATGATTGAAAAGCACAATGGTATATTATAATACTAATTTTTTTTTATAATTATATAAAATTGTATATTTCATCAAGGAAAAACTTAAGCTTCATGATGCGATCAATCAGTTCGCTTGCGTAATATTGTGCGAAAAAACCCGAATCCGTTTACGTATAAAAATTACAGCACATGCAAATCAATTGATCATCATCATGAATACAAATCAAAGTACTTAGGAGTACAGAGAGCCGGGCTCATTTAGAAAGTACAATTTTGTATATAAATCATACATTCATATTGTATAAACAAATAGAAAAGAATTTCAGACAAAGGAAGAACACAAACAATTAAAAACACAAGGGCTTCACTGACATATAGTTATCTTATTTGAAAAAAAATATCTGATGAAAAAAATATTTTTGAATATCAATATTGTAAGCTCCTGGGGAATGACTAAGCTTAAGTCAGGGATGCTAAAAAAATGGTGGTAGTCCTATACTAAATCCTTGTTCCACTGGTTACAACAGTTTTCATTATATGCCTCTCAATGTGCTTCAAGGTTCTTTGAACTTCTCAGAAAGGTCTAATTAAATGTAGACATTTTTATACCGAAAAAGCATTTTAGATACCAATGTTTATAAGCATGATATAAAATTAGAAGTGATTTATGGAGCTTTGCAAAGAACCTTGAAGCACATTGAGAGGCATATAATGAAAATTGTTGCATGAAAATATTTAATTTTCAAGCTAAATTTAAAGACTTTTTGAATTAAATTATGAATTAAAGAGTAATTCTTCCTGGTTGAGGGTTGGAGTCCCTTAAGTTTGATTTCCGGATGTGAGGTCCCAGTGTAAGCAGCCATTAATAAATCGGCAATCCTCGGATGATTACGCTCGTGCGGTGCACGAAGTATCCGAGGAGCACCGAGTGGTCACTTTGATGATGATGCGATTTTCTAAATATAGAGCGGTAAACAAGTATTAGCTTTCCTAAAAAGCTCGTCTGACGTGGTTTGCTTAATTTCACAAAGCGAAAAGAAATCAATATTATTTATATTACATTTTTTTTTTCGTTCGGTAATCTATCTTTAAAAGACCATGTGAAATCAACATTGCCATGGCAGCTCAATTTCGGCATTATCCTGTTACTGACTTCGCGAAGTCAATAAGTTTGACGTTGTTGACATTAACGTCAAATTCTTACCTTTGGGTTCTTATGTGATTTTACACTTTTCCCCGATGCAAGAATTGCCTAAATATAGACGATAACTACATAGGACAATGATGACCTGTATGCTTTGTTTTTTGTTTGTTTGTATTTCACCTTTCTTTAATTTATTCCGTTTATTCCTTATGGTGGCATATTTTGGAGAAATGCATAAACGGAATAAACCAAATTATGAATTCTTGCACCTTACTTTCATGGCTTTATTGCGTTTATTCTTTATAATAATAATGCATAAATGGAATAAACCAAATTATGATTTCTTGCACCTTACTTTTATGGCTTTATTCCGTTTATTCCTTATGGTTGCATATTTTGGAGAAATACATAAACGGAATAAACAAAATTATGATATCTTGTACTTTAATTTTATGGCTATATTCCGTTCATTTCTTACCATATGGCGACATATTTTGGAGAAAGGCATAAACGGAATAAACCAAATTGTGAATTCTTGCAACTTACTTTTATGGCTTTATTTCGTTTATTCCTTATAATAATAATGCATAAATGGAACAAACCAAATTAAGTTCTGGGATTTACTTGCGACTCTCTTTACTCCTGATATTTGATTCGCTTTTCAGTAAAACGTGCATTTTTAAGAATGATCCCCCCCCCCCCAAAAAAAAAACCAAGCCCCATTTTTATTATATCTCTCCCCGTAAGAAACCCTTTTCCCGGGGAAATCTTCCCCTTCTTGTACCTTTTAGATTGATATCTGTCTCTCTATATATACTCCTGTTATTTGATTTGCTTACAGTGAAATACATACTCTTTAAATAGTACCTCTGTCTCTTTATATATACTCCTGTTATTTGATTCGCGAATCAAATTAGTTCTGGGCTTTACTTGCGTCGCTATTTACTCCTGATATTTGATTCGCTTTTCAGTAAAACGTGCATTTTTAAGAATGATCCCCCCAAAAAAAACCAAGCCCCATTTTTATTATATCTCTTCCCCAAAGAAACCCTTTTCCCGGGGAAATCTTCCCCCTTCTTGTACCTTTTAGATTGATATCTGTCGCTCTATATATACTTCTGTTATTTGATTCGCTTTCAGCATGTTCAATGAAATACATACTGTTTAATAAATAGTACCTCTGTCTCTCTATATATACTCCTGTTATTTGATTTGCGAATCAAATTAGTTCTAGGCTTTACTTGCGTCGCTATTTACTCCTGTTATGTGATTCGCTTCATGGTGAAATACAAAGGCTTTAAATACCCTTGTCGAACGATATATACTCCTGTTATTTGATTCGCGTCAGTGGGTAAAATAGTTGCAAACAATGTGAACATTACGAACCCAGCATTGAAACTGTTGTAAGCGATACGAAAATCTGAAAAAGCCGGAAGTATAAAAATGATCGACCTGGGATGAATTTGACGTTAACGTCAACAACGTTAAACTTATTGACTTCGCGAAGTCAATAACAGGATAATGCCTCAATTTCTTTTAAATCATTGTGAAGATGAATTTACTGAACACAATTTATTTGCAATAAAAACTTTTTTCTCAGTAATACTACGTTTGAATTTATAACATTTTTTCTGTGGAAAAGGGGTATAGCATGTCAAAAAAAAAATGAAATGATATTTCCATCAATGAAGTGCAGACTACATAGAATGTCAACAGAAATTATTTTTTAAGCTATGCATATATTTTTCAATTTCTCAAGTTCAGTTTGATTTTAAACCATTTTAAACCATTTTATAACATGCCATGATATAACAACTGGTCTGTACCATTGTCATTAAAATTTATGGATCGTTTTACCGATACAATAGTCATGCCAAGAAAACTTACACATTCTATCCGGAGAGCGAATTCAATAAAAGCCGAATTAACGTTAATCGGTGATTCTTCCCCAGGGAGATGTGCGCGCGAGGCAATTAATGTCAGCAGTTTTGAGGGAGGGATCTACGTTTAAAAAAGCACGTAGCAACGGGGGGGGGGGGGT
>PRKT01000379.1:154204-191333 GCA_003671525.1 Saccostrea glomerata | reverse complement strand
TTTACTTTGTCCCCGTGTTTGCTCTTCTAGCTTAACAATATCCTCATCTGAAATTTTTGTTATATTCATGTTTTGTAACCATATGTATGACAATGGGTGACTGAAATAGTCATGATCTTTTTCTAACCCAATGGTGTTTGCTAGTGGGAAGATTTGTGAGACAGCCAAATCACTAATGTTAGGATGATTTACCCAGACATTTCTGAAGGTATCAGAGTACCCTGGCATATTCCGATATGCCCTGGGCCTTGGATCGTAACTGACATCCATGTCACCCGCTAAAGGCAAGTCATTTGCTTTAATTGGACTTCCTTTGCATACTTTAGTGTGATGGAAAGTTTGTAGGTTTTGTGTACATGTCTCCTCTGTGACAATGTCTAGACTTTTACTGAACAATTGTAAACCAAACAATACTACACACACATGCTTACACACAGCAGTTGGGCCCATACCCGCAGCACACTCACACTGACTTTCAATAATACACCCATTCATATCAACACAAACATCCACTTTATATGACACACTCTTCTTCATCTGTGCCTTGCATTCTGCCTTGATGTAGTAAAAGTTGTTTTCAGCACAGAGTCTCACATACTTCAGAAACTTGCTCTCATATATGTACATCACATTACTATCAACACAACGCTATGGCTACGAGCTAAGCCTACATAATTCAACTAAAAATGGTCTTTTTGGATTTATACAATATATGTAACTCAAATGCATAATGTAACAAACATTTACTATAAACGTTATAGGCCTGGTATTATGTTACAAATATTGTATATAATTAAAAAGGCCATTCTAAATTGAATTATGTAGGGTTAGCGCATAGGCGCTTGACGTTTTAAACTTTTTATCTGCATTGATATAATTCGGTTATAACAGTAATAAAGGTTAAAAACTTAAAGAGCCTTTGGCTTCGCCTTATACAGATTGACAATGATATGCGTCAAAAACTGACTCAGAGTCAGAATGGCAAAATGTAGACAGTATTAATCTCACAAAAGTCTACATAAAATATGCTTTTGAAGAACTTTTATTGAAATTACAAAGAATATCAGGTACCGATAACGTCTTAATCACGATTCTGTGTTCGACAGAGAAAATTATGGTTAAGAAGTCGCCCGCAAGTATTACCTTTCAACCAATTCTCTTTTGCGGCCGGAAATGCGAGCATTTCGTATCCGTAGCTCTGTTCTAAGTGTGGGTAAATCCCACGATCCGTAATCAGCCATTATATATATAAAATCTAATCAAAATAGCAAGGTATACAAGGTCAAAATTACGTTGACACTCTCTAAAATTGAAGGTACGAATAGTCATGAACTTAAACGTGTCATGCGCCACCTATAATTCAGGGACGATAATGTGCAGTTTTATTTGCAATTGCTTAATTCAACGTTTTACCTTATTCTTGAATGATATATTGGATAAATTTGAATGAAAAAGCACATGATTTGCAGCCGTATTGCCGCTTTAAAAATATATATTTATAATAGTTTTTTGTAAAAAAAAACTTTATGACTCAAACTTTATGTATCTTTCAAGAAAAAAATTAAATCCTAGCAAAAGAGTAAGAGGTATTTCATTAATGATCATGAATATCCTTTTTTTTTTTTTGTTGTTTTTTTTTTTTTAGATTTATGAGAAATATTTCTGTGTCGTTAATATAACAGAGTCATCTGTTCTCTGCAACAAGTGTGCACATGTTAGTTATAAAAAACAAAAAAATCTCAACAATTCAAACAGTGCAACAATCACTGATAACCGTGTCACGTTCACTGATGAAGAATATCCACCCCCTCAGAAACTCTCGGGGGGGGGGGGTATAAAAAGAATATGTATTTGCAAATATTTAATATCTTTAATCATATTGTGATAGTCTGCATGTATAGGATGGAACATATGAAAAATATACAGCATCGAGGCGTCCTGTCATCAATTTCTAATTTTACTCATTCGTCCGAATGAAACCTTATTAGTTCGAACAAGTTACTTATTTGTACGCACCGATACTTATTCGTCTGCTACAGATTTCTACTTTTTCCCAACAATTTTTTTTCTGAAACAACGTATCAATGGAGTCAGTAAAGAAAAAAATTATATTCATAGATTTCATCTCCAGCGTGCGTTTGATCCATTTACATGTACCATCTTTGATTTTCAAGGTTTGCTCCTTTATCAGAGATATATGAAGATTAACTGATTGATTGTAAATTGATGAAAACTAAGTTGTCAATATTTCGACAGAGAGAAATGAAGAACTTTTTTTACCCCTACGTGCTAAGAAGAACAAAGATCAAATCTATTCGAACAAATGCATGAATGGTTAATTCTACTCGCATTACTCGAAGGAAGAACAATTATAAAACACAGCATATTTTTCCCTTTCATCTGTTATTAATTTTGTATCACTTTAAAGGGGTCATTTTTCAATGGGGGTCAATTTTTTATAGGACTAACATATAAAATAATGACCCCTATGACTCTTTTTCTACCAAAAATGATTTTTTTTCTACGGGTAGGGGGGTCATATTTTGTCGTTGAAAAATGACCCCCGGTCATTATTCGATGGGGGTCATTATTCGTCTTTACACCGGCAATTGCTCTTTGAGCAATAAGCCCGGCTAAAAATCGGACAGTTATTCATTTTAATTACATGCTCTTGATTCCGCAAATTTACGTGGTGCGAATTCCGCTTCTTTTTCTATTCGTTCTTGCCCGCATGTGACTTTTTTATCCACGCTAATCGATGAGCCAGTACATTTATGTAGAAATAAAGTATTTTCCCAGCAGGCACACAACGTTGTTTAAACGTTGAATATTAGTTGAAGTTGGGTTTAGATGTTGATAAATCTACCCAGCAGGCACACAACGTTGTTTATACGTTGAATATTAGTTGAATTGGGGTTTAGACGTTGATAAATCTAGATACAATATTGATTCAACGTTGACTTTTCAACGTTAAAATTTAACGTTGAATCAACATTGAATTCAAATTGAGTTGAATTGCCAACATTGATTCAACGTCGGATCTTCGCTGAGCGGGCCAATCTTATTTTTCGCTGATAGATAATTTGGACTATGATAGTGTCGGACTATAACACTGTCAGACCATAACGAGGTCGGACTTGACAAAGTCGCACTACCGAATATCATTACTTAATATTATAACTAACAAGGATGGTAAATATAGAAATTTTACACATTCAATGATAAATATGAATTCAGTACGAATCTACCAAAGTACGAATTAAGAGATACGCAGTAGGACATCCGGAAAATAATAAAAAAGACAGTATAACACAACCCTCAGGACTCAACACCAAGATTTAATTAAAAAAAAAACTCTTTAAAGAAAACATTTCGGCATGTCAATGTACTAGTATCATTGAAGAGACATAATTTGTGTGCCTATCTGGTGCATCAAAAGTTGTACCATATAAGATTTGCATCTTACCTTGGAATGGTTTCATGTTCTGGACTATTTCATGACCAGATGTGAAAATAAAAAAAACGTTTGTAAATGCTTGAGTTTTGTAACATGATTAATTTATAAAATGTATTTTGGTGAAAATTATTGTAACACAATTAACTATTGATAGGAAATTAAACACTTATTGTTTACAATGTATATATTTTTTTAAATTAGTGATAGTAGTATACCGTATGTTTTCATTTAAGGGGTCCTGATCCTCTACTTTAAATTTCACCTAAGAAAGTTTTAGATTTGTAATATTTATTTTCATAAACAACAATAACATTAGAGCCATATGGAAAATAGTTTGAAGTATAAAGCGCTTATTTTTTCAGAAATGATTTTTATGTGCAGATCATGAAATGAAAAAATTGAACACAGAGAATTCAAAGAGTAACTAACGATTTATTACCACAACATTAAATATAATATATGAGGTGCATATGAAAATAATACTTACTATTATACCTATTTAAATCATGTTAGAAAACATCATGAAGCGATGTTTCCTAAGTCAGAAAATCACAATGTTGTATGTGGTTGTAAGAAAAAAATATATCTGTGATGAGGAGTTATCTTTCTTCTAAATATTTCTTCATGTGAAAAAAAGTCATTCTAATCAAAATTCTGTACTAAGTACTTGAACGGCTGAAATTTTAAGTAAGTATATTATTACTATATGACACCCCCCTTTCCAGAATAAATAATTGAATAAATGTTGAATCAACTGTTTTTCAACATATAATCAACGTTGATTATCAATGTTGATTCAATGTTAAGACTTCAACGTTGATACAAATTTTCAAAATCTAACATAAACTCAATGTTGAATCAATATAGAAAAACAACGTTGATTAAAAGTTTATTTAATGTTGTGTGCCTGCTGGGTTCTCTATTGATTCCGTATATCTAAATAAACGCACTCGTATAAATATTGATCTTCATAGATAAGAAATCAGTTTCATTCGATTTCTTTAAAAAACAACAGAAGCTTGGCTTAAGGTAAGATGTTTTTAAAGACTTACAGAAAATTGTAAAAATCACGACAGAAACTTATTAGTGTGTTGTTGTTGAGGGGGAATCTAACCCTTTTATCTACGTGTAACAGCTACAACTACAAGGTCTCAACAAAAAACCGTCATTATTGTAAAATCTCGCAAATGGTCATCCGATTTAAAAACAAATCAAAACTAGGGCTAATTGTAACGGGGACCGTTACAGATGTTCCCCAAACGCTCCCCAACTCCCTTTTGGTGCCATATTTTCCTTAAGCTCTATTAAATAAGACATACTTTGTGCAATTTAGACTTAAACAACGTTTTCCCAGAAGACTACAAAATATATTTAAATTTTAGCATGACATGCGAGCTCATGTGAATGCATGTGGGTAATGATCATATCATCTTTTCTACACTATGTATGTATATTCAAATAGACTTAATATCAAAGCATTTAATCCAGAAGTGTTAAAAAATACACTTATTCAAGCATATTTTAATTTTACTCATTTCACGTGCACACACGTGCAAGCCTGTGCATGATGACCATGCCTTCTTGTAGGGGTCCATTATGTCTATCAATATTCTAAATACCATCCTATTTCGTTGAAAACCAAGGGAGTTATAACCATTTAAAGTTTAAGCCAAACAGATTTCAGCGCACGTGCATGCGTGTAATTTAATGAAAATTGTTATATATCGTATTGTAGGACATCCTATTGTATGCTTATGTTTTAAATTTCAAAGCATTTCGTCAAAAAACAGAAAAGATATTGAGCTTTTTGTTTCAGCCAATCAGAGCGAAGCGCACGTGCATGCGCGTGAGTTCGTGCTAATTTGACAGTGTCACATTATCTACAGTATTAATATATCTTTATATGATGAATTTCAAATCATTTCATCGAAAAATGTAAAAGTTATAGCTATATTAAGTATATTAGTCAATTCACTCATTTCTCGCGCACGCACATGCATGCGTATGCGCGCAAAATGACCTTCGTTCCGCACACCTACACTACACACCTATTAACCCTAAAAAGGTTTTAGGTCAGTTGGGTGAACAGTTTCTGAGAACACTTGCAGACAAAAAAAGTACCGGAGAAGAAATAAGAAAAAATAATAATAAGAAGAAGAAACAGAGTAAAAACAATATGTTCCCAAACTCCGTTTGGGGAACATAATGAGTAAACTTGGCGCTTGAAGACAAATCTTTATCAAGTTTTAAAAATATACTGAAAGGACAAAAGAAACGCAGGGTAGCATAATATTCGAAAACTTTTTGACCGTATGACCGAAACTTACGAAAATTTGTCAGATGAGAAATTTAGTTTCTATGCACCAAAATCAATATTCAGAATTACTCAACTGTAAAATGTATGACATCATATAGGGAAAACGGTGAAAGCCCAAAACACGTGCAATTTGATAACGACGAGTTTGTCAACAAATCTTGTTGCACTATTTGATACACCTGAGATATACACATTGTTTTTCAATATTTAGTGACGATATGAAATTCTTGCAATCTTGGTACAGTTTACGGAAGTTCAGTAGGGTCAAATTTTCGAATTGCCTAATTAATGAAAAAGGCAACAACGGGTAACTATAAAGCAGTTTCTTGTAAACTTTCCCCCCATAAAACTTGTTACCCGTTGTCAGAGAGGGCCTGGAATTATTTTCAATCAACCGTGACGATGACGTTAAAGCGAAACAGAGCCATGTTACGAGCGGGTTATTCGTCATGCCACCTCTCAAATCGCAACCCTACTGCCACAAAAAGCGCCTTTTATACAGTAGACTATTCTAGTCATTACATTCGCACAAAAAATAAAAGAAAACAATTCCGCAATTTGGTTTTTTGAGCATGTCAACTTACTGTTGTGTTCCTCTTTCATGCGCGCGTTGCATGACAAATTTTTTGGCGTGGTTACCAATGCGCAATATAACCAGGGTTTAAAAGATAATCACTCTGATGAATTTCATGCAAAGGAGAAATAACGCTCATGACAGATGTGCAGGAGAGACATTGAATATACATGTAATGAGTGTTTTCGATTTTCACTTTTGGGGAGTATCGTCATATGAGTTTCAATAACTCAAGAATTAGGAGACAAAATCAAATGGAATTTTGTTTATATCCTTTTGAAAGATGATTTTAAAAGTTTGATAGGAATAGTGAAAAAATTGAAAGACAAATAAATTTAATTCACCTCAAAAGTCTACCCTGCGTTTCTTTTTCCTTTCAGTATATATCGAAAATAAATTAAAGGACAAAAATGTCGAAAATTGAGACCAACATTTTTTCTCAAGAGAAGAATAACGACCACTTTTATTTTATGCTCAACAGGATCCTATTGAATCCTATTGACATAACAGTGGAAGTTACCATTGTTACGTCGTCGATATATTTCAACGTTGAGTTGAACGCAACAGAAAATGTTTTCTTTTTTTCATATATCAGATGTTGGACAAATTCTGGTTCATATGAATACAAAATATTTAATAGTTTGCTAATATAGGAATGCAATTGTTCCTATGGGAATTCTAATAAATTGTTTGAAGAGTTGGTCTCCAAAAAACCAAATAAATATTGTAAATCAGAAACTCGAGCTACCTTTATACGATGTTGGACAAATTCTGGTTCATATGAATACAAAAATAGATCTGCTAATAACGGAACGCAATTGTTCCTATGGGAATTCCAATAGATTGTTTGAAGACCTGGTCTCTGAAAAACCAAATAGATATTGTAAATCAAAACTGAAGCTTCTTTTGTATGTCAGCTTTAGAGTACTTATATGTACAATCAGAATGGTTTTAACAAAATAACTTTGCAAATGACTAATGTCAGGTAAAGTAAATTTTCGAGGTTAATTTTCGTTGAAAAAGCAGCTCTTAATGATATCAAAAAGCCCCGGACTTAAATTTTTCGTGGGGAATGGTATTGTATAAAGTCGAAAAGTCGTACGTTTTTAAGCTGTTAATTATTAATATTTGTTTTGTGATTTTAAATTCCAAAAGTTTGTCAGAATTTTTAAGTATCCACAAATGATTTACACAATTTTTTTTCAAATATATTGTTGAGAGAACTCTTGAAATTTTTCTTCACTACCGTAAATATTTTAATGAGGAGTAAGGGAAGAGGCTTGGTTGTTAAAACATTTACTGGAACCAGCTTTGTATTTTTGTTTGTAAAGAGTTATGATCTTTCGGAATCCAAAATAAATATGGTTGTTTAGTACATAAAAAATATTCAAAACTGATAATTGATTTTGAAAAACTTTTTTCCTTAGAAAGGGAACTATGAGTATGAGTTTCCATTACCTATGATTTCAGCATATCATGACGGTCCAATGGCAGACACAGTAGATTCATCAATCTAACAGCCAAATTCTCTTTACACTACATGATCAATTCCCAAGTTATTTGACATATATATATATATATATATATATATATATATATATACTATATATATATATATATATGACGTCATCGGAGGTAGATTACAATCATTTAATTTCTGTAAAATATTTGATTCTGATTGGATAAAATATTCTTTTGATAACTGCATCAATAGATATTAGAGTTCGCTTGCACTAAGCAGCCGGAACTACTTTGGCAGTCTTGACATGTATGTTCCCGCTTCCAGATTACCCTTT
This sequence comes from Saccostrea glomerata, assembly GCA_003671525.1. Lineage (NCBI taxonomy): Eukaryota > Metazoa > Mollusca > Bivalvia > Ostreida > Ostreidae > Saccostrea > Saccostrea glomerata. Next base: position 183,189 of record PRKT01000379.1, on the reverse strand, counting down.
GAACGAATAATTAAATACTTTTACTTTAATAAATATTTTTCTGAATTTCAGAACCTGTCCGTTACGTTCCTGACTTACTAGTATTTTCTACTTTCGTTTTTTTTTTTTGATAATCCCCCTTTAACAAATCAAATCGTCTACATACCGTAAATCTGGAAAGTTTTGCTGTAGATAATTTTTTAGCAAATTTGCGAGTTCATTGCATTCGCAAAAACATTTTTTCTTAAAAATAAAATACCAGTAAGAAAATGTAAACAAAGCAGAGGTCATTCGCAAAATTTTGAAACGTAAAAATTAATCAACAGCATTTTGACCCGAATTCGCAAAATAAAATCTACGTAACAACCATACAGTTTTGGGAAAGAAGGAAAGAAATCTGCATACTTTTGTTAAATGTTCGACTTTGAGATATATGGTATGTAAATACAACTCTGAAGAAATGTTTTGTGTACCAAAGCGAGGAAAACCATTTATCTCAATCTGTTAAAACTTGGGAAACGAATGATCGAGAAAAACGACACTGTATGAATGACGTGATTCTTATAATCTTAAACAGTCGGCAGCAGTCTCTTTCATGTTTTACAGCATTGACAGGTTGTGATACGTATTTATATGTTAGGTCTGATATTCAGATGAGAAGATGCGCTAATGAAATCCAGAATTTCTGTGAACCTAGAACTGTTAGGATATTTGAGTATATTCCTTTTACATTTACGAACTTTGATAACTTACCGGTTGAAATATACCCATTGGGATAACACAACAGCTAAGTTTTTTGTGTTAAAGAATTGCAAATTAATTCAGATAATGTTGGTAATGACACAACAACATTTGAGAACGTTTCTTCGTTAGAGCCATTTTGAATTTCAGCAACGTTAACGCTGTTGTGATGTATTTGTGCGGAATATTTTTGATGAGTAAATTCAATAGAAAAGTGAAAGAAAGTTTCATTTTATAAACTTAAAATCATAATTAAATGATAAGAAATGAATGTAATATTTTTCCTTTGATCAATGTATCAAAGAAAAAAAAATTCATCAATGCACTACGCTAAATTACGGCGCCGCTGGAGGGCCTGGTAAAAAAATATTTTTATTTGTTCGGACAAATTAGAAATTCGTTCGGACAAATAAGTTATTTGTTCGGACAAATTAGATATTTGTTCGGACGAATTAGATATTCGTTCGGACAAATTAGAAATTCGTTCGGACGAATTAGAAATTTGTTCGGACAAATAAGTTATTTGTACGGACGAATTAGAAATTCGTTCGGACGACATAGTTATTTGTTCGGACGAATTAGAATTTGTTCGGACGAATTAGTTATTTGTTCGGACAAATTAGAGAAATTGTGAACAACTATCAGGACACCGCGAATAATGTGCGGTTTGCACCAAGACGTTTCATTTTATTTTGATTCTTTGCAAAATAACTTTAATGAACAACATTATCAATAAATATTTTGAAGAAAACTCGTTTTAATGTTGATCTCTTTCTTATGATTTTTATGTACTGTACATATTCACTACCGTGCAGTTATTAATCATGACATGTGAATGATTTGGTATATTCCCTAGTCTGGTATATTCCCTAGTCCATTGATTTTCAGAGCATAACTATAGCCCCCTCCCGTTATTGGAGAGGTACATGTAGTCGAACAAACTATTTAATTTCACTTTCAGCATTTCTTAATTTTGTTTATACGCTTTTACAGTTGAGTACCAGTTCGAGGGTTTGATAGGCCAATGACTCACATAGAAAGGGAAATTATGAAAGCAACCCCTTTTGCGGGGAAAATAAATCATGAATAAATGTCAAAATATTTTCAAGTAACAACCTCCCCCCTCCTCTATTTAAAAAAACGATCGATTGTCTTAATCATTGAGAACCTAACTTGCATTAAATTATGATGCATGTGTTTTTAAATTTTACTGCACTTTCTAGGAACGTACATGTATTCATCTATTTTTATCCTTTTCCCGGAAAGGGGCGTGTGTTTAATTTAATTGGTCAATATTATACCTGATTATACTCATACACCCCTGTATGTTTTAATTTATGCGCAATTCTGATATTTAGATATAAAATAAGATTTATATAGATACTTAATAATAGTTTTTAACGATCTTAGAAAGAATCCATTGGAGATGGACTTATGAGATTCCCTCTTTTTGTTCCTTTATCACAAAATACTTAAATGTGGGAACAGCGGTAAAGAAGCAAATCTACAAATGTCCTAGCTAGTAAGCCCCACCTCAAAAAAATTAAGACCCTTGAATAAGAGGATCGATATTTTAAGTCCAAAGTTTATTCAATATAATACAATGTAGCCACGTAGCATCGTTTGTGAAAGGGGGGGGAGGGCTTACTTTTTCAATGTCAATTTTTTCCCGTACCAATTGCCTGCAGTAGGAGTAAAACCTTAAGGAGTGGATCTCATCTTTTCAAAGAAGCGGTAACTGACCACTGGCACCCCAGTGTTAATCAGGGATGGGAGTGAAAAGATGACTGACCCTTTGAATTTACTAGTGGGCTCTCAGAAAATATACTTTCAGAATGGCAGACTTTAGGCCTATAATATATACCGGTATATAGATCCATTATTTCCGAATATTTACAATCAACATATCACATGTCTAGTTGCTACGTGTGTATGTCATGGTCCAAAGAGCTATTTATGTATTAAAAAAGGATGAATCCTCCTGAATAGACAAAGTGTATATCTCTCTTTACAGGATAATTTGTGCAAACATCTAATTTGCCCGAACAAATATCTAATTTGTCCGAACGAATTTCTAATTTGTCCGAACGAATATCTAATTCGTCCGAACAAATAACTAATTCGTCCGAGCGAATTTCTAATTTGTCCGAACAAATATTAACTATTTGTCCGAACGAATATCTAATTCGTCCGAACAAATTTCTAATTCGTCCGAACGAATTTCTAATTTGTCCGAACGAATTTCTAATTTGTCTGAACGAATATCTAATTCGTCCGAACAAATAACTAATTCGTCCGAACGAATTTCTAATTTGTCCGAACAAATAAAAATATTTTTTTACCTGGCCCTCCAGCGGCGCCGTACTAAATCAAAATGACAGATACAATATAACAAAATAAAAACAAAATAAAACTTTTTATTTTTGATAATGTTTACACGTTTATATTCTTTTTCTAGAGTTAAATTACATCTTTTAATACTTATATTACGAAAACTTATGTTCTTAACTTGACATCAATGCCTACTATGACGTCATAATGTTTCACTGATTAAGCCAAGATTGAATATTCTGTATGCTTCCTAGAACAACGTAAAGCTGATTTAATGGTAGATTAATGAAATTTGGACATTAAGCACCTATAAGTTGCAGCTTATTGGTTGCTTTATGGTGGTTTAAAAGATATGAAACGCATTCCATAATCAAAACAGAAAATCTTTTTTTTTTCTGTTGTAAGCATTTTGCCCTTAGATATTGACAAAATCCAACAAATAACACAGTTTACAAGATATTTATTGTTGCGAATATTAAATATAATCAGCATTTTCCTTATACAAAATATTCAGAGAAAATACTTTCAATTTGATATTTGTTCAATAAAATGATCATGGAGTAAATTTCCCCTCAAAGCAAAGGCAACTATCATTCATATAGCAAGACTTTTCGGGGTGAATTTCTCCTCAAGAATATTGCTGATACAGTATTTACTACTCATTGAAAAAGCGCACAATACAGTTAAAAGAGCGCAAAAAATCTGTAGAGTAAATTTCCTCTCAAAAATTACATTAATACGGTTGACATAGAGTTGTTAAATCAAAAGCAACTTTCCTTTAGATAACAAGTCTTTACGGAGTAAATTTCCTCCCAAAAAATTTCACTGATACAGTGTTCACTACTACCATCACAATTTGAAAATAGAAAACATTTACAGGGGTAAATTTCCTCTCAAAATGACATTGATACAGTTAACATACAGTAGTTGATTCAAAAGCGACCATCCGTGATATAACAAGACTTTACGGGGTAAATTTCCTCTCAAAGCCTATCACTGATGCAATATTCACTACTACAATTACAATTTGAAAATAGCACAAATCTACAGAGTAAATTTCCTCTCAACAAACACATTATGCAGTTTTCATTTTGAATACTAAAGCTAAAGCAACAATCCGTTACATGGCAAGACTTTACGGGATAAATTTTCTCCCAAAGACTATCACTGATATAGTGTTCACTACTAATATTACAGTTTGAAAATAGCAAAAATCTACAGGGTAAATTTCCTGTCTAAATGCCATTAATACAGTTAACATACAGTAGTCAATTCAAAAGCGACCATCCTTGATATAACAAGACTTTACGGGGTAAATTTCCTATCAAAGAATATCACTGATACAGTGTTCACTACTACAATTACAATTTCAAAATAGCAAACATCTACAGGGTAAATTTCCCCTCAAAAATGACATTGGTGCATTGTACATTCAGTATTTGAAAGCCAAAGCAACAATCGTTTACATAGCTTTTAGATTTTACGGAGTAAATTTCCTCCATAGAAGACCGTTCACGGCAGCTCAGTCGGTAGAGCGCTCGCTCCGTGATCGGGAGGTCATGAGTTCGTATTTCGGCCGTGACTGATACAGTCTTTAAAATGGGTAGCAACTGTTCCTTCGCCATGCGCTCGGCACTTTGAAGTGAAAGTTGCGGGTCCTTCGGATGATACCTTAAAAACCGAGGCCCCGTGTCAGCGGCAGGCGTTGGCACAATAAAGATCCCTCACTGCTCAATGGCCCAGAGTGCCGAGTAAAGGTCAAAATTTAAGGCCCTTCACCGGCATACGGTGACGTATCCATATGAGTGAAAAATTATCGAGAGGGACGTTAAACAATATACAATCAATCCTCCATAGAATAGCACTGATACAGTGTTCACTACTACAATTAAAATTTGAAAATAGCAAAAAACTACAGGGTAAATGTCCTATCAAAAATGACATTGATACAGTGTCTATTGGGTCTTTCAGACGGCTCAACTTTACGGAGTAAATTACCCCCCAAAGTATAGCACTGATACACATGTACAGTTTTCAACATATATATAAAACGTTAACATTTTCAAGTTAACAAAATCTTAAATTTCGTCTCAAAGATGACATTGGTGCATTGTACATTTAGTACTTGAAAGCCAAAGCAACCATCGTTTACATAGATTTTAGATTTTACGGAGTAAATTTCCTCCCAAAGAATAGCACTGATACAGTGTTCACTACTACAATTACAGTTTGAAAATACTACAGGGTAAATGTCCTATCAAAAATGACATTGATAGAGTGTATATTGGGTCTTTAGACAGCGTAACTTTACGGAGTAAATTTCTCCCTAAAGTGATACACATTTTCAAGTTAACAAAATCTACAGAGTAAATTTCCTCTCAAAATGACATTTATGGATTGTACATTCAGTGTATAATAGCCAAAGCAACCGTCGTTTACATAGCTTTTAGATTTTATGGAGTAAATTTCCTCCCAAAGAATATCCGTGATACAGTGTTCTTTAATAACATTATAGTTTGAAAATAGCAAAAATCTACTGGGTAAATTTCCTTTCTAATTTCACATTGGTTCATTGCACATTCAGTATTTCAAAGCCAAAGCAACCATCATTAACATACTAGATTTTACGGGGTAAATTTCCTCCCAAAACTATATCTGATACAGGTTTCACTATTAACATTACAAATTAAAAAAGCAAAAATCAACAGGGTAAATTTCATTTGAAAGAGTGTCTTTGATACAGTAAATATAGTATAGTAGAGCAATGAAAGCATGAGCAAACATTTTCAAGATAATGATAGCAAGACCGTACAGAGTAACCCTCCTCCGAAGAGTATCGTTGATACAGTCATTATTCGCAGTAAGAAAATAAACATATATAGAAAACAGCAGAACATTACAGGGTTAATTTCCTCTAAAAATAAATTGAAACAATATACACTTTTTACAGGAAAGAATGTTACATCTTATTGACAAAAAAACTTTCTAGGGACATTTTTATCTCAATATACTAATGATGTAATACATTATTATATAATCTATAAATAAACAACATATACTCACCGTAAATAGAAACGCAACACCCTAATTTTAAGGTGAAAATTATATACGGGATATAACTATAATATATGTGATGCCTATTTTTCCTCAAAATGACTGATAGCTAGAAGGGGGGATGTTTTAAGAGTTATGTGTTACCTTCGAAAGTTTAATGATAGCATTAGAAATGAACATATTAAGGTAAAAAGTAAATTTACAAAAAATTAATGCCCCATTTAAACATTAAATGTTATTTTTAGATCTTAGAAAGAAACAAATACCCGGTTTATCTTAAAACATCCCCACTTCCGACAATTTAATTAAAACGTGCTAGTCCGCCATATACAAACATGCAGCCCGATTTCTACCATGCAGTAGGTTTATTAATAACTTAATCTGAGCAAAAGTAATATTCTTGGGCATCTTTAAATGCATGTTTTTCAGATACTGCGGTCGAATTTTCTCTACCTTGGCGTATGTAGCAACTATAGGACTTTCGGTCAAGAAACTGTCATTTATAATATTGAAACACAAGAACCTAATGAGTCGTTACAATGTATATACTGTACATTTGCATCTCAGCTCTTTTTTCTTTATTTTGAGAATTTCCAGCATTAGCAATGAAAATCAATCATTTTGAGGAAATATAGGCATCACATCCGGTAAAGAAAGAAGGATTTTCCCCCGGCAATTTAGTACAATATACTTATGATTAACAGCTACAAAACCTTGAAAACACAAAATATTGTTAAAATTTTATCAAAAATGCAAAACTTAGATTTCTGTTAAGAGGGCTCAAAAGCAACTTCCGGTAGTGGAAAGAAATTCATTCAACCGTTAAATAATTGATTTGGCAAAATAAAAGTTATCCTAACTTTTTGGGTACATAGTTATAACCCGTACATAATTTTCAACCTAAAACTAGGGTGTTGCGTTTCTATTGACGGTGAGTATATAATCTATACAAACGCATACAGTTTTTTTTTACTGATTTCAAGCCGTATTCAACGGGGGGAGGGGTTCAATGCGCATGCAGTAGCATGGTGACGACACGAATAATATCTCAAAGTACGTTGAAAACTATATTGTCCAGTCTATATCCGAGAAGGAAAAATTCTTCGGCAAGTTCCTCTATGGATTATTGTTGAACAATTTGATTTCAAACACATCTATAACATTTACTTTCTTTGACGGAAGCTCCACTTCTATGCATTTCTTATGGCTGATGCAACTGAACACTTGCTGTATGCTTTTCCAACATGTCCAAAGGAAATCTGACCGCCATATTCTGAACAAATCCATAGTTGACCTATTGATAAATTTTTTAGACTCATAAATCATCTCATATAATTGTTTTTTACCTTCAATTTTTCAAAATCCATGGACATGTATTTCTTCAGGCATGCCGGATTACATGTTGCGCACCACAGTCGAGCAGTGGTGCTTACAAATATTTTTAAAATCGAAAAATAGTCTTTCCGTTGGTTTTTCGTATAGAAATTTCATTCATTTAAAGAACACATACATGTACCCCCAGTCTACACACACATTTAGACAAACTAAGACAAGATAAATTTTATTTGAGAATGATGTCCATTTTTCATATAAATCCAGGTCATATATTATTGCATTTAACACGATTTTGAATTCAGATAAGTTCAGACAGGACATATGCAATTAAAACACTAATTACTAACGCCTTTAATTTTAAAAGGGGAGTTCAGAGAGGTAAATAATAACCTGTACATGCAGGTAGTTTTACTGCAAATAACATGATCGCTAAAGTGTTTAGTATTTCACACAACAAAGAAAGCAACCACCTTGACCAAAGACCGGAATCCTCATGGAAATCTAGATAAGGATAGAATTCACATGCCAGACACTACCTAAATTACACTTATCGTAGCTTATACATATATAATTGCAAATTTACCTTTATTGTTCAAGGTTTGGTCTTGGTTTTGTAATTTCTCCATTCATCAGAAAACAGTCACTTTTATATCCAGTCGTCACTTAAACCACTCCTGAAATAATTGGGTTCACAAATTGAGGGGCAGTCTAACTTGGTTTTCTTTCCCTAACTTGCTTCGTGTTCTCTTTGACTTTGAAGTAGATAAGCCACTGGGCACAATGCAAATATCTGATGCCGTCAATTTCAAAACTGCCTTACACACAAATCATCATATAGGGTAAATAACAGGAAACGGAAAAATAAACTGTTTTCACACAGAATTTGAAAACAAATCCATTGTTTTCAAGATAAATGAATGATTTAGCGTCAATAGGTTGTTGTCCGAGAAAATCAAAACGGTCTGCTTTTCATCATTTCACTATTTTCTTTTCCGTTGCGTGAATCCCCGCTGTTACACTAATAATAAACCCCTTGTATTGGATAGAGCTGCGGCCATGTCATAATAATCTGACCCAAATTAAGCTGTAATTTCCACATTTTCTCACCATCAAATTCTAAACCTGTCAAAAGCACAAGTTGCCATACTATTACTTACAATTTGTTTATATTTAACATATACTCTGCTGCAATTGCATTAACATTATATTATACTGAGAGAAAATTTACCCCGTAAAGTCCTGTTACATCAAGGATGGTCGCTTTTGAATCAACTACTGTATGTTAACTGTATCAATGTCATTTTGAGAGGAAACTTACCCCTGTAGATGTTTTCTATTTTCAAATTGTGATTGTAGTAGTGAACACTGTATCAGTGATATTTTTTGGGAGGAAATTTACTCCGTAAAGACTTGTTATATAAAGGAAAGTTGCCTTTGATTTAACAACTCTATGTCAACCGTATTAATCTAATTTTTGAGAGGAAATTTACTCTATTGATTTTTTGCGTTCTTTTAACTGTATTGTGCGCTTTTTCAATGAGTAGTAAATACTGTTTCAGCAATATTCTTGAGGAGAAATTCACCCCGAAAAGTCTTGCTATATGAATGATAGTTGTATTTGCTTTGAGGAGAAATTTACTCCATGATAATTTTCTTGAACAAATTTCAAATTGAATGTATTTCCTCTGAATCTTTTATATAAGGAAAATGCTGATTATTTTATCTTCGCACCAATACATATCTTGTAAACTGTGTTGGATTTTGTCAATACCTAAGGGCAAAATGCCTAAAACTGAAAGAAAGATTTTTTGTTTTGATTTTGGAATGCGTTATAACTTCTATAAGCTTCCATTACGTCACCATTATGACCATCATTCGTCCTGTGTCTGCTGCATTTTCAATCAATAACAGGAAGTGACATAAAGTAGTGAATCCCGATTTGTAAGGGTTTTTGGTGTTTTCGCTCAATGTAGATCTACAATATTCTTCAGTTTGTTCCTCAAATAAAGGATAGGCTCCTAGCTAGAGGGATACAGATGTAATTTTGGTGGCCTGCCTTTGTTTATTAATCAGAAAACGAGAAAAGGAGTCTGCTCTCATGAAAAACGCCTTTCATTGAAGGAAGATTATAACATTAGTAACGAAGTTGTCAATAGCCGATTACCATGTTAACTATAATAGTAATTTTATGATTATTCGTGATTTAAATCTGCGTTTCTATTACAATGTAACTAAATTTTAGCACCTTAATTTTAATCTTTTGCTTGACTATTCATAATTCAATATAACTGTCGAAACTATTGGGTATAATCAACCTAATGATGCCTTTGAGATTGTGACCCTTCCTTAATCATTCCATTGTGTGAGAAACGTCACACAAATCGCTAAATTTTGTCTGTACTCTGCAGTCAAATGCACATAAATGAACAAGGTCAGTGAGCATATGATTCATTGATAGAATTGTCAAGAATTTCCTTACAAGGTCAATGTCACAACCACAAAACTTATTTAATGATGACTTAAAACAAAACACTTGGTATCCTTGTTTCATTAACCTAGTTTTAGAAATTGTTCCAACTTGGAATATACATGTATCCTTTTGTATTGAATCAATTGTTAGTAACTATTTTGAATTGAAAAAACTTCGTCAATTAACTTGAGGTAGAGTTGAAAGCCACAGGTGTTTATTTTCTTTCTCTATTCAATTCAGAGACTGGTCACGGTAGCCTAGTGGTAGAGCTTTCGCTTCATGATCAAGGGAGGGGGGGGGGGCTGGGTTCGATTCTCGTTCGCGGCGCCGCGTCAAAACTAACACGTAAACATTGGTAGTGACTGTTCCTTCGCCAAGCGCTCGGCACTAGAAGTGAAAGTCACGGGTCTTTCGAACATGACCTTAAAACGTAGGTCCGGTGTCACGGTGGTCATTGGCACGATAAAGAACCATTACTGCTCAATGGCCCTGAATGTCGAGTATAGGTCTAAATTTTAAGCCCTTCACCGGAAAACAGTGATATGAGTGTAAAAATTTCAAGTGGGATGTTACACAATTTACATGTACAATCAATCAATCAATTTACAAAACTTAGAAAGGTACCCCTTCTTATCAAAATTATCAACTAAATTTTTTGCTTAATATCCAGGGTCAAAAGGGAAAACGGTGTCTGTAAACATCATACATCCTCACAATATAATCATTAAGTAAACAATCCATACCCAACCCCGCCTCAATGTCATTATCAATGTACATTTGTATGAAACATTCCTTCTCATCATACATGTAACTATGTTTTTTATCTTATTTTTACTTCATACCCCTTAAACTAGGGATGCATATTTTTTTTCATTATGCATTTCATTGAATTATCAATCCCCTATTCCCTGAACCCCTTCACAATTAACTTAAAGTACTGAATCCTTGGGCCATGATCTCGAAAGACATGAAATATATGGAAATAACTAACGGTTTTAAACCTCAAAAGTACTTTTGAACAATATTACACTGTAATCCTTAGCAAACTATGACTATGATTATTAAGTACCCGGTAAAAAGAAAAGGCAGTTGATAATTGTAAAATTGAAGTCATGAAATTTATCATAACATTGTTGTAAGGTATACATTTATTTTGTATATTGTTTAATGGACGTTGAGATTGAATACTGTTCGTTATCTCCATATCCTTCTTTTAACCACCGAACATGTATCTCTGCTGGTGGACAGTTTGTCCCCGAGGATACTTGTCGTTCGGTACTTATTCATGGATGAGTACACAGAATAACGAAATGATACTGGCAGGTGCGTCGCCCAGTATAAAAAGGCGTCACTCATTTGAGTCTATAAGGGACACAGACTCAAGGAGTTCATTTGGTGCCCCTCGGATTATCCTCAGGGATATTAAACATATGTCATATGTACAGTCTTTAGATTCCCAGTTTTGGTATAAAACCAATACATCATATACCAAATTGAAAGAGTGTAAAGTTTCTATTACAGATATATTGGATAATTCCTTTTCCGATCCAATGTCTTCGGTTTCAAAATGTTCTGTGCGAAACTGTAAAACCTATGACATTTTGATAACTGACACTTCTTTCACCAGTAATCTTACTAGACAGAGCTTCTATACCAAAACTTGGGAAAATCTGAACTGCAAATCTTCTAATGTTGTCTATGGAATAGAATGCAATCTGTGTGGACTTATTTATGTCGGTGAAACCAAGGGATCGCTTAACAAAAGAATATCAGGTCATCGATTTCAAATAAATCATGGTGGTCAGCAGCTTTTAGATAAACATTATAATTCACCTGATAATTCTATTTTATCAATGAAAGTTAGAATTCTCGAAAAGATTTATCACCACACAAATAGTCCGTCGTTGAGTACACCTTTCCGTAGACAACGAGAAGAATTTTGGATTAGGAAACTAGGGACAGCCTTTCCCTATGGATGTAATGACGTCGATAGTGTTGGAAATCTCTCAAGCCCGCAGTGTAATAATGTAAATGTGATGGGACTTTTTAACAATAATCAGAAACGTAAGCGTAGTCATGGACATCGTTCGTACAATAAACCTGCAATACACGACGTATCTTTTGATTCATTACTACCTTATGTAAATCAACAGTTAGGTCTACATCATATTCGAACAAAACTTTACTCTGTCCCTTTGAAACTTTTAAATAGTCTTCTTGAAAAGGCCAAGGAACATCCAATTTTAGATTCCTCGTCACCTGAATATAGGCTTGGATCTGTGATTATGGATATTGCATATCATAGGCTTTTTAAACCCGCACGTTTCACGGACGAAAATGTAGCTAAAACAATCCGTCTTTTCCTTAAACTTCAATATGCCAATAAAGGAATTGACGCGGTTAATATAAGTAATATTCTTAATCACAAAAGGGTCCAGTCTTGTATTCCACCATATTTCAAGTTAAAGACTACACCATGTATTTCCTACAAATATACATCGACCATTGCTTCCAAACTTTTCAATTACAAAAACACTTTACATGGCCTGGATATCGACCATCTGAAAAATAATCCCCCTTCGTGTTCATGTTCTTCTCCGCCCTATAACTATAGTCCTGCTGGACACGTTATTACAGGTGACGTTAATATAGTTCGTAATGAGGATCTTAGATCACTTATTTTAAAAGGTCCTAAATATAGGGAACCCCGATCCTTCAACTGGCGTCGGAATTTCATAAATATTATGGATTCTGTTGAAAATTACGCCAGACGATGGGTTAAATATGAAAAAGAAGACATTGACACCTTGTCAGAATGGATTAAATGTATCAGATCCATGTTAAAGTCACGTATCAAAAGATAGAGGGGCAAAATGAAAACCATCTATCTTTCTGTGTTAAATAAACCAGAAGTGGAAAAAGAATTGGATAGATTACACGATCAGTACGTACTGGTTCCTGCCGACAAAGCAGGTAACAACATTGTCTTCGTTTGTAAGGCTCGTTATATAAATTGCATTCTAGAAGGACTTGGATTTAATTATACAAGTAGTTATCCTACTTATACTCATACTCTCTTTCTAAGGAAGAAATTCTTCAAAATCACCTGTCAGTTTTGAATACTTTTAATATTCCACAGAGCCAAAATGAATTTGAACTACCTTATATATATTGGATTCCGAAACTTCATAAGAATCCTTACAAACAAAGATACATTGCAGGTTCCAGTAAATGTTCAACCAAGCCTCTTTCGTTACTTCTCACTAAAATATTTACAGTAGTGAAGGAAAACCTTCAAGAGTACTGTGCAACTATATACTCAAGAAGTGGTGTAAATCAGATGTGGATACTTAAAAATTCTAAAGAACTTTTGGACAATTTGAAATCACAAGACTTCACAAAAATCAACAGCTTAAATACTTACGACTTTTCAACTTTGTACACAACAATTCCCCACGACAAATTAAATCCAGGCTTTTTGATATCATTGACAGCTGCTTCTTCAACAAAAATGGAACTCGTAAATTTACTTACCTCGTCATTGGTCATTTGAAAAATTATTTTGTTAAAACAGATTCTGATTGCACACATAAGTACTCTGAAGTTGACATCAAGAAGATGCTTGAGTTTCTGATTGACAATATCTATGTGGTTTTCAGAGACCAGGTATTCCAACAATCTATTGGTATTCCCATGGGTACAAATTGCGCTCCGTTATTAGCAGACTTATTTTTATATTCATATGAAGCAGAACTTATACAAAATCTTATGCGTGAAAAGAAGAAAACATTTGCTGTGGCTTTCAACTCGACCTTTAGATATATCGATGACGTATTGTCAATTAAGAATGATAATTTCCATTCCTACGTCGATACGATATATCCTGGTGAGCTTGAGATAAAAGATACCACAAAGTCCGACACTTCTGCTTCATACTTGGATATTTTACTTGAAAAAGACACTAATGGTAATCTAACAACCAAGCTATATGATAAACGCGATGACTTTAAGTTTTCTATCGTCAACTTCCCTTACTTATGCAGCAATATACCTTCATCACCTGCATACGGAGTACATATATCTCAGTTGATTCGATACGCAAGAGCGTGCTCTACGTATGAACAATTTCTTAAACGAGGTAAATTATTGACAAACAAGTTGATGAAACAAGAATATCAACAGTCTCGTTTAAAGTCATCATTTCGTAAATTCTATGGTCGATACAATGACCTTGTCAGCAAATACAGTTTATCATTGAGAGGATTTTTACCGTTATTTCCTGATCATGACAACGAGCACACGGCGGGTGTGACCGGTCGGCAGGGGATGCTCACTCCTCCATGGCACCTGATCCCACCTCTGATGTTTCAGAGGTCCGTGTTTGCTCTGCTCTTATTTTGTATATTGTTTAATGGACGTTGAGATTGAATACTGTTCGTTTTCTCCATATCTTTCATTTATGAATATATTTCTAGTTAATGCTTTCTTAATATAATCCTGTAGCTTGTTTTTTTTAACTTAATAACAACACCAAGTTAAATAAAAGGCTTTTACATTTTGGGCCAAATAATGTACAATATATTTTGTAAACATTTTTTATACCCCCAATTTCTAATAGTTAAATCATCAAACAGATGAATTAATAGTAAATAATCTAATTTCAGTTGTAACACGTCATTTGATTGGTTAAACGGTTTTATCCATTTTGTAATTAGATTATAAGGAATGAAGTTTATTTCAACTTATGTTATACGATATGACATAATTTGGGGCAGTTTACGCTTTTTTATAAACCGCTTCGCAGTTTATAAAGCGTAAACTGCCCCAAAGTATGTCATATCGTATAACATAAGTTGAAATTAACTTCATTCTTTAAATATAAAAAAAATCATTTTAGTGGATATTATTGCTTGTAATTACAAGACAAGCTTATACTTCTTAAGGTCTACTAAGAATACATAGAATGCGCAATGCTTGTGAATGTAGCTGATCAAATTCCGCAGTATAATAAATCAATCACCAAATAAGTTCATTTAATATTGTTAAACATAACATTAATAATCTGTTTTATAGGATGGAGTTGAAAAAGGAGATTTTATTGATCATTGGTATTTCTCTTTACCTCATTCTCGTTCCTGTCCTATGTACAATTCTTATACGTTTTTTATATGGAGAAAACTCAGAAAGTAATCAAGTAAGTTAAATAATAAGCCTTATTACATGAAATCCTATTCTGCTAAACTCAATTCTTTTAAAATGTTAAATGTACAATTTACAATCCTTTTAAAAATAAATTGTTTTTTAATATCATTTTCTATAAATGTTATTTTCAACATTCAGTTTCTCTTTTCTTTTAGCTGGAAATGGAAATGACGCCTTAAAGTAGAATAATGGAAAATTTGCTTTGTATCCGCGAAATGTATGTTTGATGTTTATTTCAATAAAGGACAGATAAAATAAATAAATGTTTTCTGTTAAAAATGAATGTCCTAACGTAAAGAGACAAAACGCACTTATGATATTAACAAAGATTCTGTTTTTCTTGTTTACATACATTCAACATTTATAATCTTAAACCTTTCATTTATAATGCAATGCTACTTTGTATGGAATGTTAATGGATTACATATATATTACCTTGAATGAAAGAAACTGAAACACAATCATTTTTTTAATTGCCCTTAAAAGCTGGAATCCTGAAGAAAAAAAAAACCGAGATGAAAACAACGAAAACAATATTTTTAGTATAATCACTCATTGACTCCATTACATTCAATATATAAAGCCTTATATCTTTCCTCTCCTGAACTGAAAGCCTAAAACAAACTTTTCACCCATTTCCTCCGGTGTCCATTTGTTTGTTTCTCTGTAAACTTTGTGCATCCCGTAGTGGCTTAGAACCCCAGAGAAAGGGATGCAATTGCTGGTCGTGAATACCGGTTCTGTAGATAAGACCGTATAACTGTTGCAACAATATATTCAATAAATGGTATAAATCAGTTGATGATACTAAAAATTCCAAGGAACTTTTGGACAATTTGAAAGGACAAGATAGAGTAAGAGGAGCATTTGGCCCCCAAGTTTGGCTGTCTTTCAGAATGATCCAACAGTTTATCAATAAAAACATGTTGTCACCCCTGCCCTATTTCTGCGCCCTCTAGTTGCTTCCATGTAATCTTTGGATTAAAATTAGTGCTTGTATTAAAGTGATGATCATTTGAACTTCTAAACTACAAACTATCACAATTCTACCATTGTTCTGATTTTTATATCAAATAAGGGGCCAGATTCGGCTGTTACCCTATCTTGTCGTTACAAGATTTAATCAAAACCAACAGCTTAAAACCTTGGAACCTTTGAACTTTATACGCAACCATTCCAACAATAAAGTAGAGGCCTGGCTTTTTTAAAATTATTGATAGCTGCTTTTTTCAATAAAAAAGGAACTCGTAAATTAACGTTCTATGTCATTGGTCATTTGCATAATTATTATCTCAAAAACACTCTGACTGTAAAACAAGTACTCTGAAGTTGGCATCAAAAAGATGATTGAGTTTCTGATTGAGAATATCAAGTATGTTGTTTTTGGAGACCAGGTTCTCAACCAAGCTATGGGAATAACCATGGAAACCAGCTGCGCCCTGTTAAAACACGCAGGGGTTATAAGGACGCATACAAAATATTCTACCATAACTAAATCTGTGCTACATTATGACGTCATAGTAGTCGAGTTGACGTCAATTTTAAAACATAGGTTTTCGTAATATTGGTATTTAGATATGTAATTTTACTCTAGAAAATTAATAGGAACGTGTAAACATTGACAAAAAAGTAAAATGATTTCATTTTGTTATGCTGTATCTGTCATTCTGATTAAAATCTACTACCGATGACGTCATATGACTTGTGTACATCAAGTAACTAGGGAATTGATCATATCGTGTAAACAGAATTTGGATAAGACCGCATTTACAAGGGTACGTAAAATGTTGTTTGAAAGCAAATATCGTGAATATTATGTGAAATTCATATGAAGTTCAGTTAATAAAACAAGTATGCTAATTCATTTTCATCGATTATATTGTATTTCAAAGACAGTCAGCTATACATATCCCGGTCGGCCTTTCATCTGTCATTCGTGACAAAAATAATGCAACAGAACAAAAATAAGCTGGATATTTCAAAACATAGGTTTTCTACAGATGGAAAGTTTGCCTTCTGAAATACTTGGAGAGTGCTGCTATAATCCTGAGTTAAGCATGGTTTTACAAAAAATCTCGGTTCATATAAAATTCAAAACATCGGGTAAGGTTTCTTGCAAATGTGTTGAATAATTATTTTACTGAGAGTACAATGGAATTCTAGGAGCATTTTAAAGGCAAAATAGTTGTTTTTGAACTATATCATTTACTCAAAGAAATTATATGACTCCGGGGTGTTGTTGTTCTGTTAGCTTTTTTATTAAGAAAAATTTCGGTATTAATAGAAGTCACGTGATTCCGAGGTGGTGGTGCACGTCTTTGCGCTAGACACTCTTTTATCTTTATGCAATGATACATGTAGTTTACGTTTATCAACGGTTTTGGTAAATTATCAAACTTAATTTCTTTAAAAAGTCTTAATTTACCGAGAAATGACATATATGCTCCCTTGACATACCAGCACAGACATAGTTTAGTATTCCTTTGAAGTAGAATTTGTCGAAAATTGTACAAAACACTTGCTATGGCCTTTAACTCTATGTCGACGAAGTATTGTCAATTAACAATAGTAATTTCGATTCTTATGTCGATAGCATATATCCTGGTGAACTTGAGATACTACAGAGTCTGACACATCTGTTTTATATTGAAGATTTTACTTAATAAACACGTTAATGATACCGGTAATCTGACAACCAAGCTCTATGATAAACGTCGTGACTTAAATTTCTTCATCAGTTTACTTTTCTTACTTATGGAGCAATAAAACTTGATTACCCGTTAATAAAGTTTATATATCTGTTGATATCTAAGTCGACTCGATACACAAGAGCATGTTCTACGTATGAACAATTTCTAAATCGAGGCAAATTATTGACAAACAAAATAATGAAGCGAGAATATCAGCAGTTTCGTTTAAAGGCATTGTTTCGTGCGTTCTATGGTCGAGATAATGACCTTGTCAGCAAATACAATTTATTATTGAGTCTATTGCTGACTGACTTTTTCATACTTGTTGTTTGTCCATTATTTAAACACTGAATTGACGACTTTTTTTTTTTTATTTCCCGATCATGACAAGGAACACACGGCGGTGTGAACAGTCGGCAGAGGATGTTCACTCCTCCATGGTACCTGGTCCCACCTCTGATGTTTTAGGGTACATGTTTGCTCTGATCTTATTTTGTATTGTTTTATGGACTTTTGATCTTAAATACTGTTCTTTATATGTTTTTTTAGCAGTTAATACACTGCTTTACAGTACGCGTGCTTTCGTATGCCGGTGTACACTTACATTCCTTCTTTATTTTTACATGATATTCTTATTAGATGTGATATCATCATGAGACTTAAAGTGCATGATCATAAAATGTGACTTTTTTGCTATTGCAAAGAAAGAAATTTAATTAAACAAAGAAAAACTAAATTGTTTTCCATGTCTACGACTTTTTTGGACAACCCTCGTATTAATCGAATGTCGATAAGCTGTTATACATAAAGTTTAATAATAATAATAATAATAACAATTCTTTATTTAAAGAAGGTAACCCGATTAGTGCACGCGCTATTCTTCCCCGAGGCCTTCTACAGACAAAATATCAACATACATACATATATATAAATATACACAATTAATAAATAATCATAAGCTATTTCTACATTGTTTTACAAAGAACGAGTGCACTTATGGGCCCCGGTAAAATGTGAAAAATTAAACAATCAAATTAAGAAAAAAATTTCATCTCAAATCATTAATTGATATTTGAACCATACGATTCAACAAATTATACCGTTGAAATCCACGAATATACAAAGAACAAAACTCTTCAATGTGGTAGGGGTCAGCCGACATTCATTTCAAAGCCTTTGTTAACTATGAGCCTAACATTGCGCAAACTTGTGCGAATGACAAAAGACTCATAATACATATATATAACTTGTGTGAAAGTATGAAATTTGCACACGATTAGGCTGGTACTTAAAATATTAAAAATGTATTAAAAGTACAATGTTTTTTCTATGGCAAGTGAGAGCTATTTACCTGTATGACCCACGTTGAACCCAAGTGTGGAATAAATTATCTAAATTACTGAATGTCACGTGAGTTCTACCCAGGTAAACATTCCTCAAAGGTGCTCACTGTAAAACATAGGCAGGTTTTGTATCAGTAAGTAAAAGTCGTGCAACTTACAGACATTTGTATGTATTTGTTTTGAAGAACACCGCAGCGTCAAGAGAGTTTAGTGTCAAACATTTTAACTTTCACGCAAGGCAGTGAAACAGGTATTGAAAGCCACCTAAACACTCCTTTTTAATTTCAAATTAAATGGAATTATTATTGTAATTTTTCAAATGCAAGAGTACCAATTTCTTTGTTTAATCACTATAGCTACAGGCAACTACACAAATTCATTCAGTATTTTTAAAAACAGGTTAGGAGCAAGAAATCAGATTCGGCAAACGCGCCCGACTATGATCCACCATCAGATTGTTCAAGTATTGATTTAAATATCTATTCCCCTTGATTTACATAAACGAAACTAAAAGAAGGTTCGGTGCGACTTTTCCGGATTTAGGGTATCCACATGCATTTAAAAATATTCAATTGTTTCAAATCCATGCTGATTTTAATGATGCTTAACATGCTTTTTAATTAGAAATATCCACCAGTATCCAACTATTACCAACAGAGAACGATCAAGTAATATATTTTAAAGTAAAATGGCACATAAAAAGGGTCCACTAAGTATTGCTTAAGTGCAGTTGTCCTTTTTTGACTTGATGCTTGAAAGCATTGAGTGTTTGAGACATTCTTATATGTACAGGTAAATTATTCCAAAAGATAGCACCAGAGTATTGAAAGGAGTTCTCAAAGAGTTTACATTTATGAGATGGTACACAGAGGTCTAAATTAGATTCAGATCGAAGATTGTATCAATTATTACACTGGAAGTCAAACATACTATTTAGATAAGTAGGGTGAGAGTTGAACAATGATTTATAAAACAAAACATATTTATTAACAATAAGTTGCTCATACACTGTGAGCCAATCTTGTTTCTCAAAGAGAGGTTGCGAGGGCGCATCAAGGTGAGCATCTAAAATACATCTTGCAGCACGTTTTTGAAGCTTATATACTCTGTCAAGGTTTGAGTGAGATGTATTACCCCAAACAGTTAAACAATAATCAATTGAAGGCATAATATATGCATTGTTAAACAGCTTGCGTGTTTGAATAGGAAGAAACTTTTTAATTCTACGGAGGGCAGAAATTTTACCTGACAGTGTTTTACAAACATGGTCAATGTGTACATTGTATTGTAAAGAATTATCTAAATAAACTCCAAGAATTTTTCATTTGATACAATATCAAGTTTTCTGTTAGATACAAACAGAGTAATTTCATGCTCAGAAGAATTTGATCTCTTTTGATGCGTACCAACTAACATGCATTTAGTTTTTGTAGCATTTAGAACCATTTGATTTTGAGAACACCATTTTTCTATAAAAGCTATATCCGTTGATAATGTATCTACAATAGTTTGAGAATCTTTACTTGATGCATGTAAAGTGGCATCATCTGCAAATAGGTCTAATTTGGGTTTTGTAAAATATAAGGGAAGATCATTAATGTAAAATAAAAACAGAAGAGGACCTAGTATAGATCCCTGTGGAACTCCCGCTGTGACTTGTTGATAAGATGAATGTTTGTTGGACAGATGTACACATTGAAGTCTTTCACTTAAATATGATCTGAACCATTGTAAAGTTATTGCATCAAAGTTATAACATTGTAGTTTTTTAAGTAGGATATCATGATTGACAAGGTCAAAGGCTTTACTGAAATCAAGAAAAACAGTACCAACAAGTTTACCTTGGTCCATTTCATTTAACCATTCATCTGTAATTTTTGTAAGGGCTGTTTGGCATGAGTGTAGTTCTCTGAAGCCTGATTGAGAATCTACTATAAGATCAAAATCCGAAAAAAGAGATCGTATATATTTTGCCACATGTTTTTCAATAACTTTTGATAATGTTGGTAAAATAAAAATAGGCCTATAATGATTTGCATCTAATCTGTTTCCTTTTTTATAGACTGTGGTAATTTTTGCAAGTTTAAAACTATCGGGAAAAATGCCAGTTTTGATACTAGTATTTATAATATGGGTCACAGGTTTATGTATTATTTGTGAAGTAAGTTTCAATAAACGTGGCCCGATGCTATTAACACCTGAAGATTTACTAATATCTAGTTTATTGAGTAAAGCTAGTACTTCATCATGATTTATGAGTGGGATAGAAAACTTGTCTGCACCCAATTTAGACTGAACAAAATCTAAAAGATTTGTCAAGTCATTTTCCTCCTTACTTATGCCTGAAATAAGTTCTGCAGAAATATTTGAGAAATGGGAATTAAACATTTCTACTTTTTCTTGTGTGTCCTCTGTGATATAATTATTTTTAGCAAGTGCAGCTGGAATATAGTTAATGGATTTAGAGGCTAACTTGTTTAGTACATCCCACATTTGTTTTGGATTTTTGTTTTGTTCTATAGCTGTTTTGTAATAACTAATCTTGGCGTTTTCAATTAGTGATGTAACTTTATTGCGCCATATTTTGAAATTTTCAAAGTCTTTATTTTTATGGAGGGTATCACGCATGTGTTGAGCTTGCAGAATTTCTTGAGTTAACCATTTAGGTCTTGTGTCATGCTTTTTGCTCTTTTTATTTTTACTTTTGCATGTTTATCTAATACCGCATTAAAAAGTGAATAAAATTTATCAAGTGCTTCATTTGGGTCAGAGAATAATTTCAATGAATGGACATTAACCTCTTTTAAGTCTGCAAGAAAATTATGTTCATTAAATCGTTTTAAGTCTCTGTATGTTATTTCTGTGTGTTTAAATTTGTTGGTGTTATTATTTAATTTTCTCGTAAAACAAACAGGATAGTGGTCAGATATTGCAATTGACGGTACTGCAGATTCACATATGTTTTCTTGTTGGGTCGTATAAATATGGTTAATAAGAGTTGATGAGGTGTTTGTTATTCGTGTAGGTACATTAGTTAGCTGTGTGAAGTCATATTCTTCAAAAGCAGAGGTCCAGTATCTTGGGGGGTCTTTAATCAGGTCGATATTAAAGTCACCTGTTAAAATAATTTCAGCATCATCACAGCGGGATGCACAATTTATCTCCCGTGTTAGACTTTCTACCCAGCAGGTGGTGGCAGATGGGGGCCTTTATGTGGAACAATAAAAAAGTGGTTTTGAATTTAGGATATTAATTTCAACAACATGCATTAAAGGTAAAAAAAAAAAAGAAAAAAAAACAACTAGATTTTGCTTCGTACATGAGGAATAAGAAATAACCCTAATATTCCCCTCCACAACAGGAACCCTTAGTTAAAAAAGGGCTATGTCAAATTCTGAAGAACTCAAATCTTGGTAAAAAAGAAATTAAGATTAAAGCTTCAATATTTATGAACAATACATGAAATTATATTTACATGGACTTTGTAAACTGCATTTGGAAACCCAAACTCTAATTGTGATTTTGATAAAATTTCACGAACATTATAACAAACATGTTCCCATCATAATATCTTTTTTCCATCTAAAGAACTTAATTCGATAATAAACAAGATTTGCCCATTAAATCAAACTTTGATGGAGGTATATTTTAATTAAATTCTAAAACAGGGGAGTATATGCTGACTTCAAAGCATTGAATATTTTCATAGGTAATGACGTCATATGCACGTCATGACGTCACAAACATGACGTAAATTTCAGTTTTTTATGAATTCTACAGAAAAATGTACATATTTCACCGATATTTTGAGCAAAAGTCATCGAGCGCATGTGTGTTCAGGATTAATATTTTGATATAATGTGTAGAATGATAATATCAATGAAATATGTCAAAATTGTTCCTGATCAAACTTGCGCTCTATAAATTTTAAGCTAAAACTGTTGAAATTTTGTCCATTTTGTCCTCTTTCTGAAAAAGGATATAAAATTGGTCTAGTTTGTGACGTCATAAAAACAAAAATTGTGAATAAACTGCTTTGAAACTATAATATGTTCTGTTAATTTATATTTCTCATACAATTTATTGTATTCAGCACATTTCAGGAAGTTTTCAAAATTTGTCTTTTGTGGGGGCAAGTATATGCAATATACCGCATATAGTTCTTTTATCAAATAAGTTCTTTGAAAAGCTACTATAGATTTTAAACTAACCTTTCTATTTCTGGACTTTTACATCAGAAATGTCCGACAAATACATGTGATTTCAAGCTTCTATTTTTGAAGAGTGTATTTTTTTTTACCTAAAAAGGTCACGCAGGGGGAATAAGGAAGCATACATAATATTCAACCTTGGCTAAATCAGTACTGCATTATGACATCATAGTAGGCAAGATGACGTCAATTTTAGAAATCAGATTTTCGTAATATTGGTATCTAGCGATTTAATTTAACTCTAGAAAATGATAAGAAACGTGTAAACATTAACAAAAATAAAATGTTTTTATTTTGTACAGTCATTATGATTGAAATCTACCACCGATGACGTCATATGTGTACATCAAGTAACTTGGAAATTGATCATGTCGTGTAAAGAGAATTTGGCTAAGACGGCATGTTCTAAGTAATATATAGAGTACCTTTTAACGAGTGTATCTTCAGATATCAGACGAGGGGGCTTGTCCCTCGAGTCTGATATCTGAAGATGCACGAGTTAAAAGGTACTCTATATGTTTTGTATCATTGTTCCCAGGAAATGAGTTCCCCATGCTATAACACTTTTACGTTAATAGCACGTAGTTCGACTGTATTCTCACGCACTGAGTTAGCCATGATCTATCAAAATTTCATCAGAAAATTTTATCTGACCAATGAAAAAAGGAGCACGTGATTCGAAAAGTATACAGCGCGCTGCATTTCTTAAACTTTGGATTACCTTGCCATTCAGGTCTGTACGCCATTGATGACAGTAGTGATTTTATGCTATTGCAACACTCGATGCAAATTGAAATTTTGAAGGAAAATTCTTCATGCCACTTAATCTTTATACTCGTAAAAATAATAAATGGGCAATTTAAACGTTCAAGGAATACCGCACGGGAAGATGGACACTTTTGACCGAGATGTATGGCGATTCTTCAAATTACTGGATGCGTCGATTTGTGTTGGAATTAATAAAACAAGACGACGACGGAATTTAAAATTAACCTGATTTCCTGGTATATGTAGTTCAATGTGTGTGCTTTGTTACGCTTCAAGTTTATAAAACGATCGAGAGTCAAAACATTAATTTCTAAACCCGCTGTGTGAATTTCATTTTGGATTAAAAAATCGACATGCATTTTTTTTTATTTCTAAGGAAGGTATTCCTTCACTATGTTTACATGACTTTGTATTTACTTTTCCGCTAATTATTCGGTGTAAGGTCATGGGTCATATAATTAGCACCCTGGCGTGATATATCTTGATAGATCACGGTTGTTAGATCACAGTTAGGCATGATGTATCAAAAATAAGAACACAGCGATCTTCAAAGGAAAAACACCGCAACAATGATACAAGATACGTAAAATGGAGTTTAAAAGGAAATATCGGAAATATTGTGTTAAATTCATATGGAACTCAGGTAATTAAACAGGTATGCTAATTTATTTTCATCGATAATGTTCTCTTTCGAAAAAACAGATTTGTCAGACTCTGTGGTATCTCAAGTTCACCAGGATATATCCTATCGACATAAGAATAGAAATTACCATTGTTAATTGAAAATACGTCGTCGACATATCCACATTTAAGTTGAATTAAAATCCAAAGCAAGTGTTTTGTACAATTTTCGACAAATTCTGCTTCAAAGGAATACAAACCTATGTCTGTGCTGGTATGTCAAGGAAGCATATATGTCATTTCTCGGTAAATTAAGACTCTTTAAAGAAATTAAGTTTGATAATTTACCAAAACCCTTGATAAACGTCAACTACATGTATCATTAACTATTGCATAAAGATAAAAGAGTGTCTAGCGCAAAGACGTGCACCACCGCCTCGGAATCACGTGACTTCTATTAATACCGAAATTTTCCTTAATAAAAAAGCTAACAGAACATCAATACCCCGGAGTCAAATAATTTCTTTGAGTAAATGATATAGTTCAAAAACAACTATTTTGCCTTAAAAGTGCTGCTAGAATTCCACTGTACTCTCAGTAAAATAATTATTCAACACATTTACAAGAAACCTTACCCGATGTTTTGAATTTTATACATATGAACCGAGATTTTTTGTAAAACCATGCTTAACTCAGGATTCTAGGAGCACTCTCCAAGTATTTCAGAAGGCATGCTTTCCATCTGTAGAAAACGTATGTTTTGAAATATCCGGCTTATTTTTGTTCTGTTGCATTAATTTTGTTACGAATGACACATGAAAGGGATATGTATAGCTGACTGTCTTTGAAATAGAATATAATCGATGAAAATGAATTAGCATACCTATTTTATTAACTGAACTTCATATGAATTTCACATAATATTCACAATATTTGCTTTCAAACAACATTTTACGTACCTTTGTAAATGCCGTCTTAGCCAAATTCTGCTTACACGATATGATCAATTCCCTAGTTACTTGATGTACACAAGTCATATGACGTCATCGGTAGTAGATTTTAATCAGAATTACAGATACAGCATAACAAAATGAAATCATTTTAATTTTTTGTTAATGTTTCCAAGTTCCTATTAACTTTCTAGAGTTAAATAACATCTCTAAATACCAATATTACGAAAACCTATGTTTTACAATTGACGTCATCTCGACTACTATGACGTCATAATGTAGCACAGATTTAGTCAAGATAGAGTATTTTGTATGCTTCCTTATAACCACTGAGTGCTTATAATAGGGCGCAACTGGTTTCCATGGTTATTCCAATAGCTTGGTAGAGAAGCTGGTCTAAAAAAAGGCATACTAGATGCTCTCAACAGAAACTCAGGCATCTTTTGGAAGCCAACTTCAGAGTACTTGTTTGTACAATTAGAGTGTTTTTTGACATAATAGTTTTGCAAATGACCAATGACATGGAACGTTAATTTACGAGTTCCTTTTTTATTGAAATAAGCAGCTGTCAATAATTTGAAAAGCTAGGCCTCTAATTTATCGTGGGAATGGTTGTGTATAAAGTTCAAAGGTCCCAAGGTTTAAAGCTGTTGGTTTTGGTTAAATCTTGTAAGGACAAGATAGGATAGCAGCCGAATCTAGCCCCTTATTTGATATAAAAATCAGAACAAATTGGTAGAAATGTTATAGTTTGTAGTTTAGAAGTTAAAATGATCCTCACTTTAATACAAGCACTAATTTTAATTCAAAGCTTACATGGAAGCAACTAGAGGGCGCAAAAATTGGACAGGGTGACAACAGGTTTTTATGGATAAACTGTTGGATCATTCTGAAAGACAGCCAAATTTGGGGGCCAATTGCTGCTCTTACCCTATCTTGTCCTTTCAAATTGTCCAAAAGTTCCTTGGAATTTTTAGTATAATCATCTGATTTATACCATTTATTGAATATATTGTTGCAACAGTTATACGGTCTTATCTACAGAACCCGTATTCACGGTCAGCAATGGCATCCCTTTCTCTGGGGTTCTAAGCCACTACAGGATGGACAAAGTTTACAATTAAACAAACGGACACCGGAGGAAATGCATGAAAAGTTGGTTTTAAGCTTTCACTTCAGGAAAGGAAAGATATAAGGCTTTATATATTAAATGTAATGGAGTCAATGAGTGATTATATTAAAAAAATGTTTTTGTTGTTTTCATCTCAGTTTTTTTTCTTCAGGATTCCAGCTTTTAAGGTCAATACGAAAAAAAAAGATTGTGTTTCAGTTTCTTTCATTCAAGGTAATATACATGTAATCCACTAATATTCCATACAAAGTAGCATTGCATTATAAATGAAAGGTTGAAGATCATAAATGTTGTAATATTCCATACAAAGTAGCATTGCATTATAAATGAAAAATTGAAGATCATAAATGTTGTAATATTCCATACAAAGTAGCATTGCATTATAAATGTAAGAATTAAGATTTTACATGTTGAATGTTTGTAAACAAGAAAAACAGAATCTTTCGTAATATCATAAGTGCGTTTTGTCTCTTTACGTTAGGACATTCATTTTTAACAGAAAACATTTATTTATTTATTTTATCTGTCCTTTATTGAAATAAACATCAAACATACATTTCGCGGATACAAAGCAAATTTTCCATTATTCTACTTTAAGGCGTCATTTCCATTTCCAGCTAAAAGAAAAGAGAAACTGAATGTTGAAAATAACATGTTTAGAAAATGATATAAAAAAACAAGTTATTCTTAAAAGGATTGTAAATTGTACATTTAACATTTTAAAAGAATTGAGTTTAGCAGAATAGGATTTCATGTAATAAGGCTTATTATTTAACTTACTTGATTACTTTCTGAGTTTTCTCCATATAAAAAACGTATAAGAATTGTACATAGGACAGTAATGAGAATGAGGTAATTCACAAGCATTGCGCATTCTATGTATTCTTAGCAGATCTTAAGAATTATAAGCTTGTCTTGTAATTACAAGCAATGATTTCCACTAAAATGATTTTTTTTATATTACTATTAATTCATCTGTTTGATGATTAAACTATTAGAAGTCGGGGGAATAAAAAATATCTACAAAATATATCGTACATTGTTTGGCCCAAAATGTAAAAGCATTTCATTTAACTTGGTGTTGTTATTAAGTTAAAAAAAAAACAAGCTACAGGCTTACTTGAGGAAAGAATTAACTAGAAATATATTCAAAAATGTAACCTAACAACAATGTTATGATAAATTTCATGACTTCAACTTTACAATCATCAACTGCCTTTTCTTTTTACTGGGTACTTCATAATCATAGTCATAGTTTGCTAAGGATTACAGTGTAATATAGTTCAAAAGTACTTTTGAGGTTTAAAACCATTAGTTATTTCCATATATTTCATGTCTTTCGAGATCATGGCCCAAGGAATCAGTACTTTAAGTTAATTGTGAAGGGGTTAGGGGGATAGGGGATTGATAATCCAATGAAATGCATAAATAAAAAAATATACATCCCTAGTTTAAGGGTTGTGAAGTAAAAATAAGAGAAAAAACATAATTACATGTTTAATGAGAAGGAATGCTTCATACAAATGTTTCTAGCCCCTTGGGCAAAGTTTAAAGAGTTAAAAGGTGGGTTCTGTATTGTTTTTTTCACCTTTTCTTTTGCTGGGTATTTAGCTGATATATAGGGTAGATAGAAGTAACGATTGATATCTTCAAATAAGTTTTGAAAGCCGCAACCCAGCTGCCATGGTTCTGACATTGAGGCGGGGTATGGATTGTTTACTTAATGATTATATTGTGAGGATGTATGATGTTTACAGACACCGTTTTTCCCTTTTGTCCCTGGATATTAAGCAAAAAACTTAATTGATAATTTTGATGAGGAGGGGAACCTTTCTTAGTTTTGTAAATTGATTGATTGATTGTACATGTAAATTGTATTTCATCCCACTCAAGATTTTTTCACTCATATCACTGTTTTCTGGTGAAGGGCTTCAATTCTAGATCTATACTCGGCATTCAGGGCCATTGAGCAGTAATGGTTCTTTATCGTGCCAACGCCCAACCTGACATCGGACCTACGTCTTAAGGTCATGTCCAAAAAACCCAAGACGATCACTTCTAGTGCCCAGCGCTTGGCGAAGGAACAGTCATTACCAATGTTTACGTGTTAGTTTTGACGCGGCGCCGCGAACGAGAATCGAACCCAGCCCCCCCCCCC
>PRKT01000379.1:84754-154171 GCA_003671525.1 Saccostrea glomerata | reverse complement strand
CCCCCCCCCCCCCCCCCCCCCCCCGATCATGAAGCGAACGCTCTACCACTAGGCTACCGTGACGTCTCTTGTGAATTGAATAGAGAAAGAAAATAAACACTTGTGGCTTTCAGCTCTACCTTAAGTTAATTGACGAAGTATTTTCAATTCAAAATAGTTACTCACAATTGATTCAATACAAAAGGATACATGTATATTCCAAGTTGGAACAATTTCTAAAACGAGGTTAACGAAACAAGGATACCAAGGATACCTTCTAAGGAAATTCATGTCAAATAATCTATCAATGAATCATATGCTCACTGGCCTTGTTCATTTATGTGCATTTGACTGCAGAGTACAGACAAGATTTAGCGATTTGTGTGACTTTTCTCACACAACGGAATGATTAAGGAAGGGTCACAATCTCAAAGACGTCATTAGGTTAATTATCCCCAATAGTTTCGACAGTTATATTGAATTATGAATAGTCAAGCAAAAGAATAAAATTAAGGTGCTAAAATTTAGTTACATTGGAATAGAAACGTAGATTTAAATCACGAATAATCATAAAATTACTGTTTTAGTTTACATGGTAATCGGCTTATGACAACTTCGTTGCTAATGTTATAATCTTCCTACAATGAAAAACGTTTATCATGAAAGCAGACTCCTTTTCTCGTTTTCTGATTAATAAACAAAGACAGGCAACCAAAATTACATCTGTATCCCTCTAGCTAGGAGCCTACCCTTTATTAGAGAAACAAACTGAAGAATATTGTAGATCTACATTGAGTGAAAACACCAAAAACCCTTATAAATCGGGATTCACTACTTTATGTCACTTCCTGTTATTGATTGAAAATGCAGCAGACACCACAAGATGAAACACATCCTTTAAGCCTGGTTTAATGGTGGCTTATAGGTCCTTAACGGTGGTTTAATGGTTGTCTTTAAGTCACCATTAAGTCACAAATAAGCACCTTTAAGTAACATTTACACCACCATTAAGTTACCCTTAAGCCATTTCAAAGTCCTTAATGGGTGCTTAAATGTAGCTTAATTGTAGCTTAATGGTGGCTTAAAGGTCCTTAATGGTAGCTTTTAGACCACCATTAAGTCACCATTAAGCTACCATTAACCCATACTTACAGATGCTTAATGTCCAAACTCCATTAAGCTACCATTAGGCTACCATTAAGCCACCATTAAGCCACCATTATGCAGTCGATAATACTGTTTTTATGGGTGAAAAATTATTTTTATAGTGAAATTTTATTACAAAATATAAATGTCGAGTTCACACATATCTTAACTTGGTAAAAATAAGGAAAAAGAACGAATTCAAATTTCAAAAAAAAAAAATCTCCACAGGCAGAGCGCGAACGCATGACCTCTCGATTCTGGGGCCATCACCTTGACCACTAGGCTATCACCGCTCTTATTTAACATTAAACATTTATTTTTCACGAAATTTTTTTGGACTTGTAAAATTTTGTTGAACGTTTCCAAAGTCTTGAATTTATTTAATAATCAAACTATAAACATTTTTATTTATAGATGTTTTTAAAAGGCTTATATCATATTAATATTTCTAAACCGTTGAGTTCGGCATTTAGCATGTTTAGATTGTAATAAATTCTTCGCTCTGTTATAATCTTTATTCGAAGACTTGTAAATACATGTAAGCATTAAATCATGATTGAAATGTAAATTAAATATAGACAAAACACAAAAAATCTATCATCGGGAAAGGACGATGAAAATTTTATTAAATATGCTGCGTATATTAACGCTT
Source organism: Saccostrea glomerata (assembly GCA_003671525.1). Taxonomy (NCBI): domain Eukaryota; kingdom Metazoa; phylum Mollusca; class Bivalvia; order Ostreida; family Ostreidae; genus Saccostrea; species Saccostrea glomerata. The sequence continues at coordinate 152,394 of PRKT01000379.1, read as the reverse complement.
TTTGTGTCTAAAATTTAGTGACAATCCTCGCGTAAGAGTTATCTGGCTATGTTTACAAAAACATTTTTTAGAATATCATATTCAGTTTAAATTCTTTTTGTATCATAATGGATATCAAAATAATTGTCCATTTACAATGAATCATAATTTTTCATTTGTGATATGCTTGCGTTAAATTTAAATTTTGTAAAAATAATTGATCATCAAAATCTGTAAGTGTACGTTGTATTGTATTGTTTATTACCAAGAACCATACAGTTCATAGGTTTAACGTATATACATAAATCAGTTGTACAGTATATGTATAACATTTCAATATCATTTGAACATTAAGTAAAGCAGGATCATAGAAAAATTTTACAAACTATTCATTCTGAATTCATAAAGCAGAAAAAGCACAATAATATAAGTTTAGTAATAGTAGTAGTGAGGATAAAGTCGTTATATCAATTCAATTTACATCTGCTCTTAATTTTGTACATTTATAAAGATATTTTCCCAGTTTACATAACTCTGTTACATTTTTTGTCGACAACAATTGAACAAGTTTAAAGGTAGAGGGTTTTTGGCGTAATATTTCTTAATATACTCTTTTCTAACATTAGAAAAAAATGGACAAACCAGAATAAAATGATACTCGTCTTCAACCTGTGACATTGAACAAAATTTACATAATCTTTCTATTCTAGGAATATTAAAAAATCTTCCTCGCTCTATCTCTAGTTGAAGAGAAGACAGACGGTATTGACTGATATGTTGTGCATATTTTTGTGATATTGACCTTTTTAAAATATAATTGTAAATCAAAACTATCACTTAAATGCTTATACAAAATGCACTTCGGGGAACCTTCAAAATAACTTCATGCTTCTTGTATGAACATGTCATCCAATCTTTGTTTCACCTCAAACAAAAAAAGTTTTTCATTAAGATTATTTTTACAGTTCCATGTATAACCAAAGCCTAATGTATCAACAAGTTCTTTTATATGTGACAACCAGCAAGGAAAAGTGTTAGATTCACACATGTCTAACATTTCTTTGTATATATTTCTTAAAATACAATTATCGCTATTTTTTAATTTTAACCAATACTTCAGCATTCTAAATTTTCTGTTCCATTGTAATGGTTTCTGTCCTAGTTCAAAATAAACCATCATAGATGTGGTGCTTTTTTTAACACCTAATACTCTTTTACAAAAATCTGAGTGGATACTTTCCAATTCTCCTGCTGGGTGAAACCCCCAAACTTCGCAACCATAATTTGCTATACTACCAATATATGTATCAAACAATAACAGTTTAGTGCTTACATTCAAATACATTGGTTTCATTTTTGTTATTAAACTACTTAGACTCTTTCTACATTGTGCTGCTAGTACACTTTGTGTTTTGTTAAATTTACCATAATAATTCAAAGTTATTCCTGAGTAATTGAAATTTTCAACAATATCAATCAATTTGTTTTCGTACTTCCAACAGTAATTTTTCTTCAATCTACCACCTTTTCTAAATACAACAATTTTAGTTTTATCCACGTTAACTTTAAGTTTCCACTTTGCTGTATATTGCTCTAAGCAATTGAGCATATCTTGTAAACCTTGTTCTGTCTCTGAGAAAAGCACAGTGTCATCTGCATACATGATCAAAAACATAGCAATATCTCTTATTTCTACGGGAATACACATATTCTCTATAAATTCCATCTCAAAATCATTAACATACAGAGAGAACAAAAATGGAGAGAGAGAATCACCCTGCATCAGACCCTCATGGCAGCCAAAAAATTGGGAAAATTGATTTCTGTGTCGTACACAAGATTTTATATTAGAATACAAAAATTTAATAATATTCAGCATGTGGCAGTCGATACCACTTTTTGCTAACTTAGATAACATAATATTTCGATCAATTTTATCAAATGCTTTTTCGTAATCTACAAAACAGCAAAATAATTTTTTCCCTTTGCTAACAGCTCGGCTGATTAACCAGTGTAGAACAAAAATAGCATCTGTTGTACTATGACCGGCTTTAAAACCAAATTGTGCGTCATTTATGATATCATAATTATTTGACCAGGTACTCAATCTCTCATTAAGTAAGGATGTAAAAATTTTTGACAGACAACTTACAAGTGTAATCCCTCTATAGTTATTACAGTCATTCATATTTCCCTTTTTAAATTGGAGTAATGATACCTTCTGACCAGCTTTTAGGTAAAACGCCCGAGGTAAAAACAATATTAAATAAATCCACAAGGTAAACTACGAGAATATCATTATACTCAATAAAATATTCATTCAATAGATTGTCTATTCCTGGAGATTTTTCTTTCTTCAAACGTTTGATGACGCGAGTTATCTCCTCTGCGGTAATTGGGCTGTTCAATTCAGGATATGCAGGATTGTGTATGTATAGTTTCCTGTTAGTTAACCGGGGACGGTGGACACACCTAATTAAGGTCTATTGTCTAACAAGTCGGTATACTGTACACTGTTAATCTGTTAATCTTACCCCGTTTCCCAATGTGTATAAATCTGGTCGGATGTCATGTTAAATCTGATCGGCTGTTCTTTTGAAAATCGATTTTGAAATAACAATCATTAAAGAACGACTACATTTTGACAGATACTTACCGTTGCATTATATAAAAAATAACGAATTAATTAAAATTATTCATGATCTTAAAACTAAACATTTTATACCGATAACCCCCCCCCTCCCCCCCAACAAAAAAAAATATTTTTTTATGATAACATGACTTTACATTCCTGTGAATTCTGTAGCGGAATGTTGCCTATAACACATGAAATAAAAATACAAGTATCTTTCTTTTTAAATAATATATATTTTGTATTCATGGATAAAGATAATTTAAAGACAAATTGATTTTCGGTAAGATATTTCACAGCGGCTTGCTCCCGGTGTGTAATATTATTATAATATTTATTTTTTAAAACAAAAATCATACACACTAATAATAAAAACAAGGCATGTAATGATTATCTATTTTTAAAAAAATCATATACATGTACGGTAATGATAAAACATGTCTTTGTTTATTATTACTGTAAATGATTTTTTTTAGAATAATAATTATAGACAGCGGGAGCAAGCCCCTCTGAATATTAGCTTACTTTGTTCTCAGTGCCCGAGTTTATGCATGATGACAAAAATGTTATATAGAAATGACGATCGAGACAAACTTATGAGTAGAAATATATTTTGTACAAATGAAATTGGAATAACTTAAAAAGTTATTTCAAAGATTTGATATAAATAAGATGCGTAAAAGTTTAATGAGGTTTGACCATTAAGTCACCATTAAGCTCAGCTTAAAGGTGGCTTAATGGTAGCTTAATGGAGTTTGGACATTAAGCACCTGTAAATTGCAGCTAAATGGTGGCTTAATGGTGGCTTAAAGGAATTAATTTCTTTAAGCCACCATTAAGTCACCATTAAGCTACCATTAAGCGGTTGCTTAAAGGTGGTCTTCCGTCTTGTGCACAAGACGAATGATGGTCATAATGGTGACGTAATGGAGGCTTATAGAAGTTATAACGCATTCTAACATCAAAACAGAAAATCTTTTTTTTTTCTGTTTTAGACATTTTGCCCTTAGGTATTGACATAATCCAACAATAACACAGTTTACAAGATATTTATTGGTGCGTATATTAAATAATCAGCATTTTCCTTATACAAAAGATTCAGAGGAAATACTTTCAAAAAATGTCCAAACTCTGAGGTGGGGTCAACATTCAACAGGGACAGTTTTCAACTTGTTGAGGTCATCGGGGATAAAAAGGAAAGTTCAAGCTTTTAAAAATGATCAAGATATAAATTCAACAACTTTTGGTCTCAGTTTTAAACGGAGAAAAAAAAACACTGGTTCAATATTTGATGTTGAAAATGAGCTCCGGGTCAATTTTCAACTGGGGTCAATATTCAATGTTATACCGGCAAGCTCGGAAAAAACACCCTTGCCGGAAAGGTCCAAAGAATTGCCATTAGTTACCTGAGTATGTAAGATACGATAATGCTATTGCTTTCATAAATACAAGATGTGTTTATGAAATACTGATGCCCCCATGTGGCAACATAGTGAAGATTAAGGTATTCTTTAATGCAAATTTAACATATTGCTACCCAAAGTAGGGTCTCTTAACTGGAAATACAATTATAAAACATGAAAGCCCTTTTACTATCTGTTCCCAAGTTATGGCCGGGCTAAAGTTTTTTCATAAGTACAGAAATCTTCAAGATCATGGTAAGACGCTCAAGATTATTGATATCCAATGAAAGGTCTTTCAACAAAAAAAAAACACACGTGTGATGTATGTGGAAGCCCTAGCCCTTATCATTCAAAAATTATGGCACAGGTCAAAAAGATTTTAAAAGTGGGTTAAACTCCCAAATAAAGGTCAAAAGGTGAAGGTTATTGGTATTGAATGAAAAGTCTTGTCACAGGAATTACATATGTGAAGTATTATAGCCCTAGCCCCTATTCTTCACAAGTTGTGTCCAAGGTTCATGTTTTTTCATAAGTCCAAAAATCTCTGAGGTCAAGGTCAAAAGGTCAAGGTTATTGGTATCCAATAAATGCCGGATCCGGGAATCTTCAAGGTCAAGGTTATTGATATCCGATAAATGTTTCTGCCACAAAGAATACATACAAGTATGTGAAGTATGGAAGCTCTAGCCTTAACTGTTCAAAAGTTATGGCCAAGATTAATTTTTTTTAAAGTAGGTCAAACTCTGAGGTCAATGTCAAAGGGTCAAAAATCTTGGTATCAAATGAAAGGTCTTGTCAAAAGGATAAAAAAAATAAAGTTTCAAAGCACTAGCTCTAACTCTTTAAAAGATTTTGTCAAGGTTTGTTTTTTAAAAGTAGGTCAAGTTCCAAGGTCAAGGTCAATGGGTCAAAGTTGTTTGAATCCTATGAAGGGTCTTCTCACAAGGATTACATATGTGAAGTATGAAAGTTCTAGCCCTTACAGTTTAAAAGTTAATGCCAATGTTAAAGTTTTTTTATTAGAATATAAATCTCCAAGGTCAAGGTCAAAAATTCAAAGTTGGTGGTATCCAATGAAAGGACTTGACACAAAGAATATATATGTGAAGCATAAATGCTCTACTGTTCAAAAAGTATGGCGAAGGTAAAAATTTGGTAATTTTGTTTGAAAGAGGGTCAAACTTTAAGGTCAAGATATCAAATTTTGTGATACCCAAAGAAAGGACTTGTTTCAAGAAATACACATGTGAAATATAAAAGTCATAGCTCCACTACATCAAAAGTTATGGGCAAGGTTAAAGTTTTTGCGGACAAACAGACAAACAGAAAGACAGACATACGGACACGACAAAAACTATATAACCTGAAACTTTGTTTACGGGGGCATAAAAATGATATTAACATTATATATTTCTATGCGCCCGCATTGATAGATCCGGGGTGTATATCGTTTTTGTCCTGTCTGTCTGTTTTTCTGATTGTTTGTTTGTCTGCAAACTTTAACCTTTACCATAACGTTTGAAACATGAAAGATAGAGACTCCATATTTTGAATATATACGCCACTAATTAAGCTCTTTCAAATGCACTAATTAAGCTCTTTCAAATGACACCAAGGACAATTTCGTACCTTTGCCATAACTTGCGAACCATAAAAGCTAGAGAGTGCATAATTAGGATACAAACTCCACTAATTAAGCTCTTTCAAATGGCACCAAGGTCAATTTCGTACCTTTGCCATAACTTGGAACCATAAAAGATAGAGAGTGCATAATTAGGATACTTTGACCTGTATGCTAAAAATAGTTTTTCTTTGTATCTTTGCCATAACTTTTGAACCACAAAATATAGAGACTTCATATTTGGTATCCATACTTTGCTGATATAGATCTTTCAAATGACACCAAGGTCAATGAACTTGACAGTGACAAATATAGCTTTTTTCAAAAACTTTTTTTCCGCCGGGCGCATAGTATTTCACAAACACATCTTGTTTATTTAAAATCTTCTTTTGGTGTATTACTTTCCAGAAATTAAATTTGTTACCTCCTTCAGCAATCTTAATGTCATGACGCATTATTATGATGAGTGTATAACACACTAGATAAAGAATAAAAACTGGTGTATCATTAGGAATATAATGATTCATTAGGTAAATGATGCATAAGGAATTCAATAAACCGTTGACCGGACCTAGGTCTTCAAAACCTTTAAAAAAATAAAAGTGTTTGGTATATTTTACTGGTTGATAGCTCTACACAACATCAAAGTTTACTTTTACATACAGTTTTGTCTTAAGTTATATCGCGCACAGCATGATATAAACGATTCATAGGTTGCAATGCACTTATAAATGTGACCTCGTATCCTTTTAAAGCTCCTTGATTATTAGAGATAATTTAATGCATTAAAGAAAATATCAAGAAATAACAAACAATATACCTCATTAATTTGATTTTTGACATAATTTGGTATTAATGTCATTAGAATAAGGGTAACAAAGGAAAGAAGAACAAGAGCTACAAAGCTTAAACATCCGCACCATCTTCATTTTTTTTTAATTTTTTTAAAATTTTTTATCAAATAATAGTCTGGTATGTTTAGGATGTAAAACAATTAATTTTTTAGCAATATTTTTTCTGGTTTTTATTTTACAGATGTTTTAAATAAGCAGTGTTATGCACCTGGATCGAAAGATCAGAGGCGTATATTGTCTTTGTCCTGTCTGTCTGTCTGTCCGTCTGTTTGTCTGTTTATCTGTTTGTCTGTCTGTCTGCAAACTTTAACCTTCGCCATTACTTTTGAACCATGAATGAAAGAGACTTCATTTTGAGTATGCATACTCCACTAATAAAGCTTTTTCAAATGACACAAATGTCAATAACCTTGTGACCTTGACTGTGACCTATATGCTAAAAATAGTTTAAAAGTTTGAACCATGAAAGATAGAGACTTCATATTTAGAATGCAGAAATCACCAATTAAACTCTTTTAAATGACACCATGATTAGTGACCTTGTGACCTTGCCTGTGACCTTTACGCTAGATACAGGTATAGCTTTATTTAAAAAAATCATTTAGCCTACAGTAATAATAAAACAAAACATGCTTTATCATTACCGTCTATGATTTTTTAAAATACATAATTATTACATGCGTTGTTTTTATTATTAGTGTATATGAATTTTTTTGATTAAATAATTATTATTATTAGACACCGGGAGCAAGCCCCTGTGGATATTAGCTAACTTTGTTCTCAGTGCCTGAGCTTAATCATGTTGACAAATATGTTAGATAGAAATTACGATCGAGACAAAATTATGAGTTGAAAAAGATTTTGCGTGAATGATATTGAAATAACTTAAAAAGAGTTAGTTCAAAGATTCGATATAAGATGCGTAAATGTTGAATGAGGTTTGACCATTAAGTTACCATTAAGCTCAGCTTAAATGTGGCTTAATGGTAGCTTAATGAAGTTTGGACATTAAGCACCTGTTAGTTGCAGCTTAATGGTGGCTTAAAGGAATTAACTTCTTTAAGCCACCATTAAGTCACCATTAAGCTACCATTAAGCGATTGCTTAAAAGTGGCTTTTTGTCTTGTGGTAATAAATACTTCAGCAGGGAGGGGGCGTCTATTGTTGGGAAATATTGACAAAAGTCTATGTATTCAGCTTTCATTTTCATCCTGCTTATTGTTTTCTTTGGTACCGCAGGCACTAGAAGGTTGACCCCCGCCCCCCTCTCCTCTCCTCCCCTTCCATTTTTTCTTTTTAAATCTGGGTTCGACCCATCTTCTTTCTATTATTGTATTTTTAATGCACAACTTGATAAGTTAATGTGATCCTTTTATCTTTTATAGCTGTCCATACCCTAACAAAAAAAACTATCGTCAACTATAGTTAATCAAGTTATTGAAACTTCAGATTTTTGGATGGGATTTATTAATACATCATTGCACTCTCACAGGTTTTACTTTTATTTTTTAATACTTAGGAAAAGTGGCATTCTTGTTGTGTATTAATGAAAAATATTAAAACTTTAATCCAGAAAAATAAGTATATTCAGAGTAGAAATGTTAGAAAGCAAAACCTCCTCACAAGTATCGTCATTCCGCGTTAAGTGTTGTGTACAGTGTTAAGCAAATTGATCACACCCATTAAACGTACACAGTTTTTATAAACAAGACACGAGCTCTATTATTTTTGATGTTAACGATTCAACGGGGCCTCAAAATCGTCTTTATATGATTTAATTATTTTTTTTCGAATGACCCTTGTTATGGTAGCTTTAATCATTCATTAAATGTTGATACAAATGAATCCTGATCGTTTGTGTGATAAATATATTTTTTTTCCTTTTTATTTCAGGAAAAAAACGAAAGCAATTATATAATTTTGACAGTGATTTGGAAAGAAGACACGCGCCATGGAAAGAACATCTGATGAGTTCCAGGCTAAAGTGGACAGCACAATACAAAATGTATATTTGGACATTGTAATCATTTGGAATTCATTACTATAGAACGCATTTCTAATCCAATATGTAATATATTTGTATTAGGTAATTTGTAACAGAAAAGTATTTCTTACTTTAGGGTAGACCATATTCGAAATAGCGATGTTTCTGAATATGAATCGAATCTGAATCTGAAACGAAAGATAAAGTTGACAATAAAAGAAAAATAAGCGATCGTGTTACAAAATTGATGGCATAATTTCTTGTGGTTTAACAAGATTTGTGGGATCGATGAAGGCTCAAGAGAAGTTAAGTATATTGTGTCCCATTTTTTTCTCGTGAAATGCGTGCCGTTGTAACCCAACTGTACCTCCAAATATTCGCAAATTTAAATGCATGGAAAACAAATAAGATTTTACATGTCTGTATAACTTATAATTCTTTTTTGGAGTCAAAGGTCAAAAGCAGTAGTGAGTTTTGGGGGCCGAAGTTTAATTATGAAAAAATACGCGCAGAAACAAGTTAGGGACAAGACTTTTGTACGATTTATTCGTGAACAGTAAAAGTCCAGTTACTCAAAATGTATTTGTTGAAAACTGCATTAATAAACTTCAGTTTTATACAGAACATTTTATTTCGTATAATTAAGAGTTATATAAAAGACCGAAAATCCAGCCGAATCATGTAAATAAAAATCATAAATGAACGTCGATGATAGTTTAACCGGACATAAACTGTGCTGAAAAACAAACCATTCAATGAAATATGGATTTGCTGATAAAAAGCATTATAGCCCTAAACTTTCTCTTTGCAAATTAAAATTTTATTTAAAACATTTCTTTTTTTTTAAATAAGCCTTTGGCAGCACTTTTACTATCGTATCATTTGGATGACAATCGTGACTATTATGTATCTGAACATTCTATTTTCTGATGTCATTTTAGGAGTTATTACATGTACGTCATAAAAATAGTAGAGTCGCAAAATGTGAATATTTTTCTGTTCATTTCAATGATATCAAAGTCAATAATATCCGTTAAACGGTTTTTTTTATTTAAAAGTTATCAGAACTTTTGAAATACAACTCGCATTCTTGTGTTATTGAGCTTAAAGAAACCACAGTCTGACAAATTGTTTCTAATACTGAACTTATGATTTCTAATTATACGCAAGGAATTAATTTCCGCGTAATTTCGCGAGAATCATCACTCGCGAAAAAATCTTACTCGCTTTTATTTTTCTGATGCTAAAATCTATATAAATTTTGTTAATCAACCGTCCATTCGCGAATTATAATTCTCGCGATTTGAGGTTAAAGAGCCAGTTCGCGATAAAAGTTACTCGCGAAAAATAAGGAATCTACAGTATGTAATATTTTACTTAATGGTAATCTTACAACCAAGCTGTATGATAAATGTGATGCCTTTAACTTTATTAACGTCAACTTCCCTTACTTATGCAGTAATATATCTTCATCACCTGTATACGGGGTTTATATATCTCAGTTGATTCGATATGCACGAGCATGCTCTACAAATGAACAATTTCTTAAACGAGGTAAAAAATTGCCAAACAAGTCGATGAAACAAGAATATCAGCAGTCTCTTTTAAAGGCATAATTCCGTAATTTCTATGGTCAATGCAATGACCTTGTACGCAAATACAATTTATCATTGAATCAAATGCTGATTGATGTTTTCATACTTATTGTTAGTCCATTATTAATATAATATAGTCCATAATTCCGTTATTTTCCGATCATGACAAGGATCACACGGAGGATGTGACCGGTCGGCAGGGGGTGCTCACTCCTCCATGGTCCCCGATCCTACATTTGATGTTTTGGAAGTCCGTGTTTGCTCTGCTCCTTTTTTTTAAAATTATTTTTATGGACTTTTTATCTTGAATAAGTCATCTCCATATGTTTCATTTACAATAGTTAAAACCTCGAAACTTTAATTTACTATTCTAGTAAAAGCTTTGGAATTTTGATAAAGTACGATTAAACTATTGAATTATTTTGTACATTTATATTATTTCAAGGTTAGAGAACTTTTTAAATATGCGAACCCTCCCATAAAAGATTTTTTTTTTTTTTTTTAGAAAAAATGAATTTTAATGTAAAGGTTGTGTCTTGCGCCGATTTACTTTAGTAAAAACTTTGAAACATGATTTACTATAATGAAACATCGGAGCTTTGATTTAGTATTGTCTATACTTTGGAACTTGATTTACTTTGATTTACTTTAGTTAGAACTTGGAACGTTCTCATAGAAAAAACTTTGATTTAAAGGGTCCAGTCTTGTATTCCACCATACTTTAGGTTAAAGACAACACCTTGTATTTCCTATAGATATACATCGGCCATTGATTCAAAACTTTTTAATTAAAAAAAAAGACAATAGAAACATATTTCTCCATCGTTTTCTTCTTCACCCTATAGTCCCTCTGGACACGGTTTTACAGGTGACTTAAATATAGTTACATGTAATATTGAGGACCTTAGATCACTTACTTTAAAAGGTCGTAAATAAATGGGACCCCGAACTGGTGTCGGAATTTCATAAAAGTTATGGATTCCGTTGAAGATTACGCCAGGCGATGGGACAGATATGAAAAAGAAGACGCTGACACTTTGTAAGAATGGATTGAATGTATTAGATCCATGATAAAATTACGTCATTAAAGGTTGGGGGCAATATGAAAACTATCTATCCTTCTATATTTAATAATCCAAAAGTGAAAAAAAAGAGTTAGATAGATTACATGATCAGTACGAACTGGACCCTGCAGACAAAGCAGGTAACAACACTGTCTTTGTTTGTAAGGCTCATTATATAAATTGTATTTCAGAAGATCTTTGATTTAATTCTACAAGTGGTAACTTATACGCATAGTTCCATTTCTAAGGAGGAAATTCTTTAATATCATATTTCAGGTTTTTAAAATATCTTTCTAATATCTTAAAGAACCAAAATGATTTTGAACTACCAAATATATACTGGATTCCGAAACTTCCCGAGAATCCTTATAAACAAAGATACAAAGAGCGAGTTCCAGTAAATATTAAACCAAGCCTCTTTATTTACTTCTCACTAAGATATTTACAGTAGTGAAGGAGAAGCTTCAGGAGTACTGTTCAACAATATATTCAATAGGTGGTGTAAATCAGATGTGGAAACTTAAACATTTCAAGGATCTTTTGGACCATTTGAAATCACAAGATTTTACCAAATCAACAGCTTAAAAACTTATGACTTTTCAACTTTATACGCTACTATTCCCCACGATAAATAAAAGTCCAGGCCTTTCGATATCATTGACAGCTGCTTTTCAATAAGAATGGAACTCGTAAATTTACTAACCTTGCCATTGGTCATTTGCAAAAGTATTTTGGTTACAAAGAAATTGCTGTGACCTTCAACTCGACATTTAGATATAATGACGATGTATTGTCAATTAAAAATTGTGATTATGAATAAAAGATTCCACAGAATCTTACACATCTGTTTATTTTACTTGAAAAGAAAAGACGTTAACGGTAATCTAACAACCAAGCTCTATGATAAACGTAAGGATTTCTATATTTCTATCATCAACAATATGCCTTCATCACCTGCACATCCTGAGTTGAAAGAGGGCAAGTAAACATTTAATATTAAAGATGGCCTTATCTTAAGGTTCATGTTCAATCAACGTCACAATTTTTTTGTGGTATAAATCTATAAAAACAATTACACAAGTAAATGTCTCTTAATCCTGTGAATAACACTTGGTTAATAGAAATGTCAGCTACGGAACTTTACTGACCAATTATGATACCACATGCAAAAAATTACAAGAGATATAATATAGACACGTAGCAACAGTGGGAGGTGCCCCTACTTTTTTTCGAAACATAACCGTTTTACTAAATGACAATCTTCATTGAAAGGTCGATAGCCAACCCCCTCTACCCTTACTTTAGTCAAAGTAAAGTCAAGCAAGGGTGATTTTTAGTAGTTTTGCATGATTAAAATTTGGCGCTGAAAGAGGTGGAACCTACGACACCCACCCCCCCCCCACCCCCCACCCGCTCCCCTTCCAACGAAATAGGATTTTTGAAAATATGTAATGTCCTTTTATTCTTGATAAGAATAAAGTTTTACACGAATTTATATTATCTGTTGATCTTTTATTTGATAATAAGAACTTGTTTAGTAATCATTTGTTTGTCCTGTTCAAACCAGTCCATTTTCAAAAAGTTTTTTTTCTTTGATTTTGATAAACCATCGAAGATTCCTTAGATTTCCTGCACTCGCAGCGTTAATAATTTTTTAAAAAATACAGTATTTTTGCTCCTCTTTTTCGAAAATATTCATATATTTATATCGATAAACTTATTTTTAATTTTTTTTCTCATATTGACAAACCTCTTTTGAAAGTTTAAGCATTTCTTTGTTTGATCTTTATATCATTATAATTTTTACATGTAAGTCTTAAAACTTACAGTAAGAAAACCAATTCAATAAAAGAAGGAACTTTTAACAAATAATGAAAAATAATATAAGATAAGATGCAATTGAAAATATATGTATAAATTAGGAGTAGTTACTTTATATGTTGATAAGACAATAAAATATAAGACAATTTACTAGTTGTAACACAAAAAGAGTAGAGACCTTAAAGCTTCCGTACGTTATAAGTATCTGTTATCATACGAGGGCATTTCATTTGATAGTAACACTTCTTCAATAAAATAAGAAATAACATGTGTTATGCGTGTGATTTTTTTTAATTATAAAACGCTTTCATTTAAAGGTTTTTGACAGAATTCCCTGGATCCCTGGTATGTCAATTGCTGTTGTGAAGAAATCCAAGACTATTTTCATAAAAGGTTATGGAAAACAAGCCGCAGACTCAGACACTCCAGTTACTGAGAACACTCTTTTTCTACTTGGTTCAATTTCAAAATCGTTCACAGCCACACTGCTTCTTAAGCTTATGGAAAAGAAAAATCCTCCGTAAGTACTACGGGTATTATTCAATAATTTACCGACTTTTCATTTTTTTTTTTTGGTTAGCTTGAGACTGATCACATTATTAAAAAAAAATCAACATGTAATACGAATTTGGTCAGTTTTTCTTCCACCAGCCAATGACACATCTTTATACAAAGACAACATAAAAACTAGTTTCAGATAAGTCCAAATATTCATTTGACAATGTAAGTCAGCGAAATTTTTTCCTGACAAGTCAATGTAATTTTTTGAAAAAGAAGACTTCATTTTCAACACGTCGACATAAAACCTTTCTAGCCGTCTTTTCAGAAAATTATTTCTTCGTGTCAGGTATATTAATTTTATTAGGATGGCAATATATTTGCTAACTAATGGCATGAGATGATTAAATAACAAAATATCGAGTTCTTATTTGTTGTCATTTTAATTTGACAGTTGGATATTGATATCAGCTATGTTATATAAATATTTCAAATTCTAATTGTTCTCTCTGTGTAATTAGTATTTGAAAGTTACTAGAGTTGACTTCATAACCATTCTACCGGAATGCAAATTTCGCAAAGTGATAGGAAAACAGCTAGGAGGTCATACGTGCATTAATGTAAATCTCGTGTCTTTAATGTGTCTGAGCGCTAGGAGGCCAAATACGCATGTAAATCTCAGGCGGCTTTTTTTTGTTTGATTCAATGGGCGGGAAATATTGAAATTAACATGGGATACCATTTGTAAATTAGGTCTTCCCACCTTTCTGTGGAAAGACCTATTGATATTCTTCTGTTTCTTTTTTTCCTTTTTCTTTATTATTTTTCCGCCGTGTGATTTTTTGTTTCAAGATTTATCGAAAAGATTTTTATTTCATTAGAATACACTTTGTAAAAGATTTTCGCAGTTGACCCTGCGTATACGAACTTCGACCTCTTTTGGAGTTACTACCCCTTTTGCAAAAAAGCTTGTTATCGCTACTCCTCCGAAACCGTAAACTGTAGAGAAATGAAACCTTCACTATTGTCTTCTACTAATATAGTAGACACTTCAATGATTCATTGCAAAAGTATTCCTTGACCCTTTTAATGAGTTATTGCCCCTGAAACTTTATGAATTTCAGGAATTATTAAAAATTTTCAAAACGAAAAGTCGTAGAGACATGGGACCAACTGCATAAGATTTATTGACCTTTGACCTTGAAATTCATGTAAAGGTCAAAGGTCAAGGTCATTCCAAAATTGAGAAATTTAGCTCTTTTTATATCTCTTTTGTCTTTCAACATATACTTAATGTATATGCACCATTAATATGTACTCTAAAAATTGTTTCAAAGATTTCATTCTTGTCCCCTAAGATTAAACCTTTTCAAAGTTATTGCCCCTTGTGCGAAAAACCTTGTTATCGCTACTCCTCCGAAACTGTAGACCGTAGAGACACCAAACCTTCACTAATGTCTTAAGGGTTTTTAGACCTAACTTTACTGTATAAGTGCAAAAGGATCTGATTACCCCTTATATGAGTTATTGCCCTTTAACTTCTTTGTACTTACTATTAAAGCTTGTATCTTGAAAACTATAAGTCGTAGAAGCATGGGGTTAATTGTATTGTGACCCTTGACCTTTGACCTTGAATATTATGTCAAGGTCAAAGGTCAAAATCATTCCAAAAATGAGAAATTAAGCTCTTTTTATATATCTTTTGTCTTTTAACATATGCAATCAGTCTTTGCATCATTGATATGTACTCTCAAAACTATTTCAAAAATTTCATTCTTGTTCCCCAAGATTGACCCTAATAAAAGTTATTGCCCCTTATGTGAAAAACATTGTTATCTCTACTACTTCAAAACTGTAGACCATAGAGGCATGAAACCTTCATTAATGTCTTTAGGGTCTTTAGGCACACCTTCATTGTATAAGTACTTAAGGATCTAATGACCCCTTATATGAGTTATTGCCCTTTAACTTCCTTGCACTTAAAATTTAAACTTATAACTATAGAACTAAAAGTCGTAGAGGCATGGGGTCAATTGCAATTTGACCCTTGACCTTTGACCTTGAAGATCTGATCAAGATCAAAGGTC
Organism: Saccostrea glomerata; assembly: GCA_003671525.1. Classification (NCBI taxonomy): domain Eukaryota; kingdom Metazoa; phylum Mollusca; class Bivalvia; order Ostreida; family Ostreidae; genus Saccostrea; species Saccostrea glomerata. The sequence continues at coordinate 136,856 of PRKT01000379.1, read as the reverse complement.
AAGGTCATTTCAATAAAAAAAATTTAAAAAGGTGGAAAGACCTCTTATTGTTCTGTGAACTATAAGTCTCCTAGTTTATTTTAAAATTATTCCACGTTTCCAACTATCGTTGATATTCCCGGTATACTCTAATACATGTAACTAGCGGCAGAACTGTAGCTCTCTGCTTGAGAAAATTCGGACAAATAAAGCAGAGAGCTACAGTTCCATGCGTTGTTAAAATCTTCGATTTGCACCGCCGATTTTTTGTCGTTTAACAGGTCTCAGGTTTTATCTCTAACATTTTATGTTTTTTCCCAGCTTTATAAATGAAATCCAAGAATTAACCATGCATGAAAATCATATTCCAAAATGATTATTTACTTTTGAACGGCTCAAAAAATTCTGATAGTGAAACTGGACGTAAAAATGGGAATCTTTTTTATATCTATAGAGGACTGTTTCGTACCATTGAAAGGTAAACAAAGTACCGTACATCACTTTATTTTCACAAAACCATACTTCGCAACACAATCACTGACCCTTCTATAGCGAAACATGATTTTTCTCATTTTTTTGTTATTCTCTACTTTATAATAGCAAGAAATATTTTTATATTCATTGTCTCGCGTAATTACGCGAAAATAAATTTCTGATTTACAGTATCAATAATTAAAAGTAAATTCATGATTAATTATCAGATACCATTCTAAGAGCGTAAGAAATAATACTTGAAATGAGCAACTAAAAATCTGCGGCGTAAAAGGCTTTTACAACGCATAGATCTGCAGCTCTGTGCTTTTTCTTTCCGAATTTTCTCAAGGAGAGGGCTACAGTTTTGCAGCTATCTACAAATTAGGCAGTAATTCTTTAAATAGCTGACAAGTCGACATATCAAACATCTAAAAAGTAGACATTCTTATCTAATTATACATGTATTATGTTTTGGCAGAAACATATGGCAAAAATATGTAGCAAATTATCGATTTTAGCGTAAAATCATACAAGGTTACATTGAAGGATAGAAAATACTTGTATCTACTCGCATTTTTAAAAGCAAAAGAATAATACTGCAAGAAATATTTATGACAATGGACCGTTTTTAAGTAAGACTGATTTCATACTTAAAAATGATGTAAATAAGTAAGAGGTGTTGGCTACACTATTGGAATTGTTGTGTAGATTGGACATCTCCACTAAAGTGAAGGACATGATGGAGGACGACTTTGTCTTCTTTGATGACGAACAAACCAAGGATGCGAATATAAATGATATTCTAGCACACAGGATGGGATGCACTGAACACGACTTTTTACGACTTAATCCTTCATTAAATAGAGCAGATTTACCCAGGTAAGAAAAAGTAAAAAAAAAATTCTAAAAATTCTGTTAGATATTTTAAGCAAAATAATTGTCAATACTACCACTACATTATTTAAAAAATCAAACAAAATTTGACATTAAAAGAATTCTTTTTTTTGTTTTTTGCTCATCAAGTATTTCTTTCAGCTTTCATCCCCCAATGCATCCTTCGAATTCTTTCTTATACTAAAAACAACTGCATTATATTCTTTACATAATCTAAAGTAGATCCTCTTTTAAAGAATCAACAAAAACGATTGGAATTGTAAATTCAACCGCGCTCTTCCCACTGTATTTTGCTAGGACTGCAGCAATCAAGTAAGAAAGTATAACATTTTTTAAAGGGGCTGGGTGGTTGTGGCCATTTTTTGTTAATTCTGATCTCCTTTAGAAGAAGAGCTCCAATTAAAGATATAATAAAATGATCAAATTTTAAAATTAAAATTTATGAAATTTTTCTTTGCCAAATGATAGTCGACAGCTTAAAATATTTAAAAAAAAAAAAAGTTACATCTGCTGGTTAATTAACAAATTATTTGTTGACACCTAGCCTCCTTAAGAGTTTGTGTCACTTAATAATTAGATCATATTATACAATTAAAGTATATCATTGAGGGAGTAAGCAGGTTTCCAGTTTCTGTCGAGCCAGCGTGTTTCCCTTGGCTGCACCTCGGGAAATAGACTTGCCTTGCCTTTGCTGAACTGGAATCTTGGTGACTCCCTCAAAAATATACTGTAACTGTTCTATTATTCCGATACAAAAATAGACATTTTCAAAGCCAGTAACTGCAATGCTATTCTAAACGCAGTGCAATTATCAAAGGAAATAGAATTGAAAAATTACGGAAACCTTAAATACTTAGAATATTGATAAAGAAATAAATAAATGTGCACTTCAATTATTTAGATACACAATAATATCTTCAAGAAATTTTATTTTATAAACCATTTACACTGTGGTAAAGTTACGGGAACCGTCGATAGCTCTCAGAGCAAGTTATAGTCAACAAGGATGATGTTCAATATCAAGTTACTTTTTTCCCGTATAAATTAGACTCCGGCTCCTTATTTAGATGCATTATGATTGCGTATGATTTTTACGAAAAATCGCGCGGGACTTTTCATATGATTTAAAGAAATTGATATGTGTTTTTAATTAATTAGTGTTTATATGTTATCAACTCATTAAACTGACGCACCATTCTGCGGGGAATCAGACTTTATGGTGATTTTCGGGGAATCAAGAAAATATATTGCTTTATTCTTAATAATTGAAAAATCGGAAGAGTTGTAATAAAATATGATAATTATACCTGTTTTTTAGCTTAGTGAAAACTGTCCTCCTCAGGGGTTAAAAAATCATATTGATTTCAAACACACCTATAACTGATTGATACATGTACAGCTCAACCCACTTTTTAAACTCACATGATTTTTCGCACAAATTAAAGTCACAATTTTCTTGCAATAAAACTTATAATTATCGAGTTTCAGTTCGAGACACATCCGTTATATTATTAAATATTTTATGTTAAAGATGCATATTCTCTACAATCATTATCTTAAGTTTTAGAATTCAATGTTCATAAAAAGAATTTGTTTATGAATTGTATGATTCTATCACAGGTACATACAAACTAATTAATTGAACTTTTTTAAATACTATTTGGTTGAAATGTTCAAATTTACTTTTTAAAGATGAGTACTTTTCTAGGTATTTTGCCTTGGTTTTGTCGAAATAAAGCGCCGACAAATGACAAAACTGCATAAGGAAATCAAATAAAAGGATCGGAGAAAAAGTGTTGTTCATCTTTCAACACTCAAAATTGTAATTATTGAAAAGAAAATTATTTTACAATCATTGTCTGAAAATTTTAAATTTTGCTTTGGAAGGTATCTTTCGAGATTCTAGATTTTAGGAACCTGAAAAATGTCATCTTTTTAACATAGAAAGAAGTCGAACGGATGAGAAATACTTATATCATCTTGCGCCTTAGTGTCATATTTATGTACAGAAAATACAGAAGTTACATGAATTGCATTGTTTCTAGCTGTAACATGAACGGATACAAATATGGGTGTGTTTGACGAGAAACCTTAAAAAAACCATTTGGAAACTTTCATAATATATCACTGAAGAGCATAAAAATATTCTACAAATTATTATATGTGAATTATGTTTAAAATGATGGAATATGATCAAAATTTAGTTATAAATCATTTCTGAAATATATTTTGTTGTTACGTTACATGTACACAATTTTGCATCATAAAATGTGACCTTAATTTGTGCAAAAAACCATGTGAGATCAAAAAGTGCGTTTCGATGTATACTTACATTTCAACAGATTTTAATCATTTATGAGAAAGTTGAGGATTTACATAGTAGCGTATTTATTTCTCTTAAGCAGTCAATCAATATTATAAAAGCTCAATTTTGTGTTATTAGGCTGTTTAAACACATGAAACCGGCTAAGAAGTTTAGAGACTCTTATAAATATTCCTGCATGATGTACGGATTTGCCACATACTTGAGCGAAAAACTTGCTAATGGTCAACAATTTGAAGATCTGGTGGCATCAGAGATATTTGCACCTCTTGGTATGACATCATCTTTGGCTGTGACAAAAATGCAAACCGAGAAAAATGCTGCACAAGGCCATTCCTATAGAACATCATTAGCACCTGTTCCGTTTGAATTCATGAGGTAGATATTTTTATAACTGTTCATATTTTCCTCATATCTTATGAATTCTACGGTAAACCGTAACGAGTAGTTTATCTTTTCATATTAATTAAAAATGTGTAGGTTGGTTGGATGGATAATTTTTAAATGCTATTGAATAAAACTACAAAATGTGGTTCATTCAAATATCACCATAAACTTCAGCAAAATATATAATACATATATACATTTATATATTTGCATTTAAAGGTGTATGAGTTAAAGTAATGGTGCAGGATAACAAGAATTAAAAAGCATATTTGCCTAAACGAATTTAAACGTGGAAATATCAACATACATGTGTATGTCGCAATTTTTCCAGTTATAGTTTAAACGTTTGCTGAAAAACAGTAATTTTTGCAAGTTTCATCATTTTTCTTTACTAAGGCAATGGGAAACCTGGGCAGGCTCGGGCGGATTAATGTCCAACGCAGTAGACATGGCAAAATACATGAATTTCCACCTTAGCAATATGGACAAAGACGGCAAAAAATTCATTTCAGACGAGTTTTTTTTTAATCTGCACCAGAAGCATAACAATTTGCCTCATTCTGTTGTGTACAACATATCTAAAGACCAAGAAGAACCAACACTTGAAGACGGCTACGGTCTTGGTTGGAAACTAGGAAAATACAGAGGTAAATGTATAACATTAGGTATAAGGCATACTATTAGAGAAGTTTATAACAATTAAATAACTTTTCAGGCAATAAATTATCTTGCTTTTAATCAAAGGAACTGCAATTATGCGCTAAATTTATCTTCAGAAGGACTATGAAGACGTAAAAAACTCCCAACCACAAATTTTAAGTGTAGTACTGATGTTAACACAATAGTGGTCTCTTTGAGAAGCAAATGATTTACTTTAATTTAAAAAAAAATACATTTTATTCAAATTAAATCATTGTTTAACTTGTACAGTACGCATATAATCGCTTTGAGTTCATTTTTTTACTCTCGTTTTCCTCAATTCCAATATGAAGTATGATTGGCTCTTGTCTTTGCTTTTTGCAATATATTTTCTCCTATTCCACTTAATACGGTCGAATAGAATACAGAGCACAAACAGTATAAATATTTATAAAGAAATAAAAATTCTTCACAGTCTCAATGTCGACCTTCTTACAGATAAGACACTATCTTTTTTCAGAATTACAAGAAATTCTGTAGCGCTCTAGCTTGGTTCCAGCGAATTTAAAGTGTCATATTATTTCATGAAAAGAAATACGTTATTGTATACACAAGGATTGTCAGGAAAACTGGCAAAAACATTGATTCGCGATACATTTGTCGCACATTTTAAAGAGTTGCGTATATCTGATTAAGTCCCTATTTTTTGTTTTTTAAGAATGTAAACGGCCAGGCACGTTATTAGATAAGTTTTACCGTGCGGACATAGGATTCACTTTATTATTCAGTGACCTGGCAAAAATTTTCCAGGCCTGTTAAGCTTTCTCGCAGTTCTAATTATCTTTCAGTTATTATGACTTAATATGTTTTTTTCAAACTTAAAGGTTAAAATAGCCTCAAGGAATTCTACTTTTAAAGCCATTTTAAAGTGTTTCAGATATAAATTAACGACATCACAATTAAGCAATCAGGCATGGAACAATACAATTTAATAGGTGCAGAAGTCCATATGATCTAAGTCCGGCATCGGGTAATCGCATGATTTGATTATCAATGGTTTTAAGCTTTCCATTCTTACGGATTTACAGAACTACAATTTGTGCAATTTGAACATTTTAGTACTAGATACTTGTGGATAATTACTACACAGAAAGCATCTACATGTAAAACATGGTTGTCTCTCTGGCAGTAATTTGCATGCACATATTAATTTTGAACTACTCGATTGGTGCTTTAAGAGGTTCAATAACGTTGCCATTCTTGATTTTGAATATATGCATTGATCATCTAAAACAAGCGATAAACACTCAAATCCCCTTAAATTTCTTCAAAACTTCGCTAAATGACCTTTGATGGATATTGGAACGCGAACTGACAAATCATGAAATGGCTATGTAATGTAATCGTGCACACACCCGGCATGCACGGTGAAGCATATTTTATAGTAAAATAAAAAAAGCTGTATATTTTTATGGATTTAAGAAAAAGGTTTCACCACTTTTCTATATACAAATAGCGCACTTAAAATAGAACTTATCTGCAAACTTCTCTAACAACCCTCCTATGTAAAGCCACTTAATTGTAGTTCACAAAACTTCGTATCACATAAAAAGTGCAGGGTGGTGCAAATAACGAAGAGTCAATAGTGCTGATTATTTGCATACTCACATAATTTAATTGAAATTTATCTTCTCTTCTGGATGGTAAATGCTAGTTCATTCCAGGAGCATGTGTTCTGCTAGTTCGAACTCAAGATTGAAAATATGCCTATATGATTATGTTACAGTGCACAAGGTACAAGGTCGAACCTGAACAATTGTAAATCATGCAGTCTTAGTATAATTTCCAAACTATATTTAAAGTTGTTTCCTAAAGTTATTTTTATTACCAATTATAGAATGATTATGTAACTTTTTTTCTTTTATTCTGGAGCTTCTTTATTCTTTAAGTCAGAGGCTGATCAGTACAGCATAGAAACATGATATAGAGTACAGAATACAGACCCTGAGACGTGCTACTACCCCAAAAAAGCGTGTGACTTTCGTGCGCTTTCCGTTTCGTGCAAACCGTGTAGCGTTTCGTGTAAACCGTGTAGCGTTTCGTGCAAACCGTGTAGCGTTTCGTGTAAACCGTGCAGCGTTTCGTGTAAGCTCCAAAGTGGTTCGTGCAAACCGTGCAGCGAGCGTGCGAGAAGCGTGTGATAAACGTGCGACTTTCGTGTAAGAACCGTGTAAGAAACGTGCGACTTTCGTGCAAGAATATTAATCGTGTAAGATTCATTCGGAAGTCATTTCATTTTAATATGGCTATCGATGGGTCAGGATGTTAAATTGTATAAGTATTTTATAATTTAATTGATTATTAATTATGCTTTGGATATTTTAGGAGTAAAAAAAAAAACGGAACAACTAAAAATATATATTTTTTCTCAAAGAATGAAATACCGGTTTAACTTTTTTTATTTTTAAAAAACAAATGCAAGAATATATCGGCACTCGCTTATGTCTTTACATTTAAAGTACGCAAAAGAAAGTTTTGAAACGATGTGTCATTTAATACCTTTTAATACCTTCAATTGTGTTGCTCATTTTTGTCAAATAAATGGATGATAATTTTAATTCACATGCACTGACGACCACGTGTTTAGAAAAAGGGGGGGGGTAATAAAATTACTAGTACAGTCTTCCGTTTTTTGTTGTAATTTTCAATCTAATGTTAGTTAAACTAAATGCTTAATTTTATATTCTTTTTTTAAATCCTTTGTTTAATGTGTGCGCAGATACACCCCTAAAAAATATAATGGAATCTTCTTTCTGCCATTGAACTGTGATCAAGGTCATGTAAACAACAACGATCACGGGCTCCGAGTGCATGGCAATTGAAAACCTGTTTTGCTATATGTACATGTTGAGTTCAAATTACGACTGGGTTTTACTGTTTTGAAATAAAATGGTTCTATAAATATTTAATTGGTACAACTTATATATCAGCGGATTTCATCTTTTATTTGTAAATCCGAATTTCTAGCCGTAAACAGTAAAATAAACAGTTAAATAAAACGAACTGATTTGGTATAGTCTTTCCATGAATATCATGTATGAAAAGTTCAGGTGTAAATTATTATTAATTGTATATTATTTGTTTTATCAATCACGTACATTTTATTTCATCTAAGATTTTTCAGTTTTCTTGTAATATACCTGAATGCCGGTGTAAAGATCGAATTACATTGCATGTACAATACTGTATAGTCAAATACCGCGACTATTAATTAATGTACACACACACATATATATATATATATATATATATATATATATATATATATATATATATATATATATATATATATATATATATATATATATATATATATATATATATATATATATATACGTCTAGTCGGGTTTTGAAGGATTTTACAGTATGATGGGTATACTGATTTTATTTGATGAGCTTCATGTAAAATGAGAAAGACCCCCCCCCCCCCCTTACCGGTTTCCCTCATATAGATAATGCTTAATTAAGATAAAAAAAATTCTTTAAAAATGTATCAATAATCGTTTGTAGAGTATGTAGGCAAATTTTATTACTAAATCAAAATCAAGAAAAATAATCCGCCTACGGAAATCAAACACAATATCATCTGTATTATTTTAATTCAATGAGTTCATATTCCTGCTGTATGAATCGCATTTTTGTTTAATTTATTAAGCTATACTCGTAAAAAAATTTAATTGCATAAGATACATTAATATGTAACGAATGGCTAATACATAAAAGTTGTATTTCATCAAGCAGTCATTCATGATACCGGCATTTCGTTTTTTAAACATTTGGATAAATAAATAAATACAAAATGACAATTATTTATTAATGAATTACAACTGTCAAAGTATTAAATATTTCTAATGGTTTATATGATACTAGTGTACTGATAATCAATTTAAACAGCTGCTAAATGTGGCTTTGTGAAAGTAGATTTCCATTTAATTAATGATAAAACCGTAATAATGTCCGAGATATTCCGAGTAGAAAATCCAAACCGAGACCAAAACGTGCGATAATCGTGTAAAAAGCATGTGAGAAATGTGTACAAAGCGTTTCGTGCAGCCTTTCGTGTAAACCGTGCAGCCTTTCGTGCAAAGCGTTTCGTAGCGTTTCGTGTAAACCGTGCAGCGTTTCGTGCAAACCATGTAGCGTTCGTGTACCGTTCGTGCAGCGAGCGTGTGGGGTAGAAGCACGTCTCAGGTTCTGTATAAATTAAATACAAACATACAAAAAGGATATACATATCAACAGTAGTTACGGATTACACTTTCGTAGAGCAGTAGCTTAATATAAAAAAAATTCCAAAATTTGACAACTCTTTTACATTTTGACTACTCATTAAACTTACAACTTTAAATACACTTGGTTTGACATAATAATACTTTTTAATGTACATATTTCTAAGATTTTCATAAAATGGACATTTTAATATGAAATGAAATTCATCTTCTATATCATTAGAGGAGCATAGTATGCAAATTCTTTGAGATCTAAGTGTATTATTATATCTACCAGTTTCATTTTTTAATTGGTGGTTTGATAATCTAATTTTGGTTAGCATTCTCTTTTATTAATTATTAATAGGTTTTGTTAAATATCTTTGTAATACAAAAAATTATTTATTCGTTTGACAGGAATTGACATTCTCCAACATGGTGGCACTACATTCGGTTATTCTTCTTTTATAACCCTTTTCCCCGAGCAAGAAATCGGAATCTTCACAGCTATGAACGGGTACGACAAGAATACTAGTATGCGCTTGTTTGTTCATAACTTCCTTTCGGACGTTGCATTAGAAGTGACACCATATTTGGATGATGAATCATTATATTCTAAGATTCAAATACCGGAAGACCGTCCTTTTATTTCTGCAGACGAAAAGGATTCAATACGAAATTTCAAAGAATATATAGGAGAGTATTTCAACGCAATATATGGACACCTAGAAATCAAAACTTATCACACTAATCTGATTTTAGAATACGGCATCTGCAGATGGAACCTATGGAAACAGAACAATCAGTTAATTTTAGGGGAAGGAACTGGGTTAATCAAAGATCTGATTGATATAGGTCCTCTAACATTCAATACAAAAGGAGACAGAATTGATGTTGAAATTAAAAGATTTGGTATCTTTGGTGCTCCCACGGTAATATTTACTAGACTCACAGGAACTGAAACACATAAATGTCAAAAAGATTTTCATAATCGGCCAATGGGTATTAGTTTTAAGTAGTGAAGTGTTCGAATAAGTAAAAGAGATATCAGAAAATATTGTCCAGCGCACGCTCTACCCGAGCAAAGCAAAGTTTTGTACATTAATACTAAATATCAGTTTCGTGCATTAGGTTTGGGAGAATGAGTCCGCCATTCATTTTGTTTACCTCGCAATATTGCTGTGGACTTGCAGGTTTCCATAGTATTTTCAACATAAATACGAGGGTTGTTAGAAAAGTTCGCGGACACATTGAATTACGGAAAATCTATTGTGTACTGTGAAGTATAACCTCTGTCTGAATAAATTCCTACATTTTGTTACATATAATGAGTATGTAAAAAATCAGGTCCACTTACTACAATCTTGAAAATTTACAATTATGTTTACTATGAGGTCATGGGATTCACGGAGCAATCAAATGACGTAAGGCAACGTGACAACCTGCAGATTTCAACCCGTTGAGCTTTGTCGCAGTTCATCAAATCTTTCAATTTTTCACATTTTTCTTATCTTTTTTCTACTCTAAAATTGAATAACTATATCAAGAAATGCTACTCCTCTACTATAATGTCTTTTATACTGATTCGGATATAATATTGAGATCTTTAAAAAAAGTATGCAGTTAATTGATCAGGTATGGAAACTATGCAAAACCATATAGGCACAACCTCCATGCAATAAAGGGGTGTTGAAGTATCGATGGAGTTAATCATCCAAAATGTTAATCATTCCATTCTTATAAAGCTACAACCATTTGAAAACTTTTGTCCTTTGTATGTGTAGGAAATTACCGTTAGCATCTTAAACATTTTAATCTCTTTATAGACATTTTCCTGTCTGCACACACATTTTTTACGTAGCGCAGTGCTCCATGACGCTCAATGACGTCCCGATTTTTGGCCGGTTTTTACGCGTTGATCATTTATAAATGGCTAAAAACCAGTCATATACCCTCCAATTTGATTCTGATTTCTCCGAGTGACATTTCATTAATACTTTAGCGAAAGGTAAAATATCACAAATTTCTTTGCGCTACAATTGTGCAATTTTCAATTTTGATAAAGAGGTTTTGTGATGTTAACGTGCCAAAATGTAGCATGCTCCGTGAAGCAAGTTTTATCAAAATAAATCAGCTGTATATTTTTCAATGATCACCGGAGAGCACCAAATTTTTGTATATTTATTGAAAAATAGGTTAAGATTTCATCTGCAAAGTTTGACCGGTTTCGTGGAAATAGCAAGCTCACATTAGAACTTGTCCGCGAACTTTTCTAACACCCCTCGTACGTGTTGCTTTATGTCTATGGTTTTTCCTGGGCGGAGAGGGAAGCATAGTTCAATAGTTGTGTTTCTTTTAATTTTGTATAAATTCATAGATGTGTTATACTGTTTTGCGTCATCCCATAGTGCGTTGAAATGCATAAAATGTGTTGTTGATTATGTTAGTGAAGTAAAGTGTGGACATTTTTAGAGAGATTTATTAACTTAAAAATGAAAAACCTTACCTAATTTATAGAGGACTCATGGCAGTTCACTGGAGATGTTTATTCATTCTAAGCATGTGGTCCCAACTCCGTTTTCTTTTTTCCTGAGGGTCTGCATTTATCCCCTGATCACACGTTTGCATCATATCCATATATGTATATAATCGATCGCTGTGTATATTATCTTCCGTTTTATTCAAAATAATTATCCTGGACATCGATAACAGAGCAAATGAGATATATTGCTACAATTATATATAATTTTCAATAGAAAAAAAAAGATTCAGTTTAATGTATTTTTACTGGGAAAACTTATCGGAAGAGGGAAGTATATAATTCACACGCATATGTTTCTTTTGAAATATAACCGGGTTTTTTTTTTGAAAATTAAAAACACAGCATACAAGAGACCCATGGGTCACATTACTCACCTGAGCAAATGGCTAGGGGAAAAAAAGCAGAAATCACTTTAGTGTTGAGAAGGTGGCTTGAATTTTAAACTACCTGACGATACTTCCATGTCAATATAACAAATGGCTCTTCTGTTTTTGAACAGACGATTTATTTCCCTATATATTTATTTGGCTACCAACCCATCCCCAAATTGTGGCCTAGTTCTACCCCGGGGAGCTCATTTGAACCAGTATGGCTTTGTACAAGTACTACCTGCAGATGCCTCCATATTAATATGATTACACATGGCTGTTCTGTTCTTGGGGAAATTTTTTTTTGATATTTCTACTCCGGACAAAATGTGATCAGAAAAGCTAACTTGAACCTTTGGCTCAGGTGAGCTAAAAGTATTCATTTTTTAGTCACACTATCATGATCACTTTAAGTGTGTATACGCAGAGATTACATCTCGGAAATGTTTAATGTAAACACTGGTGCTTGAGGGTACTTCAGGATGTCTTTTTGTTTTCATTTAAAACAGCTCAAAATAAAATTTTTCACTCGAATCTACTGTATAAATTTCTACTTGCTTTTCGAACTCTATTAATAATTTAACTAAAATCTAAATTTAATCAATGCAAACTTTAGCTTAATACCTCCTTTTAACTTTATCTTTTAGATTTTGATATATTTGCAAAAAAATTAATTTATCCTTGTATACATTCTTTTGTTGTAGGTTTAGGTTAAGAGGGTTTACTTTATATTGACTAACGAACTGGATACATGTGTAATGCTTCTCAAAAAAAAAAAAAGAAAAAAAGAAAAATCGTAAAAGATGGTTTAACGAATAATCATTAAAATTATTTCACAATTATGAATACTGAGGAGAGTAGTATTTTCAAAATCTGGTTTTGCATTGCTGTAATGTTTCTCAATAAAGAAAAGAAGAAAGTGAAAATAATGTTTTTTCAATCATGAATTCAGTTTGCACAGTATTTTCAACATTCGTTAAACAGGCGTCGCATTATATGAATGTATGTCTTACAGATTTAGAATACAGAAGCAACGCAATTGCCCAGTTGTTTTTGTCATTTATTTGTAGCCTTTTTCTAAATATATGATAGCAGATAGTAGCAGGCCTAGGGAACATTGATCCACTTTCCTGTGGAGCGTAATATTGCAATACAATTTTTAACACCCAACCCATCGTTCGGTTCATCTGGAGCCCATGTGGAGACCAATTTAACTGTAGAGTTACATGTATTTCCACTCCACATGAATTTGCCATTTGTATCAATGTCATTCCCTCTACTCAAAACAAAACAGTTCACAGTCCCTCCACACTCCTCCAAATGTAATTTCAGTGAAAAGAAGAAAATCATTGTAATGCGAAGGAAAAATTCAGCGGTCGGAAAACCTGTCTTTCATGGAGCAAAATAATCTACCGACAGTTCAACGTGCAATAATGGCCTAAACGTAAGATTAAAAATGTCTACCAGCATTTGACTTAATGATACATATTGTACTTGCTATGAAGTGACGTATCGATCATCGAACTTATAGGCAATGATGACTAAAACTAGACTGCTGATTTTCTTGTTTCATCAACTTGTTTGTCAATAGCATGCCTTGTTTCAAAAATCGCATTAACCGAGAAAATAGCAGACTTTATCCTTTTCAATAACAATTTTCGGTCATTTTGTTTGAAAAGGCTATAGAACAAGGATCACTGAAAAGGGGGTTAGGTGCCCAAGAAGTAAGCACTAAATAATCTAAATATGTGGTGTAATTTAGGAAGGAATTGATCCTTATGAACTGTGCGGGCTGTTGGTATGTAGAGATTGCTACTTCGGATTGCATCGCATCAACGGAAATCCTGTGTTGCAGTGAGTGTTTTCACGAAAAAAGACCCTTCAATGCTCAAATGTAGTTTGTGTCTAGTATAGCTCTAAATTTCCAACTTCACACAGACACATGGTGGATCAGATCTTTTTCTCAAATTAATTTTACTTTTGATTTTAATTAATCTTTCTAATCTACTTACATTGAAAATAATAAGGTTTAATATTTATAAACCTATCAAAGATACAAACTTATATAGTTAGATCTGATGATCTGCGCCTGTCAACTTGACGTGATAAGACCCTTCGAATCAAGTTACTGTTATAATGATATAAATAAACCTGTATCATTTCACATGTTCACAACGAAGCATGAATATGCAAATAAGGTACTGAAAGCTACGAGTGATTATACATTTCTGATTCATTTGATTTCGTAAAGTGGGAATTAAAGCAAACCTAAATACTTGAAATGTAATTACTTTTTACATAATATCTATCCATGTTATAGAATTTTTTTCAAATAAAGGAATAAAAAAAATATCACATTGCCGTACGTTTTTTTTTTGTAGAGATACTCCACATTTTCTCATAATATAATGTCCATCAAGTTTTTTTTTATTTTTTAATATTGAGAATAAAAAGGATGCATCAATATCAATCTCTCAATTTCAAAACAAAGTAAGAGGGAAGTATGAGTTTAAAGATTTTAACTTTATTTTATAGTCTTGAATTAGAAAGTTCCGACTTAATCTAATGGAAATGTTTATAGGTCTCATATATAGCGGAGAAAAGGAAGAGTTTATTCCATCTAAGCTTGTGTTTCCATCTACATGTGTAGAGGGTCAACGTTTATGCACTGCTATAAAATTTGTTTATGTTTTTGTTTTTTCTGCTTTGTTTGTATATATATATTTTAGATAAATCACTGTTTCATTTATTCGTCACTTTTGGAAATAATTACCCTGGAAATCGACAACAACGAATACTTATATAAATGGATAAAATAATTCCTAGAAATATAAACATTCATTGTTATGCATTTTTACTGCAAAAACGTGGCGGAAGAGGACAGTATAAAATTCATATGCGCATTTTCTTTTGAATGAATATACATCGCAGTTTGTATTCTAACTATGGAAAACAAACATAGATGATACGTAAATGGAAAACCGAAGAAAATTACTTCCATTTTAGTCACACAGTCATTATAAGTGTGTATGAGCAGATCTAGTTAGAGGTTGTGACGCTCAGTGGTTTATGTAAAACACCGGTACTTGAGTGAACTTTGGAATGTGTTTTTGTTTTCATATTATGTGAACGATGAGTTGTTTGTCAGTTTAAAACTTCTCAAAATAAAACTCCCCACTACTGTATATTTTCGCTTGCTTTTTGACCACTTACAATTAAGTAATCGAAAATATTTACAAGCAGTACATTTTATATACTTACATCGCATAAAAAACTTTTGATAACTATTTTTACTACTAGATAAATATGGGTAATTCAAAAATGCTGTATTTGAGATCTGACTCGACAAGCAAGGATCTGAGAGCACCCAACAATCATAAACGTAATATATTTTTAATGAGATGTAGGGAGATAACGTACAGAATTCAGGCTCTGAAGTTCATTTAACGAAACAAAACGAAAGCAGAGGAAACACGGACCTTTTAAACGTATCCGACAGGATTTTAAAAGTGCAATGAAGATTCAGCGGTCACACCCACCGTATAATTTGTGTCATATATATAATCCAAGAATGTGAAAGGAAATTCTTTCAACAATTCTGGGTGTAGTTATTGCCTTAAAAAGTATGATCGAAAAACGTCAGTCAGCATTTGACGTTACTGAAAATTTATGTCACCGGGTTCACAGGTGCGTGAAAGTCAGTCAATATATCTGGTCTCAATAGCTCAGCGGTTAGAGCGCTGGCACGGTACGCCAGAGGTCCTGGGTTCGAGTCCCGGTTGAGACTTGATTTTTCACCACCTGTGACATTTGGTGCCGAACGTACAAAACCCACTATTTCCTTGGAACATGCCTCACAGCATTTCCTTAACTCGTAGAATTCGAGGACGAATTTCTACAAAGAGAGGGAATATGTCACCGGGTTCACAGGTGCGTGAAAGTCAGTCATTATTTCGGGACTCAATAGCTCAGTTGGTTAGTGCGCTGGCACGGTACGCCAGAGGCCCTGGGTTCGAGTCCCGGTTGAGACTTGATTTTTCACCACCTGTGAAATTTACATTGATTCGAAAATCTGTTAAATAAATATATCCAGAAAAGTAAATCAGCAATGATATTGTCAAAATACAATTGTAATGTCAAAAATTATTGGCAACAGAATCATATCTGAAATTTATGAGGGTTGATCTAAAATTTTATTGTGAATTGATGCAATTAAGTAAACAGCTTTCACAATATAAAATCATTATGCAACACTATTGGAAAGTTCCACCACTTTACAATTACCAAAAGGTTACACGAGCTTTTTGAAAATGGATAGTTGTGAAAACCGAGGGAGACTTCGTCGTAACGTCAAAGTTACATATGACACGTCACGTTATAGAAGCATCTCGACCTTAAACGAAACGTCGGGTCTAGAAAAACTTTTTAATATTTCATTTATTGAATGGTCAATAATGAATTTTACCAGATGCTACCTGATGTTACCTGATGCTGATACCATTTGTTTTTACTTAATTATAAAGAAATAAGACACCAAAGTTATGAGTTAACTGGCTGCTGGAGGCTGCCATGTTGAGAGATAAAGTTATCGCGCTTGCTAAATATTTCCCACAATCCTCACTTTTATGACGTATTGAAGGCACATTGGCTCCAAGTGTAAACATTATCATGTCGGAATTAAGTAGTGAAAATGTGCCAATTAAGTGTGTGCAGTTTAATTTTGTATCTGAATGTAAAAAAGGAAATATAATTCACATTCTTATGCTTCTAGTGTTTCAGAATTCAGGAAAATAAAAGAAGGAATTAATGATAAAAAAACATAAACTGGGTTGGATTTATATTTAATTGAAAACTTAGCTGCAAAGGTTGCATTATTTTACTTTATTTAAATTCAAACGTTTTAAAGTTGAAATGTGTCCAAGAAGGATGTTAATTAATCTATCTCCTATAAATAAACAATTGTTTGAATTAGCTTATTTCTGATACATGTAATTTTCTTTCTCTGCAGTCATAAACACATTGACTCTAGCCATCTGGCATTTAATCTGTCTACACTACGTCAGCAGCGGCCATGATAAGGTTTTCTCCATGCTGCTCGAATTAAGCTATTAAATTCCAATTTAACTGCTGTTATCAGCAGTGCAGTGTTATAAGATGCAGATTTTCTTTTTATATGAGAGGTACAGTTTTATATATAGAAATTTAAATTCTGACCAAACGTTCTCTTTAAGGACACATGATACAAACAAACATTTGTAAAAAAATTTTGAAAATAACAACTTGGGCCATGTTTTGATAAATAAAAAAAAAACAAGTTTCACCGCGTAGTTTTTAGATTTTTATTCAAAGTTGCTCAAAAATGGAATTTGAAGTGAAAAATTTTTGCATAGTATAATAAGG
The DNA here is from genome assembly GCA_003671525.1 of Saccostrea glomerata. Taxonomy (NCBI): domain Eukaryota; kingdom Metazoa; phylum Mollusca; class Bivalvia; order Ostreida; family Ostreidae; genus Saccostrea; species Saccostrea glomerata. The sequence goes on along the minus strand of PRKT01000379.1, from coordinate 119,582 downwards.
ATGGTTTCACAAGGGTAGAGTTTTGAACATCACAAAAGGTTTACAATTTCTTTATATTCTAGAGATTTAGTATTTGTATTATTTGCAATGAAATTTGGGCAAAAAATATATACCAATCCGAACATCCATTTTTTGTTTGTATCATCTGTCCTTAAGTTCCTTTTGAATACTAATTCTACATAATGCTGCCCTTTCTCCCATTTTTTCTTAAAAAAAGCCTGAGTATCCTCTTGCACCAACCTATCTTCTTTTTTTCACTCATATTTCAAAATGCTAGCCATCTTTCCATATGATATTTCAATTTCAGTAGCAATGTCAAGAAAAGTACGTCATCCGAAAATTTTCAATAACATTTTTAATTTATCTAGGGGGATAAACACTTAAAACAGAGCCTCCAAAAAGCGGCCACACTTTTAATCAAAGTTCTACTTTTGTTAATTTTTTATGCCACTGGAAAACCAGTAACAATATGCATTTTACCAGAGCCTTTATCAATAATTTACGCATTTAAGATGGAGTGGTCCCGGGATTTTCACACAATGTATGATTTTACAGAAATTTGACGTTGACTATAAATCTTAAACTAAATATCCAATAATATTAGTATAACTATCACACAAAGATTTATTAAAAAAATCAAGCAATCATAATAATGACATTAATTATCGTTTTATATACCACGTAAGTCGGTTTAATTCTCATTTCAGGTATAAAGACTTAAATTAATCATGAACGCATTAATGTCTCCCCTTCATTTCAAAACATTCGTTTCTATGGTAACTGCCAAAGAGTTACTATTCTAAATATTTAAAATGGTTTTTTTTTTTAATTCAAAATATTCAAGAAGTGTCTCTATTTTTATTGGTAATGTTCAACCAATTCCACTTAACAAAAAATGAAATATGATGAAATTCCAAGATCTTTTGGATCAACCCTCCTATCAGTCCGAAAGGGTAAAATGATTTGCAAAAAAAATTAAATGGTGAACATTGTAGTACATTTTTAAATATCTTTTTTAAAATAAAATCTTCATCATAAATACGCGACCACAAACTTAACATTGCAATAGTCCCTTTTTATTGCATCTTTTGAAAGATTGATATATTTGCATATGCTAGAAATTGTAAAAATTCTGTTGTTGTAGGAATAGGTAAAGAGGATATATTTTATACTGACTAATGCTGAGCTTACATTGCATTGCAAAATGTTTCTCAATAAGGACAAATCAAAAAAAGATAGTGAACAAATATTTATTTATATTGTTTTATAGCTATGAATTCTGAGTATTGTAATATGTTCAACATCCGTTAAACGGTCTTTGTAAAATATACAATTATGTGACAACCCTACTCAGACTTGATAATAGGTGATATCTCCCTTCTAAACAATCCATAAAAGTTTTATCATTCCGAAGAATCTTAATTATCAGTAAGATAAAGTAGAAATGCTGATCAAACCTCTTGAGTTCTCCTAGTCTGCTTTGATTCCGTACTTTCAAAATATGTCAACAGACAACTTTGACGTCATCGTTATAATTTATTGTTTACCGATCCTGCATGTTTAGCAGATGTATAATTATAAGTAAGTTATCTCTTTTAAACCACTGTATTTTCATTCAAAAGGTGACAACACATTTGTAACCCTGCATGCGCGTTTGCTATTTCATTGTTATCTGAAGGGTGACAACAGTTGTCACCCTGCGTGTGAGGGAGACATCACGTGACGTGCTCTAAACCAATCAGATCGACTGTATAATTCTGAAGGATAATAACATGTTAAATATTTTTCAAAAAAGAAAAATCAAGGAAAAAAGTGAAAATAATATTTAATAATATTGGGGTTTTTTTTCAACTATTAATTCTGAGTCTACATTCGTTAAACGGGCATTACATGATATGAAATGTTACGCGTTACACATTTAAAACACATAAGTAACGCAATTATCCAGTTATTGTTCTCATTTATATCTAGCCTTTTTGCAAATATAGGATAGCAGGAAGTAACAGGGAACATCGATCCACTTCCCTGTAGAGCGTAATATTGCAATGCAGTTTTCATCGCCCAATCCACTGTTCGGTTCATGTGGCGCCCATGTGGAGACCAATCCAATAGTAGAGTTACTTCCCCTCCACATAAAGTTGCCATCTTTGTCAAGCTTATGTCCTCCACTCCAAACATGACAGTTCGAAAATCTTCTGCACTCCTCTGAATCTGATTTCATTGAAAAGAAGAAAATTATTTAAACGCGAAATAAAATATCAGCTATCTGAATACCTTTACGTGGGTTGTCCAAAAAGTTCGTGGAAAATGGCGTTTTTATTAAAATGAATGATTCAAAAAATTTTTACTGTATTCCAAAATATTAGTTTTGAAAATCCAAGTCAGAATAGCTTTGTTTTTATGTTTGAGCTTAATATTTTTGTAACAATATCATTAATTAAAGGTTGCCAATAGTGCGCACAGACCAACGTTAAAATGTCATAAACTTTAAAATAAAGTGATAAGATTGAAATGATTGTTTTCTTCATAAAAGGATACAAATTTGATTCAAAAGTAAATATATCACAAATAAATCTTCGCCATTTTCTGATCCATGTACTATCGCTTACCATAAACACAATGAAAATATTAAGCGAAAACCGCCAAATGTGTGTTTGAAAAATTGATAGAAAAAGCGACGTTGGTCATCCGAATGGGACAGCGTTTAATCATATATGTTAAATTATGGTTTAATATGGTTGAAACGTCGTAAAAAAATATATTTATTGGAATATATTAAGTCTAGTAATTTGTAATTGGTGTGAACAATTTTTCAACGGTGTGTAAAATTTTGGAGGCACTACAAAAAGTGAAAAACTACTATTATTTGATGAAAATAGGATATTCCTATGCATGAAGTTGTTATAAATCTGGCGCCGTCGGACTTCGCTATGCAGCCTGTGTATACGAAGTCTTTATATTGATCCTCGAAAATTATATTATATGTTTTGTTTCGAATTTTAAAATCAAAATGAATTATGATATATACATAAATATTATTGCACCCACGTGGCAATATAGCATAATAAATAAAAATAGCGCGTGTCAATGAACGTATGAAAAAAAATCCAAAATTCATTTTTTTGATATCTTCAAATAAGCGTTATGTCAGATTGGCACGGGTAGCTTGCATATACGAAATATTTACACCTATAACGCCCTTTCCTGCAGACTTTTGGATATAGAGATCGGTACTTGGGATGACATCGTATTATCTAAAAGTTGTGCTGCAGTAAATGCTGTCACGAAAGATCCTTTACTACTCAAAAGCAGTTAGTGTCAAGTACAGGTCAACATTTTAAGCCCCCATAGACAAGTGCTGGATCAGATCATTGCTTAAATTAATTCAATTATTGATTTTAATCAATCTGTCTCATTTATCACCATCGAAAATAGTCAGGTACTATATTTATAAACTTAACAAAGATACAAACCGAAAAGATTTTCAAAAATCCATGTATTTTCTTCTACGGAATTTATATCTGTTAGATATGCATTGTGTCTTTCACACTGAACCTAAAAAGAATAATAAGTATGTTAATTAAAATTTTAATATTAAAACCACAAATGTATTCAATATTATCCATTACAAAAGTTACATGATTGTTCCTTAGTAAGTTAAATTAACTCATTATATTCCTTAGATAATGCTTTATAATCACTCACCGCAGCATCAAACCATAACTTTGGCGTTATATTGAAGTAATTATAACAATATCCTGAATAATACGTCCACCCAGGATCACAACCTGAAATATACTAACATATTAATATATTATTATATAACCCTTTAACTTTCTAATTTCAAAGCACTAGATAATTATGGTTTTCGTTGAAAGATGGAATATTTTTTAAGCTTTTCGAAAGAAGAAATTGTTTCTTAAAAAAGTGTCACCTACATTATAATGAAGATGGGGGATAAGGCGCGCAAAGTGCCTATAGAGCGACAGATTACAAGTGAAAATTTTAATCTCAATTAATTCCAAATTTTATTTGATATTTCATTTAATATTAAAGTATTCTTTATGTAAAATCTCTACAATTTACAAAAATCTCACATAAAAAGAAAATATTTGCCCATGAAAAAGCTTACACACACTAAAAAGAACAAAAACGATTATCGTACTTTAACAAAATTTTTCAATATGAGTGGGTCTTCGCTCCATTTTTTTTTAAAATGATCCTAAAAGTTTACAATAAAATACACATTTTTTCGTTTACGAAAGCATGAATCGACAATCCAATATATCTCAAAAGTACACTTTCATGAAACAGCATTCGCATCTTTCTGAGAAATACTTCAAGTTCATTTAAACAATATGAGCTGCATTTTTTAGAATTTTATTTTGCTCGTAAAATGTGTTATTATAATTGATCTGTATGTAATCTAAACCCTCATGATGAATAAAATCAAATTAAAGTTTAAAAATGTTTCAGAAGAAATATTTCTGTACACAGTTGTACAGGACGACAATAATTCAATTTTGCTTCAATCAACGCGTATAAAAAGTTCTTTCATAGCAAAAACGAACAAAAGAAGTTTATAAATGTTCTTTTTTTCTTTCATTGAAATAGTTAATTACAAATTTGCAACATTTTTTTCCGAGGTCAAACATGCAGCTCATATTGCTTTAAGTCGCACGTCATATCACAAACATGATTTAAATGCCCCAAATCACTATGAGTGATGTAGCATATTTGTTAAGGCGTTAGTCTCAAATCAGTTTGCTATTGATATGTTGGATATTTTTCCCTAGGGTTCGAATCCCACTAATACCATCTATTACTTTTATGAAAGAAAAATTTTTTACGAGATTTTTTTTTCTCTCAGAAAAGTTTTTTATCTCATAATTTTAAAAATGTCAATAAGTAGAAGTTAATTGAAATACTTAGTACTCGATTCACGTGAATATGATTTCTTAATATCGGACGCTATAGGCATTCTGCCCGCAATGTTCCCCCATATTCCTTCATAAAAGCAGAACAAATAAACTATGCTTGAATTCTTCTTCGAAAATGTCTAGTCACCCGTGTGGCTTAGTCGTTATAGCGTCTGCTCTGGAGTCGCGAAGATGATCCTTCGGGTTCGAATCCAACTATGGGACGTGGAGACCGGTCCTTAAAATGAGACTGTCTAAACTGAGGTACCGTGTCGCAGTAGGAGCTTGCACGAAAAAGATCCCTCAATTTTCCTTAGTTCGGAGTATAGGACAAAATTTGTAGCTCTACACAGGCAACTGATCTCTGTTTGAGTGAAAAATACTCGAGGGGAAGTTAAACAATAAATGAACACTGAATCAATTATAACCGCCTATAAAATATAATAATACATTGTTCTTTAAACATATATTTATAGTACATTTTTATACTACAATCAGCAAATACAAACCAATAATTATCCAGTACTTCCATCCGTCCTCTGGATAACTGAGTGTGGTTTCATTTAAATGAGTGTTCAGTAGCTTACATGATTTTGTCAAATCGTTGTACATGACTCCAGTACAAGGATATTTATCCTTAATACACTTCGTAGCACAAGTAATGCGACTTATTCCTTTGAACTGAGAAAATACGACGTTAGAGTCTGATGGAAATGAGGTATCAAAATAAGATAATCTCTGAAGGTTTGTTTCCAGACTGATTGCGAAGCATTGCCCACAAATTGTCATCAATAGATAATATAAAAGTGCCTTTAAATAGAATTGCTGGACGCCAGTGTTTAACTTCATCTTTTACCTGTAAAACGTTGAGTGGCAGTTTGCAATATATTGAATCGGTAATCTTAGATTTAAACTTATAAAAGGAACAATTACACCGATTGATCAATACAAAATATTCCCGGAATAACAAAAGAATAACAGATTCATTTTATTTTTAATATTTAATGATAAAGTTCTTTATTTAACCAGATCAGCGATCTATAATTGTTGGAAAATGGTATTTTAATTTCATAGGGAATGTCATTAAAATGATAAATAGTATACAATGAATATTGTTTATTTTCAAAAATTTAATTACTGTAGAATATTGTCGAAAACTATCCATTTTCAATAAGCTCTAATTGATGTTTGCAGATTGATAAGGTTTCTGAGTTGACACTTTCATTAAAGAAGAAGGTACAGTTTGGGCTTTATTGTGCCCTAAAAATTCAATGTTCTTAAAAAGTTATGAAATTGGATTTAACAAGAGTTGAGTAGATGAATATGATAAATTATTAAAGAATATGGCATGAAGGAGGACCATTTATGAATATGACGTCATTAATTTGGTACATTTCTAAGTTTCAGGCAGAAAAGCCTCAAAATGACTCATTTCTGTGCTTATTTTCCTTTAGAAAACTATGTAAAGTGCTTTAAAAAATCACATATCTTAAAATCTTTTTGGGCGACGGTGGCAGAGTATGTTTTCTGAAAGGTAATTCACTTGAAAATTGATGTCTTCTGCAAATTTTTAAGAAAAAACGGGAAAATGCACGGGTTTATAACGTCACGATTACCATTGAGGAATTTATATGAGAAAAAAAAACATTAATTTTGTGTATTCTTACTGCATGGAATTCCTCTGATTCAGAAATACTGAATTTTGATTGCTTATATCACTTTCATTTTCAGAAAAATATAGAGCATACTTTGTATTGAAACGGCACCTTGTTCTTAGCGTGTTTGAGTGAATTGAAATGCAATAATTTAACAAAGAGGGTATATTTCATCAATGCAAAATCAAAGAAATATTCAAACAATATCTCTGTATTTTATTCATAGTCTAGGGCATTTAAATCAAAGAAACAGGATACAGATATATATAATTATACAGATGTATAAGTTACACATATCTCTATTCCTAATTGTTACCTCTGTGTTAACTCTTTGAAAGCTACAGTGTAGCTGTGTTGATTTCTTGATCGTTCTACCGGAATGTAAATTTCACCAAGCGAAAGATCAGAACTGAGGAAGCCTAATTATGCATGTAACTCTTGGGCGTCGTCTGTCTCGGCGTCCGACGCTAAGGGCAAAGGAGGCCTAATATGCCTGAAAATCCCATACAGCTGTCTTTAAAAAATCACAGGGTATACAGTGTATAAGTGAACGGCAGAAAGATCCAGTTAAATTTTATTTTTTAGACAGCAGCTCTTGAGGAAATTTTTTTTTAAATTACTTATCACTCTACATGTATAAAGATCTACACTCAATCTGTATTTGATGAACCCACAATCCCTTGATTTGATGATTTTACCATCAAGTGTGTATTTTTTTCTATTCTTAATTTCAATTTATATTAGGTCCTTCAGATGAGACCGTATAAACCGAGGCCCCGTGTAACAGCAGGTGTGGCACGATAAAGATCCCTCCCTGCTCAAAGGCCCTGAGTGCCGATCTAGGCCTAAATTTGCAGCCCTTCACCAGCAATGGTGACGTCTCCATATCAGTGAAATATTCTGGAGAGGGACGTTTAACAGTATACAATCAATCAATCAATAAATTTAGATTAATAAAGACGGATTAAAGATAGAGTGACATTTTAATTTAATATAGTATTTAGGAGATAAGCGTTTATTTCAAATAATACGTAATTGACGTTAAATTAGATTTGTACATGCAGCACATGTGTGTATGGCATTTTCTGGCAATAATTATATACAGCTGTTAATAGTTGATTTATACTAACATGGTAAAGAAGAGCAATGGTTAGAAAAATAGATTTGTAAATGATATTCATTTATTTTTAATGTCTAACTTACTATTAAAATGAGGTTTATTTTACATCAATGAAAAAACTGTCTGACGAAAAATAAATAATTATGTAATTTACAAACATTGAAATAAGATATCAATACTTTAATAAAATGTCCAATTTTATTGAAATGTTAGTCGATTGTTTTATATCTTTACACAATTATATTACTTGTAGATGTTTAAACAAAATAATGAACCCTTCTAAGCAAATGAACTTAAAAAATGTGTTTTGAAATATCGCTGAGATAGCACCGGGCCTCGTCTCAATTGATTGTTCTCAAAATAATTATTTGCTGGCATGAACAGTAGTTAATTGGTTTTCTTTATTATGTAATGGACAACTTGCATTCTTTTTCAGAGGCATCTAGGTTCAGTTTAAAGTGCATGAAATAGCCCTGTTCAGAAAACAATTTATTGACTGAAACCATCTATCCCATTATATATGCAGTGGAGACTCATTTATCAGGATGCTTTGGTTCCCTGTCAATTTGTCTGAATATTTGAAGCGTCTGGATATATGAATTGTCTTGATTTCAGTTAATTGGCCTTCCATACCATTAGCAATAGTAAGGAATGTTGCTTTTAACAATATGTTTTAATGTTGAAATACTACAATAAACCTTAATACCATTCACTGTTTGTTTAAAAAAAACAGTAAAAAAAATATTGTCATCGAATGAAACGTTTTTTGTATCAAAACAATATTTTGTTTTCTTCCCATTGTCTAATGTGATCGACTTCTCCTAGCCAAATGGCTCATTGAATGCTTGTATAGAGAAAAAAACTGCCGGTACAGTCTTTTTTTCAAGTGAAAGTGAAAATCAATGTTTTATTTGAAATTCTGTTAACTGCACATGTAAAAGTAGGCTAAATATAAACATCCCAAGCCAGACCGCATTTCCGACTATGCAATAATTAAAGTGATTTTAAAAATATCTTCAAATAACAAGATCCGCTTTGCGCACGAAATATTGTGCATAAAAAAACCAACGTCACATCTATAAGTATCAATATACAAAAACATTTTAGGAGGACTGTATTCTTACAGTAAAAGAACTATATTTGCCGACTACGAAAAAACTTTCGACTTATTTTTCCGTAATTAATACATATCAAATACATGTTACAGAAGCGAAGGTCTTGTGCGTACCTATGTAAGGGATAAATAACGAGATGGTGTTGAATAGTTTAGAGAAAACATTCTCTCCGAGGGCCGAAACAATTCCACACTATCGAGTTATTTATCTTACTTAAAAAAATTCCCTACTTTGGGCCCCAAAGCAACATTCACCCATTCATATTTGTTTAAACAGATAAAAAGATTGACGGTGTTATGCTGAACCTGCTGTAAAAAATTCCATATCAAGATCTTCAATAAAAAAGGTTTCGAAAAATAGATGGGCTGTCAATTATTTAAGTTCATTCGGGAAGTACGCCGGAAAAGAATGAAACAGAGATGAATATTGGATAATCTAAAAGGATTTACGGATAACGGACCCTGAAATAATATTTGGCAATAAGAGGTGATGCCGTTTAAGATTCAAGGTGAAAATGTATTTATGTGTTAGAAAGTGATGCTTTCAAGATTTAAGACCGAAAACATTCCTAAAAGTGTGCAAAATTCGGAGGAATTGTTATTTCTGTGAGCATTGGAAGTGCATTTGAAACAAAGTACAATAAATGTGAAGTTATTGTGGTAATTCCGTGTGCACTGGTATTAATTCTAATAGTGTGATTATAATTATTTTTCAGATGCATTGGAAATACATTTTAAAATTGTTTTATCCCTTTTGTATATTGTTAATATTTCTAACATCTCAGTTGGGTATTTAAATATCAAACCGATAGGCAGTTTGATATTTTGAATATCCAACTGCCTGTCGGTTGGATATTTTGAATATCTAACTGATGGCCAGTTGGATCTTTTAATATCCAACTAGTGCTGATTGAATAGGTAAAATATGCGAAGACTAATAACAGTGGGTGACGTCATAGAAATTTTTAAACGACCTATTATAACCTTGCCGCAAGCCATTGATAACAGGTCGCAGGTAGTCATATTTTTAAACAGACAACATGGTTAGTGTTTTTAAAACATTTAACACCCACGAAATTAAGAAATTGAAAAAATTCTTTGAACGGTCCGGATAGGGAATGTGCGGAAATCCGGTAAAACGAGATAAAAAAAACGTTAAAAAATTCTGTTCCCATGAAAAATCGTTCGGAAACTGAAGCGTCCGGGTATCTGAAGGTCCTCTGTAAATTATGACAGAGATCTGGTGTTCTCATTAACTATTATAAAATTTGTTTTGAGCATTCGGTTTTTGAAAACTTATTTTGTGATATTGCAATTCTCTAGATTTTTGCAGAGCACAGGTACATTTGATTCACGGCAGCATATAATTAAAATATGAGTACAACCCTTGATTCAAACAAATTAAAATACATGTATGAATTTCTGCAACAGATATTTGAAAACAATATATATATATGTGAAAAATGAAATGTTGCTCCATTTTGCAGACACAGGCGTATTTGCCTACCTTCAGTTATTAATTAAAACATGCTGTATGATCTTTTGAAACGGATCTTTCATTATGCAATTGCTGATATCAGAACCAACGTTGTACTCTATAATGAATATAAAAAAAATCTTCATCATTAGCCAATTTAAAGAGATTTACAGGATATGGTAAAAACGCATTTCATGACGTCACAATACATTGACATGGGAGAAATTACGTTATGTTTAAGGGAAACACGATTAACAAGGATATAAGTGATAAAAACTGCAGTGTCAATCAGAACTGAACGTTTTTTATTATTCCTAAATTTACAGGAATAAAAAGGCCATAAGGAGCCCTTGCTTTCTAAATAGATTGTTCTTTTTGATCTGTATACAGTGTATATGTCAAATATTATCTTATATGGAAAAATATCAAAGTATTCCTAAATTATATTTTAATTCAAATTTTATTAGATTGATTGATTGATTGATTGTATATTGTTTAACGTACATCTTGAAATTTTTCACTCATATGGAGACGTCACCGATATCGGTGAAGGGCTTCAAATTTAGACCTATGCTCGGCACTCAGGGCCATTGAGCAGTGAGGGTTCTTTATCGTGCCAACGCCTACCGTGACACGGGACCTACGTTTTTAAGGTCATATCCGAAAGACCCGTGACTTTCACTTCTAGTGCCGAGCGCTTGGCGAAGGAACAGTCACTACCTATGTTTACGTCTTAGGTATGACGCGGCGCCGCGATCGAGAATCGAACCCGGGCCTCCCGATCACGAAGCGAACGCTCTACCACTAGGCTACCGTGACCGGTCAAATTTTTTTTATTAGAAGTAATAAACAAATGAGAGTTGATATATGGCTTTATGTACTTTTTATCATTTAAAAAATGAAGGAAACCGCGGAATGCAATACTTCTTATTCAATATGATGATTGTTTTGGCTTGATTATTTATTGGTTCTTTAAAAATGATTTTGCTCATGCCTTGACTGACTTTGCAGTAACATGGGTTAAACCTGCTGAGATTCATGTGAAGATAAGGAACATTGACAAATCTGAATCTCATGCAGACCCTGATTGCCGAGTACAGGTCTAAAAGCCCTCAAAGGGCAAGTTCTGACTTCTCAATATGTTTAAAAGACCGTTAAACAAACAAACAAAAATCTGTTTTGTTATTCTTTATTTTACTTACTTCTCGTACATGTACATGTAATACAAGTAATGCGTAACAACGCGGGTATGTTATGGAAGCATATAAGTAATTTCTCGGGAAATTTACACTTTTTGAAGAAAATTTAATTCAATAAATTACCAAAACCACTGATAAACGTAAACTGTTATTTACTATTGCATACAGATAAAAGCGTGTCTAACGCAAAGACGTGCATCACCGCTACGGCATCACGTGACTTCTATTAATAGCAAAATTTTCCTTAATAAAAAGGCTTACAGAACAACAATACCTCGGAGTTTGATAATATCTTTGAATATGTAATATAGCTGAAAAACATCTATTTTGTCTAAAAGTGCTGCTAGAATCCAACTATCTTGTCCGTAAAATATTTATTCCACACATTCGCACGAAACCTTATCCCTTGTTTTGATTTTTATACATATGAATCGAGATTTTTCGTACAACCATGCTTAACTCTTGATTCTAGCAGCACTTTCCAAGTTTGTCAAAACGCAAACTTTCAATCTGTACAAATCGTATGTTTTGAAATATCCAGCTTATTGTTGTTCTGTTGCATTTTTGGTCAAGAATGACGGACGATAGGCCGACCGGGATACGTTATGTATCTGACTGTCTTCGAAAGAGAATATAATCGATGAAAATAAATTAGCATACCTGTTTAATTAATTGAACTCCATATGAATTTAACACAATATTTCCGATATTTCCCTTTAAAACTCCATTTTACGTATCTTTGAACATGCCGTCTTAGCCAAATTCTCTTTACACGACATGATCAATTTCCAAGTTACTCGATGCACACATATGACGTCATCGGTGGTAGATTTTAATCATAATGACTGTTACAGCATAACAAAATAAAAACATTTTATTTTTGTTAATGTTTACACGTTTCTAATCATTTTCTAGAGTTTAATTACATCGCTAAATACCAATATCACGAAAACCAGATTTCTTAAATTGACGTCATCTTGCCTACTATGACGTCATAATGCAGCACTGATTTAGCCAAGGAAAAATATTTTGTATGCTTCCTTATTCCCCCTGTGAGACATTTATCATATTCGCATGTGTTTTTTTTTCTCAATACATATACCGTTCACGGTAGCTCAGTCGGAAGAGCGCTCGCTCCGTGATCGGGAGGTCGTGAGTTCGTATCTCGGCCGCGACTGACCCAGTCGATAAAATGGGTAGCAACTGTTCCTTCGCCATGCGCTCAGCACTTTGAAGTGAAAGTTGCGGGTCCTTCGGATGAGACCTTAAAAACCGAGGCCCCGTTTCAGCGACAGGCGTTGGCACGATAAAGATCCCTCACTGCTCAATGGCCCTGAGTGCCGAGTAAAGGTAAAAATTTGAAGCCCTTCACCGGCATACGGTGACGTCTCCATATGAGTGAAAAATTCTCGAGAGGGACGTTAAACAATATACAATCAATCAATCTCAATACATACATATCGCATTATAATTTTGAAAGACTTTTGAGGGGCTTCTGTGGTCTTTTTTAACCTTCAAATACCCGTAACACCAAGAAAAACTATTTCTATTTAAATGTTACACATTTATTTTGTAAAGTGTGAAGTTGCATTCCATTTAATTAAATGAAACTTATGTTACATGCTATATATATAATTAAAATATTCACAAAACTTCACTATAAAGCATTTCTAGCAACATTTTAATGTAAAAAAAAACCTTTGAAGTTCCTCAAAATAGTTCTTTTTCTTCTGATCTCATAGTCTTTAATTTCTTTTCAATTAATTGAAAACACTATATAAACACTAGATAATTAATTAGATAATTAATATCTAATGTTTGAGTTGTCTAAATAAGGTCAATTCTTGACTGCATAACAAGTTTTGCAATGTTTAGTGATGCGTACAAAACCGTTTAGTCACGAGTGTCCATCTCATAAGAGAGTAAAAAGAGTTTTATTCAGCAGCTGTTTTATCGCCAACCTGATTTTTTTTTATTTCTGTATCTACCGTTCAAAATCTGTTTTTGACATTGCTCTATTTGATATTATTTCTCAGTTTTCTGGAGCATGTTCGGATTTTTTCCCAGACGTTTCCCGAAAAGTCAACGAAGTTTTTTTTTATCAGAAAGCAGCGAATTTCATCAGTTGTGAGAACTGGTTGAAGAGATGACCAACTCCATTTTTTCCTCATCTCTTGCAAACGAATTTTCCAGAGGTTTCCCGAAAAGCCAGTTTATAGTAAACTTATTGTTCATCCGAAAGCAGCATACTTCACCATCACTGGTGAGAACTTTGTAAAAAGCTGACCAAATCTGTTATTCTCTATTTCTCCTTGGAATAACGTCCAAACTCGCCTTGTCATGGATTTTAATGTGCAGACGTTATTAACACTAAATATGATAATCTCTGCACGTTTTCCGAAACGCTTTATGAATTCTTCAACCTCTCTGGAGTCCTTTTTACCAGTCATGACGTATGACACCAGAGATTCACAGTACCACTTTTCCGGTGACGTCAAACTGTACTCTACGAAATCGAGTCCACACATTTCTATAATTCTCTCTTCTATGGCTTTTAAATCTGTTTCGTTTGTCGGCATTTCATATCTGTGCACAAGGTCCACACCAAGATCAAAGTTCAATAAATTATTACAATGTGTCTTATTTGAAAAGTCAATGTCGTCTTTACGGCAGACCAAATTAAGGACTGGATCTGTAGTCAAATGGAGAATGGTCATGCCTTCATCATTAGCAACCATTACCAGATAATGATGGTGATATTCACAACACAGCATCCGAGATCGTCTCTTAACACGAAAATGAGATAAATATTTGACTTGCTTTTGTCGAATTAAATCCTTTAAATGTTGCATATCACGGACTTTCACAATAACCTGAAATAAAACATTGTTATAAAGTTTTATTTTTGGTACATTGTAGTTCTTCTAGCTTCTTTACTTGAGTGCAATAGTTCTTTTTAGAAAACAATAAGTACATAGGAGATAATTATAACTGCTACTCCATTTAAAATGTTTTTTTTTATTTCATTATTTATTTATTCGTTAATTAACATAGCTCGCAAAATTAAAATTTCACTATTTGTTATAATCATTATTTTTAACTTCATCCTCTAGGTAATTAAAAGGAGTCTCTATTAAACTGCTAAAGATTCTATAGAAAATCACAATCATTTTTGAAAGAATCTCAATGAAGAATTTCCAAGGAACTTACATCAGGTTTTTCTTTCACGGGTGGCTCTGATTGTTCTTCTAACTCGAAATCATCAATGAGATCGTTTACATGATGTTCTGTAAAAATGATTTTAAAATAAATACTCCTCAACTTTCATGTTTTGGGAAAAAAAATCAATACGGTAATAATCCCCAAATGTATGAAATACGAAAACTAAAGAAGTATAGAATGATGGCAACTTGAAACGCCTATATTGTATTTTTCGACTTTATTTGTCAATTTTTGAAAATTATATTTTATGAAGAAAATTTGATGACAATGTAATATAGATTAAAAACTAAGTAGACTTTCGAAAATACTTAAACTTTAATTTGTATATATGATACATGTCATCGCAAAATTCATTGAAAAATAATATAAAATTCACACCAAAAATACATACCGAGTCTGTTCTGGACATTTCTATCCTCTATCTGTTGACGTTGGGTTTTACTTTTTCTCTTTTCCTGTATATCCTTGAAATCTATATAAACAAGCAGACTGTTAAAATTCAAATAAAACATAAGAATGGCACTATAATGTAACCGACTAGAAATTTGAATAATTATATAAGTATATGATAAAAATCACGGAATTTTTTCTTCATTTTTATACTAGTCAACTTAAATTTATATCAATAAGAACTTAATTAACCACATATTTAATTTTATTAATGGTTCACGTAACTGTATAAGAAATATTCAGAATAGAAAATTTTAAAATTCTTTAGTCCTGTAACAGTAACAGTGAGAGCTGTTCTATTCTGACACCAGTAAAATTCATCACACTGTGAATTTTAAGTTAACTTTTTTTTTCCATTTTTCTATATTCCATCATTTTTTTACACTGTGCAATCCCACACCCTGTCTATTCCGACATGAAGTTTGTCTTTCAGTGCATGTCAAATTAGACAGGTTTGACTGTATATGAAAAATGTGTGTATTTACCTGAGCAGTCAAGAACATCGGTGTCCTGTTTATCTTGAGGTTCTGGAAGTACTCTTAAGTCCAGTAATTCACCATCTGGTATTTTTTTTCCACCATTAGACTCTTGGTAACCATAGTTTTCTATATTCGGAGAAGGTGTATTTACCCCTCCTTCATCTAAAGGAGACACAAAAACAGTTCTAATCACAACATGGTGTTACAGTAATCTTACAAATTGCATCCATAGAACTGCTAATCTTTAAGAACTGGCATATTAGATATTTTCCCTATATATTTCTGGAGTGCGTGTTTAAATTTGGTTGTTCAAATAGGAAAATTCACTACCGGCACTTTAACCTACAAGATGGCGACCAAGGGGAATAACTCCGAGGCATAGGATAAGCATCTATCATAGGGGCAGGCACGGCCCAATTTTTTTTCAAGATGTTGTTGAGTATTGAAAATACACATTTTGTGGCTGGTTATGGGGAAATTACATGCATGTATTAGATTTTTAATTTTCTTTTTTTGGCCTCACCCCTTACTTTTAAATAGGACAGTACATGTATGAAATGTTCCGATATATATTATCTTCTTGTAGAAATTACTTTTTATAAAATTTTAAATAAAATTTTAATTTGAGTTTAAATTACACAAGCAATTATTTATTATAATCAAATAAGTGAAAGAAAAGATAGTTTTATTGACTAAAAGGGTTCTATCGAACTCAAAGAAAATTGAAAGAAGAAGATGACGAGTATTTTAGGCAATCAGTATGATTCTAGACAAAACATACGTTTCCCTTCAATACAGCCAGAATATATGAAATATTTTTTTATTTATTTCCTTCTCATTGAAGACATGCATTTTTAACTTTAAGGGACATAAATGATAAAAAAAAAAGTAAACATTCAAACAGGTATGATCAGTATCATGACATTATTTAATTTTTTTTTTCTTTTATATTTTTTATAGATAACGAACAGTTTATTCTTTATAGAAAAATAATACCTCTTAAATTCCACTCATATGCAGGTTGTTTCTCTAAGGGTGTATTTATGTCTTGCCATTCCCCCTCCGGAATAACAACGTCCGGGACACAAGTCCTCGAAAAACTGACTTCTTTTTCAAAGAAAAAAAAATAATATACTTAGAAACAAATAAAAGTTTAATGCGATTAACTTGAACTAGAAGTTCATTAATATTTCACAATTTTTCATTTTTCTTAAAATCCTGTCATTAACATCATGATTTAAACCTTTATAATTGATGCTGAGATACAAATAGCGAAAGGTACATGTATTTATAAAGCAGTATAATAATCACGGCAATACTTCCGGTACACTTTAATCAAATAATTGAAACAACATTTGCTATGGGTTTTTTTTAAATATGTAAATAAAAAAGTACCAGTTAAATTGTTGCTACTTGCAAGTAGTTTCAATGGGTTTTCTGGAATTACTCTAGTACCTCCAAACCTACGTTTTGTCTTTTTGGAGGCATCAGCATCTTGTTTGTCTGAAACGGAAAGAAACATAGTATTTGTGCGAGCTTTACATATACATAGTACGGTTATCGCGATATAGCTCTTAATTTTTTCAGAGCATAGATTTTACAAAATAGCGGATTATCAAATTAAATGAACACAGAAAATATGAAATTGATAACTTATTCTTTATGATTCGTTAAAAAAAGTCTAATCAGATTATAAAGCTTTTCAATAAATTTAAAAGTTGTTAATAATGCCTAATTTTCTTTGGATTCAATAAATTTCAGTATATAGAAGTAAACCAAGAAATATTTATAAAGTAAAATAGAAAGACTCTCGTCGAAAAAAAAATCAACGTGAATGAATCTTTAAATTTCCTCTTTCTTTATAACATTTACATGCTTTTTACTTCTAATTTTAAGTGGGGAATTTTAAGGCAATTGTGAACAGGTTTTATATTGATAGATTTAATAATAATTGCATGTTACAAAGTACAGTGAAAAAATGCAGCTTTTCTGAAATAAAATACGTGGAGATAAGGAATAGTACTCCAGCTCAAAAGTCCATTAAACAATGCAAAATAGGAGCAGAGCAAACACGGACCTCCGAAACATCAGAAGTAGGATCAGGTGCAATGGAGCAGTGAGCATCCCCTGCTGACCGGCCAGGAAAATGAATTTCACTAAAACTAAAAACAATTATAATTTTTTTTGGAATAAATGTTTTTTGTAAGAAATTAAACTATAACCTTACCAGTTTCCTTTTGACCTTCATTCACAGTCACAATCGATTCAACGTTACTTGTATATGCAATAACCATTGTCGATGATTTTCTGCAAAATAAAAATATATAAATTAATACATGTACTAGAATACATTAAATACAAAATTTCATTTGGTTTACTTTAATATATAATTTGCTTAAAGTAAGATCAGTCTGCTCTGACAAAGCTTTTAGAAATAGATCACAAAGTACATATGTATGTTGAAGGAAAAATAAAAGGTGAATATGATACTAATCAATAGTTACAATCCTTATTTATACAAATGACAGGGCATTTCTACTAGTATTTGCAAAATTTTAAATTATAAAAAGTCTTTTGTTGTATTTTAACGTTTTAAGTACATGAGCGCGGTTATCTAAGAATGTGTTATCAAAAGTATTTTTTTTATTTTTTGCAGAAAAAAAAACAATGTTTTAAATACTTTAAATGGCAAAGAATATAATAAATTCAATTAAACAAAAAAATGGCATGCACAAAAAATATCTTCCATTCAACGTCAGCTTGAGTAGAACAAAATATTTATTAACATTAAAAAAATAATGGAAGGTCTAACGTGTGCCAAATTAGGTCACTTGGTATAAATATTTACGGAAGCGTATTAGGGCCGCAGCAGTATTTTTTTTAATTTGTTATAACAAATTATTAAATTGTTATAACAAATAATCAATTTGTTTAAACAAATTAATAATTTGTTATAACAGATTATTAATTTGTTATAACAAATTATCAATTTGTTATAACAAATTGATAATTTGTTATAACAAATTGATAATTTGTTATAACAAATTGATTATTTGTTATAACAAATTAATAATTTGTTATAACAAATTAATAATCTGTTATAACAAATTAATAATTTGTTTAAACAAATTGGTAATTTGTTATAACAAATTGATAATTTGTTATAACAAATTACTAATTTGTTATAACAAATTAATAATCTGTTATAACAAATTATTAATTAGTTTAAACAAATTGGTAATTTGTTATAACAAATTGATGATTTGTTATAACAAATTGATAATTTGTTATAACAAATTGATAATTTGTTATAACAAATTGATAATTTGTTATAACAAATTACTATTTTGGGATATTTGACATGTACACAGAACTATGGAATCTCTGTCAGATTAGAAATCATTGAAATATTGATTTTGTTAAACGATAAGCACACAGTCTGCAAAGCTTTTGACCTATATGTTTTTCTAGCAGCTCAGAGTTTTTTCTTCAAACATCAATCTCATGATGAATTGCATCAATGTCCTAGATTCTATTCCTTATAGCTTGTTCTTACGGAAATATATTATCTATTTGAGCCATGCAACAGAATGTTACATGTTACAATATAAATTGTTTTATTATATCCCCCCGCTTGAAAGGTGGGAGGGTATACTGTAATCGGTATGTCCTTCCGTCCGTCTGTTACGCTATGGAGTACTCATCTCTTATCCACAACTCCTCTTATACCACGAAGTGAAATTAATGTCTCTTTCACGGAATCTTTATTACATAACATATTGCCATTGTGCACCTCCTATTTTACTTTTTGATCCGACACATATTTAGGGTTTCCCGGCCACAGCATAACATGGACTTTGTCATTATAAGAATATGGGAGGCGGAGGGGGGTATCATTTAGTGAGCTTATTGCTCACAGTACCTCTAGTTTGTGTTTTGAATTTGATCATTATAACTCTCCTCCCACCCCCTCTCTCTCTCTCTCTCTGGACTCTTTCTTTACATGTGACATCTACTTTGAATAATGCTTTTTGACAGGCATTAATGTTTACTGTTCAACCCGATTCATGTGTAAGAAATGAAATCTTTTAACCAAACCCAATTCTATATATGCAAAATCCTGGATCTGCTCCCGTGGTGAACCACCATGGTTTCCTATAAAGCTGTGAGCAACAGAGGCACCATTGACCAAAATGAATTTGCGGATAAATTATCAATAATAAAATACATTCCGTAACAACTTTCCCCGGAAAACGAACGAAAAGATATAACCCAGAATATTCTTGAGTGGGTATCTCTTGGTGAAATTTGATATAAAATTCCTAATGTGTCATTCAATTCTTTAGTATGCATGAAATTTTTATAATAATAATAAAAAAGACCCTTATGGAAAAGCTCTCAATAGTCCCACTAAAGCCTTATTATTTGCAAATTATTTTCAAAAATCCGACATATACTAAGATTTCTGATTTGATCTGGCTTTCGTAGACTCAATGGTCCTGAGTGATTAACATGGGACAAAATTTGAAGCCCTCTACCGGCAAGTGATGGCGTCTCCATATGAGCCAAAAATTCTGGAGAGGAACGTAAAGCAACATACAATCAGTCAATCATTTATTATAATTATTTTCGGTCGACTGTTTATTAGCTCTTTAAAAAAGATTTTCCTCAAGTTTTGACTTAGTATGTACTTAGTCAATTAAATCTGCTGAGATTCATATTGATAAAACCTGACGATAAGGAACATTGACCAACCTAAATCTCATAAAGATCCTGAGTGCCGAGTACGTGTCTAAAAGCCCTCCGAGGGCAAATGGTGGCGTCTCAGTATGAATGAGAAATATTCGAAAGTGGGTTAAACAAACAAACACACAAACAAAGAAATCTATTTTGTTTTTCTTAATTCTACTTCATAATGCGTAAAACATACATTTTCGGACGTTTTTGCAATGCATGTAAGTCGCATGATAATTTTTAAAGATTATTAAAAGGCCTTTGTCGGCTTTTTTGCTTCCTTCAGTTATCGGTAACATAAACAAAACACCTTCTCAAATTTAAGATCATTTATTTTGTAAAGTGTGAAGTTTTATTCCATTTGATTTAATGAAACTTATGTTACATGTTAATAATCAAAATATACACGTACATATATCATCACTCTAAAGCCTTTCTAGCAACAATTTAACGTCAAAAAACCTTTAAAGTTCCTAAGACTAAAATAGTTCTTTTTCTTCTTATCTCATAGTCTTTAATTTCTTTTCAATTCAATTAAAACACTATACACTTGATAATTAGTTACGTATCTAATGCATGAGTTGTAAACATAAAGTCAATTCTTGACTGTATAACAAGTTTTGCAATGTTCAGTGATGTGTACAAAACTGTTAAGTTAAGAGTGTCTATCTCATGAGAGAGTTTTATCCAGCATCTGTTTTGATGGCCAACCCAACATTTTTTTTATTTCCATGTATCTACCGCTCAAAATCTGTTTTTGACATAAAATCTCAAATGCAAGGCCCCTTTTTCTCGGTTTTCTTGAACATGTTCGGATTTTTTTTCAGACGTTTCCCGAAAAGTCAACGAAGTTTTCTTTTAATCAGAAAGCAGCAAATTTCATAATAACTTGTGAAAACTGGTTGAAGAGATGACAACTCCATTTTTTCCTCGTCTCTTGCGAACAAATGTTCCAGAGGTTTTCCGAAAAGCCAGATAATTGTAAACTTATTGCTCATCCGAAAGCAGCATACTTCACTATCACTGGTGAGAACTTTGTAATGAGCTGACCAAATCTGTTATTCTCTATTTCTCCATGGATCGACGTCCAAACTCGCCTGCTTATGGATTTTAATGTGCAGAAGTTATTAATACTAAATATGATAATCTCTGCACGTTTTCCAAAACGCTCTATGAATTCTTCAACCTCTCTGGAGTCCTTTTTACCGGTCATGACGTACGACACCAGAGATTCACAGTACCACTTTTCTGGTGACGTTAAACTGTACTCTACGAAATCGAGTCCACACATTTCTAGAATTCTTTCTTCTATGGCTTTTAAATCTTTTTCGTTTGTCGGCATATCATATCTGTGCACAAGTTCCACACCCAGGTCAAAGTTCAATAAATTATTACACTGGCTGTTATTTGAAAAGTCAATGTATTCTTTCCGGCAGACCAAATTAAGGCATTGGTCTGTTGTCAGGTGGAGAATGACCATGCCATCATCATTAGCAGCCATTACCAGATAATGATGGTGATATTCACAACACAACATCTGAGATCGTCTCTTTACACGAAAATGAGTCAAATATTTGACTTTCTTTTGTCGAATTAAATCCTTTAAATGTTTCATAACACGTACTTTCAAAAAATCCTGAAATAAAATATTGTGTATAAAATTTTTATTTTTGTTACATTGTAGTTCTTCCAGCTTGTTTACTTGAGTACAATATTTCATTTAAAAAAAAATAAGTACAAAGGAGATGATTATAACTTCTACTCCATTTAAAAGGTTTTTTTTTTATTTCATTATTTATTTATTCTTCAATTAACATAGCTCGCAAAATTTAAATTTCAGTATTCGTTATAATCATTATTTTTAACTTTATCCACCAGGTAGACGGAGTTACTATTAAACTTCCATAGATTCTGTAAAATCACAATAATTTTTTTTTTAAATCTCAATGAAGAATTTCCAAGGAACTTACATAAGGTTTTTCTTTCACGGGAGGCTCTAATTGTTCTTCTAACTCGTAATCATCAATCAGATCGTTTACATGATGTTCTGTAAAAATGATTTTAAAATAAATACTCCTCAACTTTCATGTTTTGAAAAAAAAAATCAATACGGTAATAATCCCCAAATGTATAAAATACGAAAACTAAGAAGTAAAGAATGATGGCAACTCGAGACGCTTATATTGTATATTTCGACTTTATTTGTCAATTTTTGAAAAATATATTTTATGAAGAAAATTTGATGACAATGTAATAGAGATTAAAAACTAAGTATACTTTCGAAAATACTTAAACTTTAATTTGTATATATGGTATATGTCATTGCAAAATTCATTGAAATATAATATAAAATTCACACCAAAAATACATACCGAGTCTGTTCTGGACATTTTTATCCTCTATCTGTTGACGTTGGGTTTTAATTTTTCTCTTTTCCTGTATATCTTTGAAATCTTTAAAAAAAAAAAAACAAGCAGATTGTTAAAATTCAAATAAAACACAAGAATGGAACTATAATGTAACCGACTAAAAATTTGAATACTTATATAAGTATATGATAAAAATCACGGAATTTTTTCTTCACTTTTAATAGTCAACTTAATTTTATATCAATAAAAACTCAATTAACCACAGATTTAATTTTGTAAATGGTTCACGTAACTGTATAAGAAATATTCAGAATAGGAAACTCAAAATTCTTTAGTCCTGTTACAGTAACAGTGAGAACTGTTCTAATCTGACACAAGTAAAATTCATCACACTGTGAATTTTAACGTTAATTTTTTCCCATTTTACTATATTCCATCATTTTTTTATCAATGTGCAATCTCACACCCTGTCTATTCCGACATGGAATTTGTCTTTCGTGGCATGTCGAATTAGACAGGTTTGACTGTATATGAAAAATGTGTGTATTTACCTGAACAGTCAAGAACATCGCTGTTCTGATTATCTGGAGGTTCTGGAGATACTCTTAAGTCCAGTAATTCATCATCTGGTATGATTTTTCCACCATTAGACTCATGGTAACCATACTTTTCTTTATTCGGAACAGGTGTATTCAACCCTCCTTCCTCTAAAGGAGACACAAAACAGTATTAATCACAACATGTGTGAATCTTACTAATTGCGTCCATAGAAGTGATAATCTTTAAGAATGGCATATAAGATATTTTTCCCCATATGTTTCTGAAGTGCGTGTTTAAATTTGGTTGTTCAAAAATGAAAATTCACTACCGGCACTTTATACTACAAGATGGCGACCAAGGGCATAGGAGTTGCATATATCATAGGGGCAGGCACGGCCGAAGTTTTTTTCAAGGTGTTGTTGAGTATTGAAAATGCCCATTTTGTGGTCATGGGGAAATTACATGTATGTATTATTTTTTTTTATTTTATTTTTTTGGCCGCACCCCCTGCTTTTCAAAAGGACAGTACATTTATGAAATGTTCCGATATATTATCTTCTTTAAGAAATGACTTTCTATAAAAGTAGAAATGAAATTTGAAGTTGAGTTTAAATTACGCAAGCAATCATTTATCATAATCAAATAAGTGAAAGAAAAGATAGTTCTATTGGCTAAAAGCCTTCTATCGACCTCGAAGAAAATTGAAAGAAAAAGATGACGAGTAAAGGCAATCAGTTTGATTCTAGAGAAAACATACGTTGCCCTTCAACACAGCCAAAATATGTACAATATTTTTTAAGTAATGTTCTTCACATTGAAGACATGCATTTTAAACTTTAAGGGACATAAAAGATAAGAAACTTAACAGTATCAGTATCATGACATTTTTTTATTCAATGTTTTTAATAGAGAAATAATACCTGCTAAATTCCACTCATTTGCAGGTTGTTTCTCCGGGGATGTACTTATACCCTGCGATTCCTCCTCTAAAATGCCTCTTGTATTTCCAAAGTCGGGGACACAATACTTTGGCAAATAAGTATATATCCCTCGCTCATCTACAATTGTCATAAAAACATTCTTAAATGAAAACTATAGTTTTATGTGTTAAACTTGAACTATAAATTCATTTATATTTCATTATCTTTTTTTTTCTAAAAATCTAATCATAATCATTTTGATTTTTTATTTTAAAACTTTACAATTGATGTTTAGATATTCATTGCGTAAAAGTGTTTATAAACGAAAATAATAATTTCGGCAATACTTCCGGTTCACTTTTATCAAATAATTGAAATTTCATTTGATAATTTTTTTCTTTACAAATATGTAAATATAAAATAGTACCAGTTAAATTGTTGCTACTTGCACCTAGTTCCTCTGGGTTTTCTGGAAATTCATTCCCTAGGATTACTTTTGTACCTCCAATCCTACATTTTGTCTTGTTGGAGGCATCTACATCTTCGCCTTGTTTGTCTGAAACGGAAAGAAACATAATGCATAAATTATGCAAGTATAACATGTACATAGTTTGGTTTATGCAGTCTCTAAAAATTTTCAGAGCAAGGATTGTTCACAAGACAAGGGATTGTCAAATTAAATGAACACAGAAAATATTAAATTGATAACTTATACTTAATGATCCGTTAAAAAGTCATTTTAGCTTATTATTATGATAAGCTTTTCAATACATTTGAAAGTTTCAACAAGGAATTAATAATGTCTAATTTTCTTTGTGTTCAATAACTTTCAATATATACAAGTACACCCAGAAATATTTCTAAAATAAAACAGAAAAAATAAATCAAAATTCTACATGAATGACTCTTTATAGTTTTAATTGATATTTTCCTCTTTTTTTACATTTACATGTTTTGGGAATTTAAAGGCAATTGTGAACAGTTCTTATATCTATTGATTTAATATTCACATATTGCAAAGTTCAGAGAAAAAATTCGGATTTTCTCAAATGAAAAATCTGGTGAGAATGAAGAGTATTCCAGATCAAAAAGTCCATTTAATATTACAAAATAGGAGTGGAGCAAACAGGGATTTTTATAACATCAGAGGTTGGATCAGGTGCCATGGAGGAGTGTGCATCCCCCGCCGACTGGTAAAAAGAAATGAATTTCACTAAAACAAGTCTGAATATCTTTGGGGTAAATGTATTTCGTAAGAAATTAAACTATAACGATACCTGTTTCTGTTTGACCTTGTAGAACAGTCACAGTCGATTCAACGGTAGGTGGATATGCAATAACCATTTTCTGCAAAATAAATATATATTAATTGATAAAATAATACAATAAATACGAAATATCTTTTGTTTAACTAAAATACAAAATTTGCTTAAAAAAAGATCAGTTTGTTCTTACAAAGCTCTCTAATTAGTATTAGATAACAGAGTACATATGAAAGTTGAAGGAAGAATAAAAGGTGATTATGATTTAAATTAATAATTACAACCCTTATTTATACAAATGACAGGATATTTCTACTAGTATTTGAAAATTTTTGAATTATAAAAAGCCTTTAGTTGTATTTTAACGTTTTATTTATATTAAAGTCACATTTATTTTTCCCCAAGTACATGAGTGCGGCTATCTAAGGATGTGTTATCAAAAGTAATTTGTTATCCTTTTGCAGAAAAAAAACAATGTTTTAAATTCTTCGAATGGCAAAGAATATAATAAATTCAATTAAACAAAAAAAATTCTTGTACAAAAAATATCTTCCATTTAACGTCAGCTTGAGTAGAACAAAATATTTATTAAGTATATTGATTATTCCATTTTCTATCATACATCCCATGATTTTCTTCATCTTTAAACTTGGTAAAGCAATGCATTTAAAAATACACGTTTTCAAATATATTTATTTACCAGAAAAAAGTACGTTAATATGGTAGGGGAAAAACTAGTTTTGATTTTTCTTTTCAAAATATAGTCAATTAAAAAATGAAAAATAAAACAAGCCTTAAAAAGATAATGGAAGGTGTAACGTGCGCCAAAGTAGGTCACTTGTTAAAATTACATACCTATTTATACACACATAATTAACATCTTTTTAGATTAAGCGAATAACGGAATGAAAAAAGATTTTCCTGCATCATTTGTTATTTAACACAAATGCATCGTTAAACTTACCTCTTGATGAAATAATATTGAAGTGTTTTGAAGAAAATAATTTTTCCCTTATATCATGTGGGCGTTTGTTATGACTGGTTTATTTTACAAAGAAAACATGGCGCGATAATCTATTTTAAGATACTAGGGGATTCCTGGTAACATATTTTGGAAATCGTTATTTATTAGTGATATTTAAAGTAAGCTTTTCGTAAGATTTTTAGATTTAAATTATTCAAATGTACGAATTCATCCTTTTTAAAACTGACAGTTATTTTTCATTCTCTTAAAAGACAAGGACAGATGCAAATGCACATATACTACTGCATGTATGTATTATATTTGATTTTCAAAACAAGCAGGGTTTCCCCTTTAAATTATTTATAGAAAGGTAAACAAATTAGTGACCTTGAAACGTGCAATGTCTAAGGATTGGCTTTTTTGTTCTCATTCGCTCTCTTTACTAACAAAAGAAGATATCTAACAGGTCGGGTACACTGCCTTATATGGAAGGAAATTTTAAACACGTGACGATGTCTTCGTCACACCCGTTCCCCAATCAACTGAATGAGTCAAAAAGCATGGCACTTTACCACGTGTTTACGATTTAATAGCAACACGTGGTTTTTGTCGGTCTACGATCCGACTATTCATTTTGAATGAAAACACAATCTATCAGAATTAGGTGTGTTAGTTCAAACTAAAATTGCATCGGGGGAATATTTTTAACTCTTGAAAAACTTTGGTCAAGTCCGGAAGAGTCATATACTTACAAATGATTTTTTTTACAACTTATTTTACATGGATATAAATTCTACAGAACAAAAATAAATTAAAGCTTCCCGTAATTAACATTGAAATTAATTTGGTGAACAGTTTATGCCTTATTTGACGCACATTATTACCTAGAACATGTCCAACCTATTAGAAATGCCCCAAATGCTCTCAAAAATCAATTCTTCATGATGAATTCAATCACAGAAAAAAAATATCAATGATGTTCACATATTCGTTCCGTGTGCGCGTCTTTATTACTTTCATTTCTCTCTTAAAAAGTAAAAGATGTTATTCCAAATTATTCTTAAAATTAAACACATATACATACATTAAAATATATCAGGGTCTTAAAATTTATTTCCAGAGTAATTTTGTCGCCTTCTAATACTTATTTTGTTCAAATCTTGGTACAATCCGTGCCATTCATGTATTTCAGATACTACTGAAGATAGAATAAGCACAATTTTGATATTTTGGTGAACGAGGAGCTATGGTATTGCTAATTTCCTTTAGTGGGGGAAAAAGTTCCCGTTGTTATTTTTATATTGCATTAGAACAATGTCCAATCTTTCTGGTTAAGACTATGTAGTTTAGAAAAATGAACTACAGGATGCCTCGTACTGCAATTATATTCATTAACTCAAAAGCTTAAATACCCTTACCATTGCAGTCTCCCAGTAAATCTAGTAAATTTCAACTAAGTCCATGCTAGCCTGAATGGGTTGGAATCCATAATCATTATTGCTATGTTCAATATGTACTGTATCGGCTACTTCAGGCTTGAAATATGTAAACAATCTTATTGCACAATTGTCGGAGGGGTTTAATTTACTATTCATTTATTTGATTGGCTGGGTTCTGTTCTAAGTCAACGTCATGAAGAATGGCGAAAAAAACATATCTATTAAAACTGATATCATTATACACACACAGTATAGTATTTTTAAAGATTTAACGGTACACATATAACATTTCCTAAATTTTAACAATGAAATCTTTAACATTTATGAATTAATGGGTTTTTTAAATATCAACTTTTTTTTAGATAATGATCGACCAAAGCAGGCATAAAATTTGTGTATAATATGATGAAATGTTTGTTATGAACGATTTATTTTCTTCTTTAAGTATATCATGGCCTGATTTTTAATCACTGGGGGGTTCTGATACATTTTTCTTCCCTGATAAACGATAGGCAGCGAATTAATAGAGCAAGTATTTTCTGGGTAGAGAAATATCTTCCTATTTAATGACAATTTTTTTTTCTTAAAAGAAAAAAAGACAGATATGAATGCAGATACACTTCTGTATGCATAAACCTTCAAAACAGAGTTTCCCCCTCTCTCTAGTTATAGAAACGTAAACTTATAGTGACCTTGAAGCGTGCAATGTTTTTGTCTCATTTGCTCTCTTTCTATGAACAAAATAAGATACTCTAAGGTCAGACAATTCATTTTGAATTAAAATACAATGTATCAGAAGTACATGTAATATTTAAGAATAATATTGCATGGGGAATTTTTATTTAACACTTGGTAAACTATGATCAAGTTCGGAAGGGTCATATACTAATAAAAAGATGCATAATATAGGTTGAAATAAATTCTACCAAAATAATTAGAATAAAAATCCTCGTAATTAAGTATGTTTTTGTTGTATCATGCGATTTTAAAGTTTGTGAACAGTTTAATACCTTATTTTGATGCAAACTATTACTTAAAACATACCACCTATTTAGCAAATAAATAAGCTCCCAATACTCTCAAAAATTCAATTCATTATAAATAACTGTTTTATCACTGAAAATAATGAACGATGTTTAATTTGTTCACATATCAATTATGTTTGTGCATTTTTACAAGTGTCATTTACTTAAAACGTGAAAAAATCATTGTACATGTTGTGATTAAAAAATATATATCTAAATATCTCGAGGTCTTAAAATTTATGTCCAAAGTAATTTTTGTCGCTTTCCTCAATACCTATTTTGTTCATATCCCGGTACTATGTGTCTTTCAGAGACCAGTCTGACCTTTCTATTGCAGTCTCCCAATAAATCTAGTAAGTCCATGCTAGCCTGAATAGGTTGAAATCCATAATCATTATTGATAAGTTCAATATGTACTATGATCGGCTAATTCAGGCATGAAATATGTTTACAATATTATTGCATTTTTAAATTGTCGGAGGAGTTTGATCTTTTATTCATTTTTTGATTGGCTGGGATCTGTTCTAAGTCAAATAATACTGAAGGAAATCTACGTCATGAAGAATGACGAAAAAAAAAACATATCCATTTAAACTGATATCATTATACACACATAGTATTTTTAAAGATTTATCGGTGCACAAATAACATAACTCAAATTTTAACAATGAAATCTTTAACATTTATGAATTAATGTACCTACCTCTTTTTTTTTTTAAATATCAAACTTTTTTAAGATAATGATCGGCCAAAGCAGGCATAAAATTCGAATATATTATGATGACATGTTTACTTATGAATGTTTTTTCTTCTTCAAGTAGACCATGTCGTGATTATCTATTTTTAATCCCTGGGGTCTTCCGGCTCATTTTGTTTTTCTTCCTTGATAAACGGTAGACAACGAAATGATAACACAAGTATTCTTCTAAGTTGAGAAATATCACTTCATGAAAAAAATATTTTGTTATAAACATGTTGATTCCTTGGAGTCAAACACAAGTTTTGCTTGTAAATATCAATGAATAATAGCAGTTATATTCTTATATAAAACCTGTCTAGCAATAATACACCTTACTATTTCTTAATTTACTTCCATTTGAACTACTTCATGTATAAAAACAGTTTTTTTTTGTAAATGTCTAACAATTCATTTTATTTAATTCTCTAAAAAGCTTAACAAAGACTTAAAAGACTTAAAATACGAGGGTCACTCAATAAGTAATGCAACATACAGTATATTATAGTATATGTTAAGGCTTTTCATAATATTATTTACAGTTGAAAAGTTCTACTAATGAGGTCCTATAGACAGAAAACCCCACGAAATTTGTCTTCGCAAAGAAATTCACTTTTAAAGTAAGCGTGGTCACAACACTGAGCGGAAAAGTGTTTATAAATAATCTCTACCGAGAAAAGGAAAATAATATGATTTTATATTTAGGAAAAAATTATCTTTAATGCTGTATACTTTTCAGATGGCAACTGTAACTCAGAGGAAAATAAGGAGAATTTAAATATTACAATCAATCTAGCTGATTGGAATTTTTTTTGGGGGGCACCAAAAAATATCGATGTTTTGTGCCACATGACATCGGAAGATGCTAAATTTACATGGAAAACATTGTTAAGATATTAAACATTAAATCATCACATCATTTTTGTAGAATTCTGACACAGAAAAAAAATTAACAATATTTCTATCAGATAGGTGCCCTACTTTCTTACAAATGCCTCAGAGAAATAATGCGGTAAAAGTGCAACGTTCTATTTAAAAATAGAACATTTGATAAACTTGCTTGATTAATGACAAAACATAGATGCACTTTTCTATAGCCGAAAAGTAAGATTGATAATAAAAATGTGGATTCAAAGAAAAGGTGTCATTTTATTATGATAAATAGGAACAAGCGCTCCAAACTTTTTTTTTTTAGTGTTTTGCATTATTTATTCAAAGACCCTCGTATACTTTTCAAGCCTTGCACACTAGAGACACACGTGGTATTTTCTTATCCTATTCATATAAAAAAAATTCCAATGAGTCATCTTCAAGTGTACTTAAGGTCGAAGGGAGTATTTCCTGTTTTGTCCTTCTTTTAAAAGAAAGATGAACACGTTATCTAAGGTCCGTCTATATTCATTTTGTTTTAAAACAAAGCAATGCAATAAAATAGATACAATTACATTGATATTTTTGTTAATTACTTGCGATCACTATAAAATTGATTTTAAACTGTTATTAAATAATACTAATTACTTTTAAGAATTAATTCAATTTTTGAACATTCATGAGGTTATGAACTATGACGCTTCACGCCGGCATATTTCATTAAGCGCTAACGCGGCGTGAAGCGTCGTAGGTCATGTGCCTCATGATTCTTCAAAAAATAAGTTCATTTCTTATATTAACATTATTTTTCTGATTAGATACCACAGATCTATGCCATTCAATTGTATTTTTAAAGCAAAACAGTTTGCACTATAGCTTTGACGTCAAGTGCGGTATCATAACGTAACAATGGAGATATTCATGCTCATCCATGGTAGTTCATGAGAAGATGAACAGTGTCCCTATTTACTATTTGCAAAGAATCTTAAGGAAAATTATTTGGAAATATTTATATTAAAGAATGTATATAAAACTTTTAATTATTTATATGTTTTTTTTAAAAAAAGAACCCTGTAGAATGGAAAGCAAACATAAAATTTAATCACACTTTTCTTACTGCTCTTGGCAGTGTTTTTGAGGTCAACGATATCAGTGATTTTACAGTACTTTTAAGTTCTGCTTTGGGTTAGATGGTACCTTTCTCTAACATTTGCAATTTTCTTGCAAATTTGTCATTGAAGTATCGCTACATTTAGAATGTACAAGTTTCATCACAAAACAAAATAAATTAAAGTGCCCTTGCGGACATTTGTCCACAATACCGCCTGATGGTGTTTTCTGTTTACGTGTTAACCATCTGAAATATCTGGAATGTAAATCTTACACTCGTTGTTTTTATTAATTTTAAAGACAAATTAAAAAAGAATGACAACACTACATTAAATTTTGATTTGATTTTAATTCGGTTCTCAGGTTATGTCTTGGAGCCTGGTATAAATGCTGAAGATCAAGTTTACTACAATGTATAAATGTTGATGGTAATAGATTTTCCTTTCCAAAGAATTTGGTGTTTTCTTTGTAAATTATTTGTGGCACAATTTCTTCGAAACTGATTTCTTATCAGTTTAAACATCATATATATAACAATTTTATATCTCAACAGTAGAACAATATATCTTTTAAATTAGAAAGTCAGATATCCTATATATAATAACGAAAAAACAGTATATCTATTATCAATAGAAAGTCATAAAAATTGAATTGCTTCTTGATTTCGAAAGAAAAACAACTCTTCACGATTGTTAAAGATATATGAATAGTAAACAATTAAGAGTTACTTCTCTTTATGGTATGACATAGGTAAATTCAGACAGCGAAAAAGTTATCTTGGAATGATATCTGCCTAGAAAAAAGAATTGAAGATTTGGTCCTAATAAGTGATGAAATTAGGGCGAGCATACGCATGTACTGTAACCTCGACCGTGTATCGGGAATTTCGGCAACGCTTTTTATTTTTTTGTTCACTTCTCCATATTTCATATAACTACATTTTTTTTCGGATTACATGTAATTTGCGTTCAAAATCTTATGGAAATATTTGAGAGTTAGGGTGCTCTACTGGTGTCAGACTATGTTTAGCCTTTCTGCTCCAATTCTTACTTCAGTGAGCAAGTAAATTATTTTACTGGAGTAAAAGTAATTTTTAGTGGAGTAAATCATTTATCAGTGAGCGACAGTTGCCAGCGTTTTATTCTTACTGCAGTAAAAATAATTTGAGATAATTGATATAAGAACGGCCAACCTTATTCGACTATTACCTAAACATTTTTTTTTCTATTTTATACCTTCTTTTTTTTTTACCATGTTTCTGTAGTTTGTTTCTTTTTTCTGTTACTTTGTTCATTTTTGTTTTCTTTTGTACATTCTTTTATAATTATTATTATTCATTATAAAGATGTATTCACCTTGACCTTGATGTAGGGAGAGGGCTAAAATAGGCTGAGCCTTCTGCCCAATCCTATTCACCTTAACATTTCTGAATAAAATAGTGCTTAAACTAAATTGACGATATATGTCAATCTTCATGATCATGCACATCTAAGCTTTAAGAAATGTCGCTGCATATAAATTCTCACCAAAACACCAAGAAATTGATACCAATTTACGATACTTTTTCACAATACTAGCTACATGTAGTGTAGATATATCGCTGATCTTTCTACACAAGTCCATAATAAGTAAAAAAAATATAAGTAAAATAGCATATGGCTTCCACATAACCATTTAGATCTTTTATATTCCAATTATATCTATATGAAATATATATATAAATCATCTTTATATGTTTACAGTCATTAAAAAGAAATATTATATTTATTTGTTTACGCTATCAACGAAAACCCCCCATAAACGCAATATTTTGCAAACTTTAAAATTATTCATGAAAAACCTAACAGATGCCTACATGTCAACGAATTTTTAATCCTAATATTCATCTTTAAATTGATCTTTTATTTTGCAATTTTTTAATTGTATTTCTGACTATTTCGTCTACGTTTTTTGAAAGGTTATCCTCATTTTTTAAGGCATTCTTTTAGTAACATTGGTTTAAAACGTCGTTTCAATAGTGAAGTTTAAAAACACCAAAAAACTGTACCACATTTACAAAGTCAAACTAATCTAAACAGATACAAGAAAACACTGCAGCTCCGGAATATTTAACTCTTTCAGCAATGGCTACTTTAAAATTCTAATTGTTCTCGCAAAGATGACGGACATAAATTCACTTTTGTAAAAAAAAAAAAAAAATAATAATAATAATAATAATAAAGTTAACTTACGTTCAAGTTAATCTAACAAGGATGGGTGTTTCACAAACGTTTCTCCAGTTTGGTTTTATTAGATGCGTGTCATGAGACCTCAAGTTATCTTCTTAAGTATGAATTTCCGGCCTCCGAGTATTGCATCTATGTTTTTGGTTTACGTCACAAGTACTTTGTTTATAACCTAGAAAACAATAATTATATAGATAAGATAAACGCGGTAGACTTATAATTAGATTAAGAAAAACCTATAAACGCGTGACTTTTATTGGAAATTTGATTTTAAAAAAAGTAGCAAAATAAAAATATGTTCCTGGTAAGTTCAATTCTGAATATGTCGATTTAATTAAATGTATGCATAAGTTATTATCTTTTTTGATAATTTCATATACAGTGTACCTATAAATCTATCTGAAATGTTTTTACTAAATGTACAACTTGAAAAATTAGTTGAAAGGCCAACTATATTTATTCATTTCTTTTGAACCGTTGTTTTTTCTAGGAAGGCTGGGAGTTTGAAGACTATGGATATGAAATATTCTGGATAATATCCCGGATAACTATCCGAGGAACACCGATTGGACTTTTCTAATCTGCATCTCTTCGCGTCACTCAAAAGAGTGACGCTTTTTATATTTGGGGACTGTCTGTGCTGCTTTTTAGCTCACCTGAGCCGAAGGCTCAAGTGAGCTTTTCTGATCACATTTTGTCCGTCGTCCGTCCGTCCGTCTGTCCGTCTGTAAACTTTTCACATTTTCGACTTCTTCTCAAGAACCAATGGGCCAATTTTGACCAAACTTGGTACAAAGCATCCTTGGGTAAAGGGGAGTTTAAATTGTTAAAATGAAGGGACATATCCCCTCGCAAGGGGAGATAATCAAGAAAAGACAAAATTAGGGTGGGGTCATTAAAAAATCTTCTTCTCAAGAACCACTGGGCCAGTAAAGCTGAAACTTATGTGGAAGCATCCTGGGGTAGTGTAGATTCTAAATTGTTCAAATCATGACCCCC
>PRKT01000379.1:66889-80297 GCA_003671525.1 Saccostrea glomerata | reverse complement strand
GTAAATACAGGTATAGGGTCAAGAGGTCATAGATGTGCGTTTGGATAAACGTTCGACGTAATTTCTCTGTGACGTCATAAAGGGTCGACGCACGTGTAGTGGATTACATACATGCCGTTTGGTTTGAAAAATTCAGGCATTTCACACGTTAAAAGTAACAATCAGGCAAATATAAAGTATGAATAAGTCACAAATGTAAATATAAGTAATAAGGTATCATATGAAGACGTAACAAGTAAGAAATAAGGTATCATTTTTTGAGTTTTATTGAGATGTAAAACGGGTTGGTCACGTGATAAAATCCCATAAAGCCCAAAGGGCTTTATGGAAAATTTGAACATGTGCCAACCCGTTTTACACCTCAATAAAACTCAAAAAATGATACCTTATTTCGTAATTGTTACGTCTTCATATCCAAAGAAAAATAACTCTTCAGCATTGTGAGAAATGCCAAACGATTAAGAGTTAAATCTCATTATTGTGTGTCGAAATATATAATCTGGCGGACGCAATATTGATAAGTGATAGCCCAAGAAATTCCTCTGGTAATTGTTATATCTGACATACACTTACCGTCTTCCGTAGGAAACATAAAAATACATAATCATTATTAAAAAAGTATATCAAGGACGTTGATTTTTTTTCCTATCCGGAGGCATTACAGTACACTTGACATGGCTTACAAATCAAAACATATCTGATCTTGAAGAAATCTTTATGAGACTACCTTTTTATACATTTTCTTGAGTCCTATCCTATATAATCGATTAATTCAAGCATATTCTCAATATTTTTTTTGTTCTGAGCTGAATTTAGTAAAAAGCATGTGATCTTTATTTGACATGGTTCACAAACAAAAACATATCTGATCTAGAAGAGGGACTTTTGGGCCTACCGAAATAATGATACATTTTCTTGAGTTTCATCCTTAAAAACAATTTTGTAATTCAAGCATATTCTGAACATTTAATTTTTTCTGAGCCGAGTTTAGTAAATACCATGTGATGTTTCATTTGACATAAAAAAAAACCTACCTTTAAATTGAAATCGAGTTCATGTATTGCATAATAAGAAACACAAAGCGTACCTAATTTTAACCCCTATTTTCTATTTATTCAGTACTAGTACACTGGGCATTTTGAAATCAACATTGCGTAGATGTGTACAGCATATGATTAGAACGGTCTTGTAGATCTTTTTATTCAAAGATTATTTATCATTCTTTTCATTTTTTCATATTATATAAAAGCTCTGTAAATAGTGTAAATTCTGTCAACCAATCTAATTGAGGCCTGCAAAATAATTGTATATTTGTTAAAGCGAAGAGGTCTCGAGTAATTTCGAATTTGACCTCTCACTTGACGCTCTATGGGGTGTTGTTAGATGCTGGTGTACCGATTTAACGAGCGGATCTAACATGCAACTTTAATTTGGCTGCAAAACTTTCGATTTTCCAACTCGAACGATAAGCGAACATTGGTGGAACGCAGAAAGAACGATGGACAAACGCATACGTTTTCTGTAATGAAACACATGGTGATAGCGAACGGTAGTTCAGAAAAAAAGTCATAATAAATACAAAATTGAAGCAGAGCAAACATGGACCTCCAAAACATTAGAGGTGGGATCAGGTGCCATGATTTCCTTTTAAATACTTGAGTGGCCGTGTCGTCAGTAAAGCAGTTATGACTCTTTGTTAAGTGGGTCTGAAGGATTTGGAGATAACGAACAGCATTCAATATCAAAGTCAATAAAACAATACAAAACAGGAGCAGAGCAAACACGTACCTCCAAAACATCAAAGGTGGGATCAGATCCCATGGAGGAGTAAGCATCCCCTGTTGTCCGGTCACACCCGCCGTGTGCTCCTTGTCATGATCGGGATATTATTAAAACAAATCCGTCTTAAATTCAGTGTATAAATAGTGGCTAAATATTATTATGAAAAACTTTAGTCAGCATTTGACTCAATGATTAATTGTATTTGCTAACAAGGTCATTGTATCGACCATAGAATTTACGAATTGATGACTTTAAACAAGACTGCTGATATTCCTGTTTCATCAACTTGTTTGTCAATAATTTACCTCGTAGAAATTATTCGTAGAGCATGCTCTTGTATATTTGATTAACTGAAATATTTAAACTACGTACGCAGTTGATGTAGGTATTTTAATAGCCTGACTCTCTTTAAAATCATTTTAAACGGTTATGGAATAAATGTTTATGGCACCTGATCCCTTTCATGATGTTTTAGAAGTCCATGTTTGCTCTGCTCCTATTTTGTATTGTCTTATGGACTTTTGATCTTAAATACTGTTCGTTATCTCCATATAATATATAAGAGAATTATTTTCCTAGTTTTCATTGGCTGAAAAGACGTCACATGACATTCCTCCTTTTGCAATAGCGACGTGAAAGCGCGTCTGCGGAAAATGATATCGCACGACACGCCGTTCGGTTGCATTGAAGTTACGTAGAACGTGACGTCATAATAAAAGAAACGTGAGTTTAACCATTGTGACGTAATGACAGCCAAGTCCGTTGTGTTAGGACTGTGTCGGTGCATTCACTTTGAGTGATTATATAATATAACTATTATGGACTTCAGTGAACGGTCAATATGTGGTTATAAGGACTCATGGCAATTGATATTGACCTCAGACACAGAAAATGATAGCGACCTCGCAGGCTCGGTCGCTATCACTTTTTGTGTCTTCGGTCAATATCAATTGCCATGAGTCCTTATAACCACATATCGACCTACACTGAAGTCCATAATTGTATAATGTTTCATCTTTAAAATTGAGAACTATTTTTTATAAATTGGTTAAGTCTCTTTGAACAAATATACCTTAAAAATGATAAAATACACTTTATTTTAAAAACATTTTATAATTCATTTTTTTGCAAACAAAGCTTTAGCCATATTTTGTGTATCATGTTTAAATTATGTGTTTGAAATCATTATATTTCAATTTGAAATTCAACAAAAAACCTTTGTTTTCTTCCCTGACAATAAAAAATATAAATAAAGAACACAAACCAAGCTTAAAAGCTCTTTTAACAATACTTATCGCAAGCTGAGCAAATACGGGACTCCAAATAAACCAATACATTACAGAATGGATAACGTGTCATAGAGGAGAACGCATACCCTGCCAACCGGTCTCTCCAGCCATGTACTCTTTCTTTGTATTAAAAAGGAGATCCTAAAATAATGCAGTGGGTAAATAATGGCCGTACAATTGATATTAAAACGTCAATGGACATTAGACGTTATGGTAGGTTCTCTTTGCTGACAAGATCATCGTATCGATTACTCCAAACCAGAATTTAGATATCCTTATTTTTTAATCACCTTGATTCCATTTCTTGCTTCATGTCAGAAAGTTTTCATTTATACATGTAAAGCATGCTTTTGCGTATCCAAAAATGGCATTTGATCCCACCTTTGATGTTCTCTGGTACATATACATGTACGTGTTTGTTCTGTACAAAATTTGCGCTGTTTCAATGAACATTAAAGCCGTATTGCTGTTTGTTACCTGCCTATTTTATCATACAAAAATTATATAAAGAAAAAAAAGCAAGTATCTTAAGTTGGCATCTCAATTATGCAGGTACGTAAATATTCATGAATACAATGACTAACATTCTTTCGTGACTGTAAAGGTTTGCTCAGAGGAGGGGCTCGCTATATATGTCAATAAAGCACGTGAAGCAATTTGCATATAAACATCTAGTCTTCGAAATTTAAACCCACTTTTTAACAGGATGTCAATAGGGTGAGTTCTACCTTTTAACCAATTATTACCAAAGGAAAAGGCACCAAAATATATGAACAATTTTCTTTTTATGAACAATTTTAATTTTAAACAAAAATCGGGATTAATTTTTTTTTCCTTGAATTACATTTTCATCTTAACAAAAATCATACCAGTAATTTATATGACATAAAGAGTTAAACTTAAAGCAGTGTTTTGCTAAAGTGTTCTTCTAATTTACCCTACTAGCAAGAAAAAGTATGAAAAAACAGCATACCCAAAAGTTAATGTTTAATTTGTTTAACGGTCCTTCAAGACTTTTTCACCCATATTGAGATGTTGGGGAAATCAATATCGTTGCCATTCCGGCATTTGGCATAAGATATCGGTTAATATGGTATTAACTAAAGGAATGGTATCCATGCCTTCTTGTAGATTCAAAAGAATGGATGAACTAGTTTAAGAGCAAACACTCTTACCACTGCGAGTCTTCGGGGACGCAATATAATGCATTCATGATTGTGGCAAACAAACAATTTTCGATGGTCTTTTTTTTTTAATAAAATTACCTCATTTACACCATGAAGTAATTTTTTTTTCTTTAAAAAAATACCAAGTATTCGTTAGCACTTCTTGTTTTCATATAAATTAATATCGGAAATGTTTTGTTCACTAATTTACTATTTTTGTCAGGATTTTTCTTTGCCTTTGCTTGCTTTTAGCAAGTTCATCTGGTTACAAGTATTTCCAATCGAAAATCCCCAATGGAGACTCGGTGCCACACCCCTGTAAGCCGAATTATCTCTGGCATGGAGTAGGTCACAGGAACGAATTAGGGGGCGGATCTAGAAATCCCTTTGGCGAGGACTTTGATGCTGCGGGAAAGGTAAATAAAAAAAGGGAAAAAAAGAGAAAAAAAACAACAAGCAAACAAACAGAAAAAAAAATGATTTATGTGAAGTTGTTACAGAGTTTAACAACTGTT
The DNA here is from genome assembly GCA_003671525.1 of Saccostrea glomerata. Taxonomy (NCBI): domain Eukaryota; kingdom Metazoa; phylum Mollusca; class Bivalvia; order Ostreida; family Ostreidae; genus Saccostrea; species Saccostrea glomerata. Next base: position 75,545 of record PRKT01000379.1, on the reverse strand, counting down.
AAGAGAAATATAAGGTATTTATTTCATTTTTTTAAATCGCATTTATTTGTTTTGATTTGTATTAAGAAATCTAGACTGTTATTGTTTACTTTGGGTTTTTATGTGAAATGTCAATAAGTGTTTTCAATAAACACATAAATATATATGTTATGTTTATAAAATAATATCGGGCGATGGCTGATAAAGTAAAAATAACAGAAAAAGGTTCGGATCGAAATTAGGAGTTCTTTTGACATCGATACTTTTCAGTCATGCAGCATTTGATCATACCTAAATATGTACAAACAAACAAAAGAAAATGGAGGTTAATTTCTTTTGACATCATTATGCAAACTAAAAATAACTACATAAGGTTAATGTATTAATGTATTTTAAAAACATGCACATAATAATCTTACGTTTCCAGCATATTTCGTAACATTGGCAATTATTTAAGTCGTATTGCAAGGTCACAATGTTGCTGGGAAATAATATAAGCGTAACCGTAGGAAAATTAACAAAATGCACCATTGTTACTATAAAATATGGCAATTATACACTTGATCGGGGATAGAGTATATGTAAAACCAATGATGCTTTGAACTAAAAAGTAAACTTGCCCTCCCTTTGGAATATTTATTCAAAAGTTTAAAGAGACGGCAAATATTTAATGATTGACAAAGTGTCTCGAGAAAATTCGTCAGCTACGAAATTTGTAAAATTTCAAAATCCTAAAGGAGGGGTCCCCTCGTGATGTTTATTCTTTTCTTTCAGTTCTATTTTAAAACTTATTTTTGAATAAAATTAATGCAAAAAAAATTTTAAAATCTCAATTTAAATTGAATTATAAAATAATATTTTCATAAATCAAAAGAAAAAGAATAAATCTTTTTTTTTTTTTAGTAAAGATTAAAAAAAGTATTATGCATTGTGTTAAGATTAGATGGGCTAAGAAATAAATTTAAACTTAATGATCAAGAAGATGAATTTCTTTTTTTCTTAATAAAGAAAAAAAGTCAGTTACAAATATATTAGAAAAATAGAAAAAGTGTTATCTTTATTCACTCCTTGAGATGGAACGAAATTTAAATTTCTTCTCTGTTTTGATTATTTAAATAATTTTTAAATGTAAATTTCACAAAAAGGGTTACTTGATGTTTATCCCATTCTATATATTTATTTTAAAAACTATTTTTTATTATAAATAGAAAAGTGTTTGACTTCATTTATTCCTTGAAAATGAAAACAATTCTCTTCTGTGTTTTTTTTTTATTATTTACATAAGTTTTGAATGTATATTTCACAATTTTTAACTTCATATAAAATGCAGTAACAGATAACAAACAGCCAAAATTGCAAACATATTTTTTACCTATACATGTATACGTAAACATCGAGAAGAATTATGAAATCCCTTTTACGAAATAGGTCAGTAACAGGAACGAAGCGCTGCCATTAAACCTTGAAGATGGTTTCTTTTGCGACTTTACGGGTACTCAATAATCTTTGACCTTTCATTTTACATAAACATATAATGCGGTCTTTAATAGCTATCCGGTGAACATTTTTGCCGTTCCATTTATTTACCCTAACAAAATCCGTGTAAATTCAATACAGAATTCTTTAAATGACACATTCGAATGAATTATTTCTAATGTGAGACATTTCTATTGCTTTTTTATCTTTAACGAAATTTCTAATTACGTAAAATATCATAATAGAAAATTGATACTTTCTGTTTTATGTGCAATGCAAGCCACTTTATTTGGGAGTTGAATATAAGTGCTTTTGCTTTGGATACGTGATTAAATGTTTATGTTATTTGCAAAAATCGCATTAACAGACAATGCATTTCGCCTTTTGGCGTAGATTGTACATATACTGTATTTCTCGAGACAACAGAAATATTTTGATCTAAACTCTCTGTCGTTTGCCTGTAACAAAATGACTGTAGTAAATTCAAAAAGAAACTAAGAAAGACACCAATAGTGATAAAAATAAAATAAAATCATTGTATCAATAGCAAATTAAAATAGAATTAAGCTGAATATTTTTTTAGGATTCGGTGGTGATTTTTACAACATATTTTTTTTAAAAAGACCCAAGATTTATTTCTTTATTTTGTGTACCGCAAATTCTATATCAGAATGTATTTTATTCTTTCGTTTTAGATTTGGACGCAGGAGTTGTGTCGGAAGGACTCGGACGGGGACGGTAAATCTAATGGTGAAGAACTTGGCGACCCGAACTGCGTATGGCGGGAAAACGCAATTCCGGAGAAAAATGCATTTTCTCATCCCGGTAATATTTAAAACATACGCTATCCCTTTCAAATAAAGGTCCCTTAATCATTTTATTTTATTATTTTTTAATATAAATACTTTTTTGAAATTGAACTTAATTTTTAAAAATCCTTAGAGAGGATAGTAAAAAAAAAAACCTCTGATGTTTGAAGGTCCTATTTTATACTGTTTTATAGACTTTTAAAGCTTGAATATTGTTCCTCATCTTCATATATTTCATCGATAATGTTCCTCATTTTTACAGGTGTATGTGAGCCGTATGACAGCCCTCGTTGCCGATCTATGAACACTTGGGTACAATGTGATTTAGAAACTTTCCGATGTGATGCCATCAACCAGCCAGGTTAACAAATTAATTTCATTTTTTAGTTAATAATTTACTAATTATACACATGTATTACTTTTATTTTTCAAAAATGTGACTTAATTTGTAAGACGAGGGAATTTTTTTTTGTAACATTGAGACAACCAGCGCATCTTCTTAAATTGTACAGAAACAGAAAATAGAAATATTCACGACATTTGATTTATCTTTATATGACGTTCTTGAAGCAAAACATATATTTAAACATGGTATTTAGCTATGTATTAATGTTCAGTTCGTAAGGGTGAAATTATTTTTTTGTAGAAGTAAAAAATATCACCATAAGATATCCTCCAACTCAAGTCCCAAATACAGAGACCAACTACTACTGCATGACCTTTGAACTTCCTAAAGATGGCGACTATCACATGATTGCAACAACACCATATATAGACAACGAATACGTCATGCATCATATACTTTTATTTGGATGTGAAGATTCAGGTAAGTCGAAAAGATGTAGCAAATACAATGTCTCCTGACACAATGCACTTTTTTTTGAGAATCCACATTAAATCTTTATGAAAACATATCGAATTGTTCAAATATCATAAAACAGTCAGTCGACAGTACGTAAACACATGATATGTGATTTTATTCCTCGAAGACCATAATGTTAAAGACATCAGTTTTAAAGCAAGATTTGTTCATTCTGGACTAAGTATTAATGTAGATTAAATAGGATATATTCAGGTTCTCACACATTGGACGCAGATTTGACACTCGCAGGATAAAATTATGCCATTCAGGAAACTAAACGATTGAAAGCTTCCTGAAATTTGGCTTTACTCCGGTATATCAATTGATCCCACACACTTTTCAGATCTTTCTGGGAAGAACTGTCCGGTTTTATCTCTATGGGCATGTTGAATCGTATTTTACATTCATAAAACTTGCCAGGCCATATTAATTTTCTTATGATTTTAATATTTGTATCGCGAAGTTAAACAAATTTTGTTTTTTCTTAAGTCACCCAAGCGACAGCTGCTCCTGCTAAATGTGGAATGGGCTCTGACAAATGTCGAACCATTATCGGGGCGTGGGCAGTGGGCGTCAATGGAGAATGTGCCCACAAAGATGTCGGATTCCGAATCGGACAAAACGGATTTAAATTCGCTATGATGCAGGTAAAATTCATACCTTAACAAATATGTTCTGTAAAAAAAAAAATTATCAGTTGCATTCATGTGTATCTCTATAAGCGCATTGAAAAATAATAATTAAGTTATATATACCAACAATAGCAACTTCTCAAATCTAACGGTAAAACCGCGAATAAGTAATGTAAGCATCCTTTAATACCAATTTAACCAAACTACAATAAGTGTTAATTTAATTTTGGTTGTAACTCGTCATTTGATTGAACAAAACATTAATCTATATTTTAAACCTTGTTTGCCTACGTCACAATGACGTCAAAAAAGTATCAATCCGCTTGACTTCACATTGAAAATATGTACAATTTGAAGGCGTTGAAAAGGAAGAAAAATTGTCTTGTTTTTCATACTTAATGATTAAAAATTAAATTATAAGGAATGAATTAAATAGCAACCTAAGTTATACTGATATCACCTGGGTTGTAGCAGTTTACACTTTTTATAAACCGCTTCGCCGTTTATAAAGCGTAGACTGCCCCAACCCAGGGTCGGCAGTATAAACTGGGCTGCTATTTTATTCATTCTAGCAAAGCAAACTTAACTAAATGTCATTTTGGGATAAAACAGTTTTCAAATATTTTTACAGTTTCATTGGAATAATCCCGAACTGCGTTCAGACTACAATGACAGTTCTGGTATGACGTTGTACTACACACCTAACAGACGACCAAACGACGCCGCCATTATGATGGTAGGACAACAGTACCTGGAAATTCCACCCGGGAAGGAGCGCGTGGAAGTGAACGGCGTGTGTTCAGCAGACGACACCCGAATGTCTCTAACTGGTCCGGTTTACATCACGAGGGCCCTCAACCACATGCACTATTTAGGTACGTATTTTGATATGCATGCACAGGGGGCAAGATCCATGTACTAGTTAGTTTCACAAGATAAAGTACTTAAAGCACTGCCACAGGCGCTTGACGTTTTTAACCTTTCTCTTTATAAATAAAAAATTTCCCTACTATAGTAGGGAAATTTTTTATTTATAAAGAGAAAGGTTAAAAACGTCAAGCGCCTGTGAGCACTGCCTATTGGTTGAGTGATTTTATGTTGTTTTATCTCCCTCTCGAAACTTTTTTCACTCATATGGAGACGCCACCACATTCATGCAGTTGGCGCCTTTTTAAATATAAAATTCAATGTTGATATATTTTTAATTACAATAATAACAATCACAAAAAGTAAAACGTTTTCCATTAAATTAATTAATTAATTTGAACTTCGGTATTATGATCGGTTACATTAAAAAAAATCATATATATGCCCAACCAATTATTGGATGTTGTATTTGATAATTTCGAATATCATCAAAAATTTTGTTTCTTCTGTCCCCCGACTGTTATATTATGCAAAACTGAAAACAGCCAAATTTCTGATTCTTATTACAAGACTCATCTACAACCATCTTCCCTCACCGAATACATGTAATGATTGTTTTCGAATCCATGAATTGCAGGTCGGGAAGAATATATAGACCAGTACCGATATGGCGTCAAGATAAACACTCTGACAAACGAACCCGACTACAGTTATGACCGACCCCGATTTTTGGAGTAAGTTCTTTTTTTAATTTATAAAAAGTACAATTTACTGTAATCCTTAGATTTTCAGTAAGGTGTGGCATTCTCGACGTTACATAAAAAGCGTTTAAAAATTTTACAGCCTTTCATTCACTGTTAAAATATTCATGGGAAAGAAATTCGGGCGAATGTCAACAAGCCTACCAAGGATCCAACGATGACCTTGAGTACGACAAAGACGTGGGACTTAAGACTTCTCATCGTTTTCAACAACAATTAAAAGTTGCTAATATTATTAATTTATTAACCAATGAGAATCTATTCCCCATTTGACAGACGCTAATAACGTACATGTAGCTTCGAGAATGCCAAGCCTTACTGAAATTCCAAGAATAACAGAAGATTGGACTATTTAAAGCCCCGCTCTCCAATTTTTCCCTCCATTTCCTGAACAAAAAATATATTAAAAAGTTAATTCATGAAAGAAATATTGCATACAAAAGATTATTCGTAACCTGAGTCAATCCTATTTGTTGCTTCCAGATTGAGATCAATTACCAAGAATGAATTGCACTTTTGGAAGTTTATAATCAAAGACATGTATCCAATGTAAAATTTCTATCATAAATTTGTATAAATTTTAATAGGTATGATTCAGCGATAGAGCTCTTGCCAGGAGATGAAATCAGAACAAAATGCGTCTTTAAATCATCATCGAAGTCCTTCACTACATTCCAAGGTGACGCCACTTCCGATGAGATGTGCTACGGTTTTCTTACCGTACATCCAATAACAAACATAAAACAAACATCCTGCACCAGTTTCAAGAGTGTATCTTTGTTTAAACTGTATTCCCAGCAGACCATTAATGGCTGCGATTTATCCGTTTTCTCAAACTACTCACATCCGGTGATGGCGGAACTGTATGCCAAGGTAAGTCAGAGATGCAGACCATTATCGAAATGTTTAGAAGAATGTAAAAAAGCGGTTAAAGAGTTCAAAAGTCATCCGTGCATGCAGGGCGACATGGGAGATGTAATGCGATGGTATGTCTCACAGTCGCTAGATATTAATTCGCTCACGTTTTACTCGAAATTGGACTCCTGTGACCTTGAGATGCTTAAAGAGGATCCTCACTTAAATGACCTTAAGAAGCTGAGAGAAGACATGTTAAATGGCCTTGGGAAGCTCCGAGAAGACATGCTGAATCAGATGAGAACAGATACAAGTGGTGGATCTAAAGTCTTTCCTCATTTCTTGATGGCTGTGTCATTACTGATTTTTATTTTCATTTAAATTGTCGAAAGGGGAACAAATCATGGATTTGAAAAATACAAGTTTCCAAGCTTTTTGATAGTATGCCTGTTTTTTTTAAGATTTGTTTCCCTAAATGGTCATTTTCATCAAAGTTTCAATGTCTTTGTTCTTTCAGAATTACTTTATAAACATTTCGTGCATTATTTTTAGAAATTTTAAATTTAATTGTATTACATGTACAATCACTTAGACATCCAATTATGCACAAGACTGTATATGTAAATCAATTGTCGAATACCAAAGAATACTGAGCAATTATGTATGTTACCTTTGATTACATGTAAATATAAATAAAACTTAGATTCTTTTGGAATCGACTTTTTATAAATATTAATTCCGTCAGAGGTAAGAAAAGTCAGGAAATGGACCGAAAAGGAAAAAGAAGATTGTGACTTTTTTTAAAACTTGAGAAAATGTTGAGATAGGTATTTAAAAACCGCAATAAAAGTTTGACAAACATTATTTAAAACTGATTTTTATTTCCTGCTCTATTAAAAAATGAATTTTATGGTAACAAAACAAAATTAAAAATTAACAAAAGATGTAAAACACTTATGCCCTCTTCCCCAAATGATTTGAATTTTTCAAAGTCCAAGGGACACACATGTAACTCAGTCAAAAATTGGAATGATCGTACCCAAGAAAGAACTCGGCCTAGATATTTTATGATAAATCTGTATACTGAATAATTTCTCTTCCGTAGATGCAACCTCTGCAAAGAAATGAACAGAAACGGTAAATAATTGGGATTTTTCTTGGTACAAGGAACGTAGCACTTTCCAAAATGGCTCCATCGTACCAACAACATAACTTGACGTAGATATTTTTATGATAAATCTGTATACGAAATTTCATTTCAATATGTGCAACGTCTGCAAAGAAAATGAATGGAAACTGCAAATAATTGGAATTAAAATCATTCTAAGTCAAAGGGACATAACGATGTGTACAAAATTACTCGATCGTACCCTTAAAAGAACATGACCTAGATATTCCTCTGATAAATCATATACGAAATTTCATTTCAATATGTGAAACCTCTGCATAGAAAATGAATGAAAACAGCAAATAATTTTATTAATTCTGAGTCCAAGGGGCACAAGTCTGTCCAAAATGGCTCGATCTTCCCCAAAATAGAACTTGACGTAGATATTCTAATGATAAATTTGTATAACAAATTGCATTTCAATATGTGTAACCTTTGCAAAGAAAATATACGGAAACCTAAAATTATTGGAATTTTTCCAAATACAAAGGGCACAACACTTTACAAATTAAAATGGCTCGATCGTACCTTAATTAAAACTTGACCTAGATATTCTTATGATAACTTGTATATGCAATCTCTGCAAAGAAAAGGTATATTAACAACAAATAATGAGAAGTTTCTAAGTTCAAGGGTCATTACTCTGTCCAAAATGGCTCGATCGTACCCTCAACAGAACTTGACCTAGATATATTCCTCTGATAAATCTTTATACCAAATTTAAACCTCGGCCACGTTTCCAGCGTTCTACGAAAGCATGTATCCCCTGACGACTAATAATGCAGTTGTGGTGAACACGTATAGTCTTTCTCTAATATTCTGGATAGGCATATAAGTTGCACGGTATCGAATGATCGCTAATTTTACTCAAGTTGATATTTTACCTTCTTTCGACTTCGGCGCCATTGTTCTGAATGATTCCGCAGTTTGATTTTTTAAACAAAACGAAAAGAAAACCTGATAAACGGAGAAAACGATACACGGAAATCCTGATAAATGCAAAACACGAAAAACGCAAATCCAGATAAACGGAAAACCTGATAAACGCAAAACCTGATAAACGCAGAACACGATTGGATAACTGATAAACGCAAAACACGATAGGATAAATGGAAAACCTGATAGGATACACGCACGATACGATAGGATACACGCACGATAGAACACGATAGAATTGTCAAGAATAACGTTGCGGGTACCGTATAAACCAAATTTGCTGAAGAGTTCCGCAAAAGTCGGGGGTGGGG
>PRKT01000379.1:0-41491 GCA_003671525.1 Saccostrea glomerata | reverse complement strand
GGAAATCACGCGACCGGAAGTGAATTTTACAAAGATATTTGACAATACTGTAGACATTTGCAGTCTAAATAACATAACCAAAAATCATTTCAAATACATTACGTATAAAAAATATTTATGGGAGAGAAAAATACTGAAAATATGCAGTTTTTCTCTTATAACCGGAAGTTGTCGTTTCTGTTTCCGGTGGGACTGATATATTTCGAAACTACAAACAAGATGCTATAATGTGATGCAAAAAAAGTTTCAAAAAAGAAAAGTTGAAATTTTTGATTTCTTTGATCACTTCCTGTGACGACCGGAAGTGACGGCAGACAATCTTACCCCGATTGGTTTTGCCTACTTATCAAGATCTATTAATCATATAAGTTTGGTGTCTTAATCTCTGACCGTTTCTGAGATATGACTGGGACAAAACTTTTTTTAAAAAAGCGGAAATTGGACATATCTGACGACCGGAAGTGCCTTTTGAAAAACTGAAAACTGCATCTGAAAGATATTTTTACTCGCCATCATCCCTGAAAATTTAATGAGAATCCGTCCAGTCATCTCTGAGAAATCGTCAAAACAAAAAGGAAAAAAAAAAAATAATAATAAAAAGAAACTAGAGCAAAGCTCGTTGCAAAGCAACGAGTTGGTCTTCCGTCCTGTTTTGACCGGAAGTGACGTCAACAAAAGGAAGAAATGAGCTAAGTCATCTCCAGTCACTTTATAATTTCAATTTTGAATCAAAACTTTAAAAAATAAACTATTTATGCCTACTTCCGGTTTGACCGGAAGTGTTGTCGATGGACAGAAAATTAAGTTTTATGCTTCCAGTGACATATGTTACCCAAAAACTTGTCAAGAACGGCAAAAATATGCATTTTCTGACTACTTCCGCTTTGACCGGAAGTGACGTCGCCGGACGCATTTTGACGACTTCAGTAGATTAAACTTGACATTTTGAACAACTTTGCTTCTTGGATGTATTACAAATTCTCAATACTTTTTGAGATATCTGGAAAAAACTTTTGGCCCCTCCAGATCCCTTAATTTAGGGGTCAGCCCTTTTTTCGAGATATCATTTGAAAGATCTTGTAATTCTGCACAAATTTTGTTCTAAATGTTTTAACAAAATATTTTTAGTTTAGAAGATAAAAAGCAATATATGTGTAAATTTTCGCTATTTAAGGCGTTCTAATTTTTTACCCCTATTAGGCACCATTTTGAATAGAGAAATCGAAAAACAAAAACCGCCATGCACAACTTCAATCCTTGTAGTATCTAAAATCAGTTAAATTTCTGCTCCAGCTTTAGCCGTCTCTGAGCCTTTGTCTGGAAACGAAAGCCTATAAATTTTTGTTTAAAGGGAAATAACTCAAAACCGGAAGTGACTTTTTGAAATTTTAGATAGCATTCTGATAGAGTTTAGTAACGTCTATATACTCTGAAAATTTGAGCAAAATCCATTGAGAAATGAGTGAAATATGAGGCCTCAAAGTTGGCGTCTAGGAAAAGGAAAAAAAAAGAATAATAAGAATAATCTTAATCATCAGAATCAGTAGAAGGTCTTCCGTTGGAAACGGAAGACCTTAAAAACAGTAGAATCACTATAAGGTCTTCCGTCTGAAACGGAAGACCTTAATTACAAATATAGCGAAGTAATTCTAAAGGTCCCAGTGACTTCGCTATGAACGAGTTTTACTTTATATGATTTTTTTTTATTTTATTGCTACTACAGTTCGAGTGATTTTTAATAAGTTTTATTTACATTACAATGCGAAATGTTTTTTTCCTTTACTTTCACTGAAATTACAAAAACACATGTTGCTTTTTTTCATATATAATTTTATCGAAATTACGTAAAGAAATATCTTATTCTTTCAGTTTTTTTGAAATAAACAGATGACTTGTTTTCTATACGTTTTCTTTATGTTACAGAACTAAATGTAATTTTCGTTTAATTTCATTGAAATTTCAGTATTTTATTATATATTCAGTTAGTTTTATTGAAAGAACAAAACGATTTTTTTTCCTTTAATTTTATTTAAAGAAATGTATGTTACATTTCATGTTCATTAAGTTGCGTTTAAAAATATCCCAAAATGTTATGTTCTTATGTTGAATTCAAAATACATAGCGACATGCTTGTAGTCCTTAAATTTTAATTATTTACAGAAGAAAATATTGTTTTTGTTTAGTTTTATTGAAATCACAGATATAAATATGTTCTTTCATTTTAAAAGGTAGACACTTAACTGCAGAAATGAAAGAATGTATTCTTTTGCAAAATTTGGACTTTCTCCTTTGAATACAATATTAGCCTTCATGTCAATATATTTCTTCATTCACACATTTCTATCCCCCCTGTAATCAAAGATTCGGGGGTGTATACTTTTTGCTCTGTCTGTCCGTCTGTTTGTCTGCTTTCCAAAAAAGAACTATAAACTTGTCCACGAACTTTTGAGTGAGTAAGACTATGACTTTTGTATTTTTCCCAGATGTATTCATTGTGACAAAACCTTTTATTATTTTTGTCACACCAAATTTGACCTCGTGACATTGACCTTGGAGTTACACCCGCTTTTATAATAAAAAAATCATAACTTTACCCGTAGATATTGCTTTTGAATAGGTAATGCCAGGGCTTTCATACTTCACATAATTATGTATTCATTGTAACAAGACCTTTCATTGGATATCGATGTATTTGACCTTTTGAACTTGACTTTAGAATTTGGTCCAATTTCTAAAAAATTAGTCTTCAAAATAAATTTTGAACCGTTAGCACTAGGACTTTTATATTTCACACGTATATTCCTCGTGACAAGACCTTCCTTTGCCTTTCTTTTTTCTTTATGATAAACATGAAATTTCTTTTATTAAAAGTCGTAATTGTCGCCTTTTTCTTTTTAATATAATCATTTTCAGCTGTACATACCCAAACAACTGAAAGCCCAGGACCCTGTTTATATCTCTCACATGGAACAAACACAGTTGGTATCAACCAGTATAGCCAGACAACAAAAACACAATCTGCGTGTCGATCCAGTTGTGACAGTGACACTAAATGTCTGGGTTTCTCACACAGAGGAAATGACGACGCTTGTCGACTTCATGAATCCTCTTCCTATCACACCAGTGCCTGTGCATCTTGTTTTTTCTTCTCCAAACATTGTGTGGAAACCTCAAGTAAGAATTATTTTTACTCTTCTTACTTTGTTTGCTAGATCCTTTGTTCTTTTGCTCTTTTATTTTTATTTTGTACTTGATTACGAAATATCAATCCACCGTCAATAAATGGCATTTTATTTAAATAAAATTCATATAAGCATTTTTTGTTATTTAAATTCAACAGAAATATAAGGCCGATACATTGCGGAGTTGGCATTAAAAATGTACAATAATCAACTAATCAATACTTTATAAATTTTTGTTATGGTTTTTAATTAAAAGAATACTCATCTCATTGGAATGCTACACAGGACTTCGCTTTTTTTGTATTTTTACCTGAAATGTTACCTCTTAAATTCATTTAATTAACACAATTTCAGCTGAAATTTTGCCAAGTTTTGAAAGCCAAGGGCCTTGTATGTTTGTCTCACACGGTACAAATACTATTGGTTTCTCCCCCTATTTTATAACAACAATGACAGAATCTGAATGTCAATCGAGTTGTGATGGCGACACGAGATGTCATGGGTTCACTCACAGAGGTAGCGATGAGGCATGTCGACTTCATGAAACTATCTCCTATAAGACCGATGGCTGTGCATCTTGCTTTTTCTTCTCTAAGAATTGTCTAGAAACGTCAAGTAAGAATTGTTTTTAAGGACATACGCAACGTACCTTACCTACTGATGATTTTTCAAGATATTCTAAATTTAAACTTATAATACAATTACATGTTCTTTGACAAATTATCAGCATGCGTTACCAGGGGTCCATATATAGACTTTAAAAATATTGCACACATATCCTTCATGTAGTGGAACTCTTCAACTCCAGGGAAGAACCCAATAAAGTTCAAACTACGTTGCGTATGACCTTAAACTGACTTTCTTTCTTTGCTACTCCGTTTGTTCTTCCGCTTCGGCATTTTGAATTTAACCTCATGATATATATTGAACTATAAAATGACACTCTTTGTGCTAGGACACCAGGATTAGCAAAACTTTAATGTAACAGATAAGGCGATTGGAAGCAAAATTAATTGAAGAAAGATTCAATTCAAGTCTTTATGCATTATAAATGCTATATGCAGTCTATACACGATATAATGTCTATAATTGTTAGCTGATAAATGATTTATACATGTTAATACATAAAAATTAGTAAAATCGGATATTTATGTATTAAGGGTCAATAAAGTATCTGAATTAACAGATTTCATAGTTTAAAAAGCTGAAAAATGTGATTTGATATTTCTCGCAATAATGATTAAGTTAACTTCTTTATATTCAAAATTCATATAGAGGTGTTTTTTAATACATTCTACCGAGATATGGACGATGTATGGCCGAAGTGGAATTAAAAAATAATCAATCAAAATCTTAAATGTTGTTGTTAATTTAAGGAATATTCATTACATTTGAAAGCTGCAGTTTACTTTGCATTTTTATATTTTTACCTGAAGTGTCACGTCCTAGATTCATTTGATAAAACTATTTCAGCTGAAATTTTACCAAGCTCTGAAATCCAAGGACCTTGTGTGTTTGTCTCACACGGAACAACTACAGTTGGTGATTCCCACTATAGCCAAACAACAAAGACAGAGCCAGAGTGTCAATCTAGCTGTAATGGCGACTCTAGATGCCATGGGTTCACTCACAGAGGTAGTGATAACACTTGTCGACTTCATGAAACCACTTCGTATCAGACCAGTAGCTGTGCGCCTTGCTTTTTCTTTTCCAAGAATTGCATGGAGACGTCAAGTAAGAAGTGTTTTTTTAACTAGTCTTACTCTCTTTGCCACTCCGTGTGTTCTTTGGCTTTGGCATTCTATATATAGCCTCATAATATATATTGAACTATAAAATGGCACCCTTTTTGCGAATATGACATCAGCATTAGCCAAATTTTGTATCACAAATAATGCGATCGTAAAAAAAGTTTGAAAAAGATTTAATTCCAGTCTATATGCAATATATATACCATTTGAATTCTATACACGATATAATTTCTATACCTTTTTGACTGATCGATTTAGTATTGTTCAACACAGATTCGACACTCTTTTTTACGATATTCGAATGCAATTTAAAACTATTTATACGTTCTTTGATTGTAGAAAATTTTCAGGAAAAAGGATATGATTAAACACGTAAATGCATCAAAATGAGTAAAATGAGATGTAGATACATGTAGGGTTAAAAAAAGTATCAGGTTTTCACAGTTTTCATTGTATTAAAGGTGAAAGACGTGATTTGATATAAATCGCAAAAATAATTTGAATATTTTTTTTATATATATTTTTTAAAATTCATGTAGAGGTATTTTACCTTCATCCACTGACATATGGACGAAACATAGTCGATTTATCTTTTAAATATAATCAATCAATCAAAATTTTCATGGTTTTTTTTTCATATTTTTAATGTAAGGAATACTCATAACATTTGAATGCTGCAAAGGACTTTGCTTTTTTATACATATTTACCTAATATGTCAGGTCCTAAATTCATTTTAATAAAACTATTTCAGCTGAAAATTTGCCAAGCTCTGAAAATCTAGGCCCTTGCGTGTTTTTCTCACATGGAACAAACACAGTTGGTGATTCCCACTACATCCAAACAACGAAGACACAGTCTGAGTGTCAATCTAGCTGTAATGGCGACTCTAGATGCCATGGTTTCACTCACAGAGGAAGTGACGACACATGTCGACTTCATGAAACCACTTCCTACCAGACCAATGTCTGTGCATCTTGTTTTTTCTTCTCGAAGAATTGTGTGGAGACGTCAAGTAAGACTTATTTTTAACCGGTCTTACTTTGTTTGCTAGACAGTTTGTTCTTCAATTTTTTTTTTCAATACATTTTTTTCACATATTTTTTATCATGCAAGGTCAATGAACCATTAAGGCGTTTGAATCTGCATGTTGGTAGTTAGTTAATTTTCCCTATCTGACATGCATATAGGTATATTGTATGTCACAGATAAAGCGATTGCAAAAAAAAAGAAAGTTTCAATTCCAGTCCACCTGCACCATATGCAACATTTCCAGGCTATGCACGATATAATTTTTCTAACTTTTGGAATGATAAGTTTGCTTATTAAGTAAGGCAAATGAAAACAATCTATATACATACATGTACTTTTACTGAAAGAGTAACTGATTGCCCAATGAAAAACATAGAAATTAGTAGAATGGGATACAGATACATACAGTGGTCAATAATATTTGGGACTCTACAGTTTGTATTGTATAAAAGGCTGAAAGACGTGTTTTATGTTCCTTAGTTCTCTTGCCAGACAACTGAGCTTGTTTTTTGGTTAAAGCAGGCAAAAACAAACAACACTGTTGAAGTGAAAAATGTCATTTATTGAATTAAATGACGTAAAAGTAGTAAAACTTATTTACAATAAAAAGAAAGGGGGTCAGGAAAGGTGACTTCAATATAAAATATTAAATATCTTTATCACAATATTGCACAATCTGACACCCCAGCATTTCTTGCATAGTTATTTAAGTATCATTATATATAATTACAATTTATATAAGGGCATTTTTTTCTGTAAAAAATTACTGAAATAAGACTAATACATAGCTGAGTTTGCATTAAACAATAATCAATCATTCAATACTTTTTAAATTTTGTTCTGGTTTTTAATTTCAAGAATAATTATATCGTTTGAATGCTGCGCAGGACTTTGCTCTTTTGTTTTTATACTTCAAATGTCCCCTCTTTTCTTTGCTCATACTTATCATGTTTATTGTACTTTTGAGCTTGAATACTGTTCGTTGTCTTCATAAATTTCATTCATTCAATTTCAGCTGAAATCTTACCAAGCTCTGTAAGCCAAGTTCCTTGTGTGTTTGTCTCACACGGTACAAATACTTTTGGTTTCTCCCCTTATTCTCTGTCAACAGTGACAGAGCCTGAATGTCTCAACAGCTGTGACATTGACAACAAATGTCAAGGTTACACCTACAAAGGTAGCGATAACACATGTCGACTTCATGACACTGCTTCCTATCAAACCAGTGGATGTACATCTTGCTTTTTCATCTCAAAAAATTGTGTGGAAACGTCAAGTAAGAATTGTTCTTAACTGACTTTCATTCGTTTTAAGTCCCTTTGTTCTTTGGCTTTGTCATTTGAATTCACATGTAGCCTCAATACATATGGACCTATGAAATTTCAACCAATTTCTAGATATGATAGAAGCATTAGCTATATTTCATGTGTCACAAATAAGGCAATTGTAAAAAAAAAAAAAGATTAAAATAGCTTAAATTTCAGTCTATGTGCACTAAATGTACCATATGCAGTCCATACACGATATAATTTCTATAACTTTTGGACTGTTAACTACTTGCACATGTTAATACATAAAAATAAGTAAAAAGGGATGTTTTTATATTTAGGGGTCAATAAGGTGTCTGATTTTACAGTTTTCATAGTGTAAAAAGATGAAAGATGTGATTTGATATTTCTCACAATAATGATTTAAGTCACTATATATTACTTAAAATTCATATAGAGGTGGGTTTTTTTATACAATCTACCGAAATATGGACGATGCATTGCCGATGTGACATTGAAAAATAATCAACCCTTTTTTTTTTGTTGCTGTTGTAAATGTAAGGAATATTCATTACATTTGGATGCTGCAAAGAACTTTGCGCTTTAATATTTTTATCTGATATGTAACGTCCTAAATTCCTTTTAATAAAACTATTTCAGCTGAAATTTTACCAATCTCTGGAATCCAAGGGCCGTGTGTGTTTGTTTCCCACGGAACAAATACTATTGGTTTTTCGCACTATAGCCAGACAACAATGACAGACTCTGAGTGTCAATTTAGTTGTGACGTCGACGCTAGATGTCAAGGTTACACTCACAGAGGAAGTGATGACGCATGTCGACTTCATGAATCTACTTCCTTTGATTCCACTTCCTGTACAACTTGTAGATTCTCCTCCAAGACCTGTCAAGAAACTACCAGTTAGATATTTTTTTTCTAATTTGCCTTGAACTGTCTCTAGATCGGGTGTTCTTCTGCTTTGCGATTTTATACTATAAAGCTTAAACTATGAAATTTCAAACACTTGTCAAAACATTAATGCAATATTTGCAAAATTCAAATAAACTTTAATCTTATACATGTTTATCCCTTCTAAATTTAGTATATGTTTCTGTTATATAATCAATAAAATGAGAATAATTCATTTTTCTATAACTGAGCAATGTTTGAACTTAAACTTAAGCTGTATCAATGTAATTCTAAAAAAGATGTGCTAACCTGATAAAAAAAATTGCAAATAAATAAGGTACAGCTGCTTACCACAAAAACAAGATACTTTAGAAAGAACTTAGCAATTGCCTCGTTCTCTATATATGTATTAGTCTATTGACCCACAATCAACCTCCAGTCAAATATCGTCATTTTTTTGTTACATGTAGTTCATTGCAATAATCTAATCACGAAGATTCTAGATAAAGATGGATACTGATATTAATGAAATTTTAAGAATCCATTTTCTTTAACACTTGTAAACAAATGTCGCTTTGACTATCGTTGATCTAATATTTAATAACCATCACATTGTTTTGAGTATAGCATTATATTGATGTTGTTTTTTAATGAAATTTAACCCTTTTATTTTTTTGTCTTATAGGTTCATCTGTGATAAGTGCTACAACAAGCGAATCTTGTTCAAAAGTCTCATTTATTGACCATGGAGGGAACACTGGCACCAGATCTGTTTACATCACAATGGCGTCTAATTCTACAACCGAATGTGAAATGATGTGTTTAAATGACCACTTGTGTAGAGATTACAGATACATGAAAGGTCAATGCAAACTGAGTGCCAGTGATTTGATAAAGCAGTCTGTTACGCAGTTGGAATGTGAGGACCAATGTAAAAGCGACGATACATGCGAAGGGTACACGTACATCAGTGACAAACAAAAATGTGCTTTAAGTAACATTGGAATTATGTTCGACTCACCTAACTGTGAATTTTGTAACTTCTACTCGAAACAATGTGAAACAGGTATGAATGTTTAAAGATAAATGATTCGTACTTTTTCTTTTATAAATATCGGTTAAAGGAGATATATGGTATTAAGAATAACAATTATACATGCTTTTAAAGGGACATTAAAAATTTACATTTCGTATTTTATCTTTTCCAGACATTATCATTCCCGAAACTTGTAACAGTACTTCATTCATACCTGCTGAGACTCGGTTCCAAATACCATTTGAATACACGTCTGAAAATGCAAGTTCCTATCTCCATTGCCGAAATTTATGCTTCAAAGACCTAATGTGTAAGGATTTCCGTTTTAATTCAACGAGTAAAGAATGCCGACGTAGTCCATCTGACTTTCATGGGAAAAAAGTAGCTTCACTCTCAGAATGCGAAAGTTTGTGTTCGACCGACGTTCGATGTGTGAGCTATGTCCTTCGAGCTGATTTTAAAAGGTGTCGAATGAGTTACCTTAATGTCAGTGTTGAGCTACGTTTTTGCAAATTTTGCTTGTTTTCAGCGAAGAAATGTGATTTTGGTAGGTATAATTATTTAAGTAAAACATTATTTTTTAGTCAGCTTTAAATGTAAGCATTTTACACATTTTTATTTTGCCCTTCTTAATGTAAATAAAAATTAATTCTTAATAACAAGTAACACAGTGAATGATCTTAACTTTATGAACTTCAAAAGTTGCTTAATTGTATATCTTAATCATTGTAAATTGATATCAGTGAACGGAATCTATGACGTACGTAGGGATAAAAAATGAATATTTCCCATGTAGATTTAATTCTTGGTCATCTAAATTTCATTCATAATACACAAAAAACAATTTATCATTAATAACCAAATTATTATGTACTTAAATTTTGTTTTGAATCAGTCAAAAAACAAACTACAAACTTTAAATTTCTTAGAAAATCGTGCGAATTACGATATTTTTGTCACTAAGAAAAAATATGTCAAATTTCATCTTTTTCATATAATTTTTTTCTTCGTCTGAGGACTAATATTTATCAATATGATTTTTTGTTATTAAAGTTTCAGAAAATTCCTCTTCTCTGCAAAAAAACACAGACCAGAATATTTTCCATTGTTACGATTATAAGAACCATGGATTTGGGGTTTTCTCGATATATTCCTCACTTGAAGTTTATAGCTGGACTGAATGTGAATTATTATGCTCCAGCGATGATTCCTGTCGGAGCTACGAATACAATTCTACCGGAAGTAGTATATGTCGTCTGAGTAACGTCACTTCCTTGAATGTCAGCTGCCCATTGTGTAATTTTGCTTTGAAGCAGCCTTGTGAGATAAGTATGTGTCGAATGAACTCCGATGTATTCTGGCATATTGTTTAAAGGCAACTTGTCGTCATTGACGCTTGTTGCTTTGTTCGATATTTTTTTTATTAAAAATTATGTATTATTTACATAAAAAGTACTTTAATATTTCTAGCAACAATGCAGGATCTAACGATTGAATCAACTTCGCCATATATATTGACAGACGAGGATTCTACAACCCAAAGTGAATCTACTGACATTAATTTGTTTTCACAAGGAACGTTTTCCTTTATTGGATCTTCAATAACAGCCATTGAAACAACAAATGCCATTACAAGCGACATACCCACAGAAAACCCTACGTCACAATCGGCATCTTCATCATTGTCAACGCAATCATCGGCATCATTATTTTCATCTGAATCATCGACATCATCATCATCATCAACATCATCATTTAACTCTTCGTTACATCTGCAACAAGAGACAATTAGAAGTACAGAAGATAAAACTCAAACTATGTCAACAGAAACTGCTTCTTTCTCTATACAAACTGGTACGATAATGAATTCAATTCAAAGTACGACTGCATTATCGAGTCTACTTCCTGATACTGAATCAACGCAAACTATATCAAAAAAAATTACAGTATTCTCTACAACAGCACACAGTTCGTCTTCTGTAGGTTATCCATCTTCATCCCAAGCTCCCGTATTTTATTCATCAGAAACAGTTACTGAAGTTTCTTTTGAAAGTACTGAAGCACCCACTGTTTATTCCTCTACACAATCAAGGCAGTCTACTTCTGATGATGATTTGTTAACAACATCATCTTACAATCATTTGCCAACAACGACAAGTTCTCAACATACAGAAGTAAGTGCAAGTACTGCAGAGTCCAACGCAACAGAAGAAAAGGGAACGAGCATTTCTTATTCAGAATCAACACCAACAAGCTCAGATGTTATATCAAGAAAAAATACAGACACAAATCACCCATCGTCCACAGGTAACACATTGCAGACGACGAACGCAGATTTTTCATCAACAACAACGAACGAGTCTTTATTCTCAGAATCGACCTCATCAAAAGCAACTGATGTTCAAATATTTTCATCAGAGCAATTGAACTCAACTTCTGATCCTGATTTAACTTCATTTATTATATCATCATCAACAGTATCAACATCACACACAGAGAAACCAGTTTCGGATGTTCAATCAACTGAGACAGTATATATGGAATCAACGGAAAACATCATGACAACGCAATATCCAACAGATGAAGACAACTCATTTTCTTCAAATACAGCTACATCGTTTGGATCCTCAGTAGCAGATACAATAACGACAGTTCTACCCGTCACCAGTACAGGTCAGAGTGATACAATATCCATGGAAGCAACAGATTCCACTCCAAATAGTGACTCTTCAACACTTTCACATGTGCCATTTGCACCATTTACATCTTCAAATACCTTCCACTCTACAAAACAAGAATCTTCGTTAAGTACAAATGAGACGCCTACTCAATCGTTGCAAACTGAGAACATTGATATATCGACGGTCACTACAAGGACATACACAACAGATCAAAAGACCAATTATCCGTCAAATATGCATACTGATACCCGTACAACAAGTTTTCCTTCTGGTATATCAACCGACAAATTATCCACAGCACAGAAATCACAAGGTCAACCAGTAGCAATTACAAACGGAACTGTTAAATGCATATGTGTTTGCAAAGATACCAAAACCACATTGGAGGAAGCGATGGAGGAAAGAAAACAAAGGTTAACAGTGGAAAAGAAAGATCTTTCCTCAACGACTCGAAAACGTACTAGCGCTCCAGACTTTCGGCCTGCCTCTACAACTATTGGTTCAGTTGGTGCTGCAGTTTTGTTATTAGTGGTAGGATTAATATTATTTGCAGATATTTGTTCGGGAATCCTTTTCCTTTATCATGTTGTTGCAAAACTTTTACTGAAACCACTTTTCAGAACTCTACAGGAGAAACCCAGTATTGTTTGAATTCACACTAAACATCCTTAGGAAGACATAATGTGTTAAAAGATATTAAAAAAGATGAGCTTGTTGTACAAATATTGAACATATAAATCAAGGAGGATGCCACAGAAAAATTTATTCGATAGATATTTTCTGATCTTTTTTTAAATAAAGATTTCAGAATTGAACGATCGATAAAATGTATTCATTAATTTATACGACTTTTTGCATTTTTTTATAGATAAAAATCTAAACTTTAATTAATTTAAGTTATACAAATATGGCTTATATGTCATTTTGTAGAAAAATATTCAGAGTTCTGAATTGTTACCAAATGAATATAAATAATAAAGATTTTGTTTGTGTTTTTTTATTATTAGTTATAGAAAAATTAAGGCGCATGCATAGAAAACAAAAACAAAAACTGAATGACTATACGACGGTTAATACACTTAGGTCTGTTGAAGCCCTAGTTCAACCTTACAACTTTTCAAAAACAGAACTGACCAAGCTTGAAATGGTATTCCTGATTTTTTAGAGAGCATTTATACCAATATTATTATCGGTTCAATAACATGCAGGGTTTTGATATATTTAATTTTTTATTTAAAATCGTACAGGGATACGAAAAAGCTTCGATACACAAACTAATGAACACTTTAGAAATATATAATTCTTTTGTCCAGTCCTGTATCTTTTTCGAGAGGTTTTAGATTTAAATATTAATATTTTTAAAAACAAAAATAATGACACACTGTGGGAACATTGAGGGGATGTTAAATTTATCGACAGTTAAAGATAACGATTAATAGAAAACAAGAAGACCATGGGCCTTAAAGGTCACCTGCGTATCATGTAACAACTTTCCAATACTTGAATAAGTTCGTGTTTTAAATCATAGGCCATGAAATTCAAAATTATGAAAGAGGAACTATTTCTTATCATAACTTTCAATTATTCTGAAATTAATCATTTTAAAAAAGACACCTTTCATCATCATTAATATGTACTCAGAACATTGGCATAATACCCGGGAGCAAAGGAACAGAATTTATGCATTTTCACTATATAATCATTAGAGTCCTGCCCCAACACCAAAATCCCTGACCCTGGGGCCCTGAAATTCACAAATCTGGAAGAGGCATCATTCCTCATCATAACTATGTATTTGGTTTCTTTATTAAATTCCCTTCTTTATCAAATTCCCAGGAGCAAAGAAAAAGATTTTCAAAGAAATAATGCTTTTTCACTATACAGCTCAACGCACTTTCTAAACTCACATGGTTTTTCGCTAAAATTAAGATCACATTCTTTTTACAAAAAATGAACATTATAGACCTTAAAAAGAGACAGAGCTCTAATATGTATTTAATATCTCATGTCATATTCTTCATATTCATTATCTTAAAGTTTTGCAGTCGATGTTTTAAATGGAACTTCATTAATAAATGATATGATATTACATCTGTATGATTTCACCACAGGTATTTACAAATTAGAATAATCCAGCGTTGTTTGATACTTTAAGTTGAAATTTTCAACCCTAATACGTTCTTAATCGTAATTAATTTTCATTTCGTCTCAAAGTTGACTTTTTTTTTAATTACTTTGCACATTTTTCCTACTCGTCGTGGTTTTGTTGAAATTGTTGAAATTCAGCGCCGAAAAATGACAATGCTGCATCAAGAAATCATGCCAAAAACAGGATAAAAAAGTATTGTTGTCTTTTAAAATAATTAATTGTTACCATTGAAAAGAAAATTCTTTTACATTACGTCTGAAACTTTAAATTTTGCGGTCGGATGTATCTTTCATGATGCTAGATTCAGAGAGGAACCCTATAGAAATGCTAGCTTTTTAACATGAAAAGCAGTCAAAGAAATGAGAAATACTAATATCATCTTGCGCTTTAAAAAGTCATGTTATTGTACAGAAATACAAAAGTTAGATGATATGTACTGTTTTTGAGTCACTACAAGGCAAAGAACTACTATAAAAAGAACAGATACATGTACAAGGACGGCTACATTTTACGAGAAACCACGAAAAAACCATTTGGGAACTATCACAATCCATCAATCAAGAGTATATCAAAATTTTACCAATAATTATGTGTGAATTATGTTTAAAATTAATCATATAAACTCAAAGTAAGTAAGAAATCACTTAAAAAATATAATTTACTGCCTCGTTACACAATTTTGCATAAAAACAATGTGATATTATTTTGTGTGAAAAACCATGTAAGTTTAAAAAGTGCGTTGAGCTGGATCTATATAGCCCTGCCCTAGCACCTAAGAACACCTAACCCTGGGGCCATGAAATTCACAATTTTTGAAGAGGCAGCCTTATTCAAAATGAACTATGTAACTAGGTATTTACTTTGTTTATTAAATGCCCAGGAGCGAAGAAGAAGATTTTCAAAGAAAAAATGCATTTTCACTATATAATCTATATAGCCCCGCCCTCGCACCTACATGTAAGAACCCCTGACTCCGGGGCCATGAAATTCACAATTGCGGAAGAGGCAGCCTTATTTAACATAACTATGTACTTATTTAGTTTATTTAATGCTCAGGAGCAAAGAAGAAGATTTTCAAATAAATAATACTTTTTCTCTATGTAATCTATTTAACCCCGCTCTGGCACTAGAACCCCTTATCCAAGGGCCATGAATTTCACAATTTTTGTAGAGGACGCAATGCTGATTTGATGTCCAGGGGTAAAGAAAAAGATTTTTAAAGATTGAATTAATTTTAGTGGTTTTGGTCCCACCCTTCAGGCCCAGGAGGGAAGGGACCATGAGCTTTACAATTTGTGTTCCCCTTCACCCATAGATGCTTTATACTAAATTTAGTTGAAATTGGTTGAGTGGTAGCAAAGAAGAAGCTGAAAATGTTCAAATGTTAGCACACAACGCACGACGACGAACAAAAACGGAAAGCAATAAGTCACATAAGTTTACTCAAGTGACCTAAAAAGGAATATGTTAATAAAGAAAAGAAAATCATAAGAAATCAGGTAAGGGTTGTAGCCGTAGCCCTCTGAGAAAATCATTATTAAAGTCAATATCAATTCAGATAGATCAGTAATTAATTTGTGGTGGCGTCTTTATTTTCGACTGAAGCCTTAAAGCACAGCCAGTTTTTTAGCCAAGGTAATGCTAGTAATTTCAAATAATTTAAGAACAGGAATATTATTTTTTTAAATCTTTGAAGTATATGACTCATTCATTAGATTGATTTTACTCTCCGAAGCAAAGGAATAAAAAGAAAAAAAACGGAAGAAAGCTTTCTCATATTCAGTAAATTATTTTTTTGGATCGTTATCAAAAGATTCAAGCTAGGGTTTTTAAAAATCAAAAGTCACTCTCCATTGCAATGGCGCTCTTTTAAAACAAGTAATACAAAACATTAAATATAAAGAAAAATATAAATCTAGATATTATTTTTTCACCTTCTAGATTTACACCATTTCTCTTTTTTTCTTCTATATTTTTGTCGTATTTTTTATACGTGAAAACCTTTTTCGTATTGGATTTGATAAATTCAGGCGAACCAGGATTGCATTCAAGAATTAAATTTTCTGTTACGTCGAAGGTATTGTTTCATAAAATATTTTGCGTTTCCAAAAATATCTACTTGAGAAACATTGTCTAAATTTCAAACCAAGAAAAGCCAGATCACATTGAATGTTAAGCAAACTATAATCCCTGGATATTTACTAATCCATGGAATACTATTACTTTAAACAATACTCAGTAGTAAGATCATATGCATGCACCTTTTTTTAGGATATAGGATGGTGTCTACATTAAATCCTGTCCTCTGCCTTATAACTTTCCTCGTGACTTAGCCCACTGCATGAAAGAAAAAGCATAACATATCACACAGTACATCCTCGCAGTATCAGACGATTGATAAACATTTCTTTTTAAAAAAGGAATGTTTCTTTGGGATTTTATGACCTTCTGCAATGTCTTGTAGATACCTGCCTTGTAAGCTAAAACATTTTTACAACTGTTACTTGTATGTATGTAACAAAACGTATTCAAGCTCATGATCAGAAGTCCCTTAAACAATAGAAATCAGGAGGAGAGCACACATGGCCTGACTTCTTAAACAGCAGAGGTGGGATCAGGTGCCAAAGAGGAGTAATTATCCCCAGCCGATCGCTAACACCCGCAATGTGGTCCTTGTTATGATTGGGAAATATTGTACTTAGTATAATTCATTATTTTTTAAGGATACACTGTAGCACTCTCGCCCCCGGTCTAAATAAACAAAATTCTCAGAAGAAAAACACACTGAAAATGCGTTTATATAAAACAAGTTTCTATTTTTCGTCTCAAAATCAGGAACTATTTTTTCAGAACGTTTGCTGAAGTTTTGTGGAAAAGAAAATAGGATCAACATATATATATACCCTCTTTAAAGTATTTAATTCCTTTGTAAATTTAAAGTCTTTATGGAGTTGATATTTGCAATCAAAATTCAAATTGTTTTGTTGTGTACAATTTTTTTTATATTATAAAAACCCACCGGACTTTGTATTTTGCAGATGTCTGTGTTTTTTAGTGATTTTAGCTAAATTCCTTATCATACTACGCAAGTCAAAGACAATTTAGATAATCAAACTTGAAGATTACTTCTTAATCAATAAATTTTTCAAGGTCTTGCTGCCCAAGGTGCCCATAAGAAGAATTACATTAGGGACAGATGCTATAAACAAACTTTTGTCATAAAAATGGAAAATAACATCCTGAGTTATGTTTCAATGAGTAAAATGAACAAGATTAACCGCGTATGTTTTAATTTTTCATTTAAAGATTCTCACAAATGGAATTTGAAGTGAAAAACTGTTATATAGATTTATAAGGATAATTACAAAAAAAAAGAAGAAATTTTTAACATCATAGAAGGTTTACTAATTCTTTATATTTTGCGATTTTTAGTTGCATCATCTTCAACAAAATACGCCAAGAAATAAAAACCAAATCCAGGCATCCAATTTTTTGTATCACTTGTCCTTTATACAATTTATATATTTTTTCATATAATATATAATCTTTTTCAGCATTTTTTTTCCTCTCATCGTCCGTAATTTTTACAATAAATGGGACCACGTTAGTCAAGTTTAATTTTTTATGATATTCAATTGTTCTGGGCTTTTAGTTATATCAATCCGTATTATATTCACAAAAGAAATCTATAAAGAAAAGTCAAAAGAGCTGAGGAAGAAACCCTTTTTCCCATAACTGTTTTTAAGAGTAGGTAGGAAAATCTTTAGAAATCACCTTAAAGTCTACAGAAAAAGATGCATGTTTTTTCAAAAAATGTAGTCCCGTCAAAAATACATATAAATTTTACTTCCATTTTTTTCTTACAGCTATACCTTTTATCCAGGATGGCTACATTAATTACGGTAATTATAAGCGGACAATTTCCTCTTACAGCACACAGTACGGTGTGGACTGTGAACTTCTATGCAGCCTCGAACCTGACTGCCAGGGTTATGCTGTTCACATTTTTATTGCTGCATGTAATCTAAGTACTTGTGATCTCTTTGCTTCAGACAGTACCTGTGAATATTGCTTTTTCGCCAGCAAAATACTTACAACTGCATCGTTATGCTCACTTCATCAAAATGAGACAAAAACAACAGCCAATAACATTGAGACTCCAGGGAAGTCAACAATATCTAGTCAATATACTAATAATGCTTTCAATGCTTCAAATACATGTATTTCAGTAGAGCAGTATGTTTCTGATACTTCAACTTTTTAAACGGATTTTACTACTGCTATTCCATCTTTTTCTACTGAAAATGCACCTGATCTATCAAGAGTTTCAACTGATTCTGAAATATCAAATATTAATACTCGTAATACTTCAACTCTCTCCACTCAATATACTTTCGATGCCACAACTATATTAAAAACCGTCTCATCTTCTGTTATGGTTTTCTCATGTAATCAGTCAGGTGAACTAAATCAAGTTACAAATGGAACAGAGAAATGTTTCTGCTATTGTGCATATTCTAGTAAGGAATTAAAGGATTTGATTGAAAGGAGAAAGAATGTGCTTACAGTCGAAAAGACACACCTCTCTTTACGTGTTAGAAAACTCACGTGTGCTTCAGACACGCGAGTGAATTCCAAATGCCTTGGTATTTTGGGAATAGCTGTTTTGATTGCTTTCGTTGGCTTAATATTGCTTTTTGATATTTTTGTTCTTTGTTGTGTGTAGGTTCGCATTAAATTCGGTCAATACGAGAACATCCCATAGAAGATTATATATTTGTATGCTAGAGCTAATAATTGTAAAGCAAAACTTAGATAAAGCAATACGGGAAAGTTAATAAGGAGAAATTGTCAGAAGTTATAATCAAAAGACTGTTAGGAAAATTAAAATAAGGAGTCTGAAAAAGCAATCCCACTGATCTCCGCTGCTTGTCACGTAACAGATTTAGAATTTAAAAAAAGTTAAGTTACAAAGATTTACCTTAACTATAAATGATTTTCTTTTCAGAGGCAATTAAACAAAAACAAAAAAAACTATAATGCTGTTTTTACACGATATACAAAAAAAGATTATTTTGCGAGGAGTCAATATGTGTAGATCACAGATATATTTCCAGACTAAAACAAGCATTCTGAGAGTATTGCATAGAAATTATTGCATAAAGAATATACGTCCCCTACTGGGATAATATTTTCTCTTTAAGATGTCATTTTGATATATTCCATGTAGGAGAAAAGTGTTCCAAAATATAAACATTTCGTTAATTACTTGCTTTTGAACAAAATATCTGGAAATCAGTGGATCTGCCTTACTAATTAAGCCTTGTTTGAATGCAATTAGACATGCATGTACATCAAATCTGATTGTGAACCAATTGTAAAAAAATGTGTCATAATTCCGTCAAGAACTAACGAAGCAATACGGAACCTTTCTGTAACTTATCAAGGTACAGTAAAATCACATATTTTCGAGGCGTTGAATTTTCGTGGTTGAGGAAAATATATAGTTTCATTGGGATTCGCTTTCGTGGTTAAAAAAATGTTCAGTATTTTTGGAGATTTGTCCTTTTTTTACTTTCGGATAATTTGAAATCAAAAGATTTTACCAAAATCAACAGCTCAAAATAAAAAAAAAACGAATTTTTGAATTTATACACACCCATTCCGAAGGATAAATTAAAGTCCAGGATTTTTTATAACTCTCAATACAAATGGAACTCGTTAATTTACTTACCTTGTCATTAGTCTTTTGCAATCTTATGAAAGTATTCTGAAGTTGACATCAAAAGATTCTTGAGATTCTGATTGACTACATCTTTGTTGTATTCGGAGATCAGGTCTTTCAACAATCTATTGGAATTCTCATGAGTACCAATTGTGCCCCGTGATAAGCAGACCTATTTTTGTATTCATATTAAGCAGAATTTGTGCAAAATATTATGCGTGAAAAGAAGAAAACACTTGCTGTGGCCTTCAACTGTGGCCGACATTTAGAAATATCGACGACGTTTTGTCAATTAACAATGATATTTTCCAGTTTTATTTCATATCCTGGTGATCTTGAGATAAAAAATACAACAGAGTCTTACACATCTGTTTCATATAGATATTTTACTTAAAAAGCCGTACATGGAAATCTAACAATCAAGCTCTATGATAAACCTGATGACTTTTACTTTAAATTTCTATCGTCAACTTCCCTTACTTATGCAGAAATAAACCTTCACCACCTGCATACGGTGTTTATATATCTCTGTTGATTCGATAAAGGAGGACCGTGCTCTACGTATGATGAATTTCTAAAACAAGGTAAATTATTGATAAACAAGCTGATGAAACAAGTATATTGTTTAATGTCAATATTTCGTTAGTTCCAAGATCTATACAATGACCTGTCAGCAAATTCATTTAAGCATTGAGTCAAATACTGAATGACGTTTTTCATACTAATGGTTAGTTTTATCATTTATAAACTGAATTGACGACGGATGTTTCGTATTTCCCGAACATGACAAAGAGCACACGACTGGTGTGACCGATCGGAAGGGAATGCTCACTCCTCAATGGCACCTGATCCCACCTCTGATGTTTCGGAGGTCAGTGTTTTTGATTTGCTTTTATTTGGTATTGTTTAATGGACTTTTGATCATGAATACTGTTCGATATCTCAATATGTTTCATTAAAAACATTTACATGTATATTATTTTGGTAAACTGAGGTTTATGTTAGATTCGACAACACCTTACCCTTGGGGTCAATGTTTAAAGATAAGAATATATGGAGTTATAACGATTCCAAAATTGTCTTTTCAAAAGCACTAACGCCATCAAAAATATTTTTACGGGAACATCTTCAGAATAAAATTATCTCAGTTAAGTACATTTAAGAAACACGGGTGTCTGATTAGCCTTCAACAGAGAATGAAAATTTTTCAGAATATATTATTGAAATATCTTTAAAAAATATTATCAAGGGAAAAGAATGTAAAAAAAATAATGATAAAATAATTAAAGAGCCTTAAAAAACACATTTATGTATTTTTAAATTATGACTTCCTATAGACCCTTTCACGATAACTGCGGTACTACTTTTTTGCAGGGCAAAATGCTAGATTTTGGCGAAATATGACGTAAAAGTAATTGTCTTATATACGTCATTTAATTATCTATCAACGAAAACTTCGCCAAAAGTTATTAATTTGCCCTGCTAAGAGTAGTACCGCAGTTATCGTGAAGGGGCTCATTGTTAGATGGAAAATTAATATTTGAACAGTATCTATATAAGAATATTCTAAAACATGTATCAAAATATATCTCCTGATAAAGAAAATAATAGTCTGAAACATTCAGAGTAGGGTATGGCCCATATGCGCCTACTTTTCTTTGAAATATACATTTGAGAAAATTAAAATTAAATCAAATCCTAATCAAAATAATATTAAACGTGTTCAGTAAAAACGAAATTAACGAATAGCGAAATCAATGTAAATTTCTATAAGCCCCAGTGTTAATTACACAGCTGTTGTTGATGCTCAGGTTGGCATGTAAAGAGGACATTGTAACACTTATCAATGTAAAGTTAATTATTTTTTCTGGTCGTTATTGATTGCCCCCCTGCTATGGAATGGAAATTCACATACTTCAAGAAAAAAAAAGTATATTATTTTTTCATATCTTATCTATTGCTCTAAGGCAAAAGAAGTAAAAACTTCTGAAAACTTTATTCTTGTAAGGTTAATTACTTTTTTTCTAATCGCTTTCGACAGATCTTTGCTGGTACATTTGAACAATAAAATTTTCTGTACTTTACGGCAAACCTGTTTTTGAAAGAGTAGAAAAAATACAGCTCGTTTCAACTCAGGCATTTTTTCAATCTCGTTTACGTATTGATAAAAAGTCGATATCAACAAAAGCCATCAAGAATGAAAAATGTGTCTAGAATAGAAATGTCCGTGATAAAAAAAAATCTTTAATTTCTTCATGGATTTTGTACATACGGCATTGTCATAAAGTATATAAAAGGAAAAAAAAACTTATCAATACTAACAATGCTTTTAATTATTTTGTTTGTGTTATCTTTGTCTTATCTGTTAAATCAACATCTATAAGTTATTTAGAGAACGTCACAGAGAACAATCATTCTATCGTATTTAAAAAAAAAAGTATTTACAAAAACTTCATTATTTCTAACACTAAATTTTAAGGTAAATGACCTATACTATTTTTAAGTACGATAATTCAATATCTGATAGAATTTTGTCGGATTCAGAACAGGTTCATTGTTGAGTAAGTAAGCATTCGTTATTTTTCTTCTTTTTAAGTCCAAAGATTCTGTACGTGATTTTTTTAAAAAAATTCCGACATTATATAAAGAAAACATATTTGCTCCTTTGTTTCAACTTAAAAAATAAATCCCGTCTCAAAACTGCGTATTTCTTCAAAAAATATATGCATGTGCTTCAATTCATGAAATTTTGAACAATTTCATTTAAAATTCATTTATCGTTTTTCAACGAATTTGGTTTCTTATATTAGAATTTATTCTGCAAAGTCATAAACTCAGTTCGGTTCTTTAACTAAGGTACAAAAGATAGCATTTGCGTTTCAAACTATCTACTCAAAACTATGACCCAGTCTCTATATGATCGCATTAACAAGTCCGTTCATTCTTTGTTTATCTTGTTGTCCTTTTCACCAATTTATTGATTTTATTTCAAGACCATCTTTAATTTAAACGTTTTAATTATTCAGTGGAAAAAATAACGGATCCTGAACAGTAAAGGTAAGCTTATAAATATTTCTTTTAAAACAAAAAATAACTTTAAATTTTAAAGCAACATTTCAAAATAAAATTTGATGAAATCTACAACTAATGAAAAAAATCTTTGGGCAGGTTATTAAGAACGACCCCCGAAATAACGAGAGGTTGGGAAAATTATATATTTAAAGAATACCAATGATCAAAATATTGCAATAGATTTAATTGACCAAATTCAGCTATTTGTTTTTTCTTAATTTATACAAATATAAACATTGGATTAAAAAAAAAGTGGAAAACTGTTAAAAAATCTTTTAAACGAAGACTTAAATAAGAAAAATATAGAAGAATTTCATTTAAGCGACACAAATTATTTAGACAGTGAAAAGCTCGAAGATAAAGAGAATTGAAAACGAACAAAATATATATGATATATATGGACTGATACATAATTTTTTATATAAATAACTTGTTGTTTTTTTTATGAATGAATTATTTTTTTCTATCCTTTTTCAATTCAACATATAAACCTGTTATTCAAATTCATCAGCTAAAGCAGCTGTATACATGTACTTTTAAATCTACTTCATCAGGCGTAAAAAAAAAATAATAATCTCACGTTTATAATTTTAAGAAGGATATCGATAATATGTTCGTGGATACAGTTAGCTGGTTCTATATTTATATCTGTCTTGTCATGCGTGTTTATTTGCAATTTCAAAACTTGTCCGTAAATTAGGTTTAACATGTGAGAGAGCGATGGAAGTCATAGTTGAGATATTGATTGAGTCTTCACAAGAAACTTGTTTTTTTTTTATATTCTGTAAATATAATTCAAGTGCTTGCTTTATTTAATTAATTGTTTAAAGTTTATTGCACTCTACCGTGTAAAGAATATCAATTTTGTTTCAGATGTCCTTTTACCAATTGATTTTCATGACGTTGCTTCTTTCACGAGGTAAGTAAAGTTAGATATTAAATACTAGTATATGTGGGGGTGGGTAATTAATTACTTTAGAGAACCATACGACTTACATATCCTACGTAGATAAATACTTAAATAAATATATATTTAGAAATCTCTAGTTATTTTTCAGTGGAGCTTTAAAGTTTTAAAGATAGACATATTAAAATATTTAAATACTGTGATTATTGAATGAGGGAAACAAAAAAAAATTATATTTAAGAATTTTCAAGGATAATTTCGTATTTTGAAAAACAGAAATTTCGCACCTTCCATCAATGAAACTCTCGTTTTTCTAATTTAAATGAAAATAATTACATGTTTATATTATGGTTCCATTTAGGATTTGTTGTTTGTTTTAATTTAGTATCTGCTCTTTAAGTTTCATTAAAAAAGCCTTTTTTCTCGGTAAGTTATCTCTTTTATTGTCTTTAAAATAAGACTTCATATAGGCCACATTGCAAGAATTTTTTTTTTATCAAAAAACGGAAAATTCCAAAAAAAATATTGTGGTACGTCTTTCTAAAAAAAAAGAATTCCCATAGTCTTTGAAAAATAACTAGTGCAAGGTTTCTAAACATGATCTTAAATTCATTATGATATTACAAAAGGTTTAAACAATTGCATTCGTTTTTTAGCCCTGGTTCAAGTGGAGTCGGGCTACAATTATGTTGGAAATTTTAAGCGAGCGACTTCACCTTACAGTACACAGTACAGTGTCTCAAATTGTGAATCGCAGTGTACCAACGATCCATCTTGTCAAGGATATGCTATTGATACTTCTAATCGCGGTTGCTTTCTCAGTACTTGCAACGCCTACATTTACGACAGCTCTTGCAGCACTTGCTATTTTGCTGACAAGAAACCGACCACTGGGCCTGTGTTGTGCCCAGGTGATACAACACTGGCACAAACAACAACAATGGAGCTGGTTACAACAGAAGAGAAGACGACTACCAATGACCTTGAAACCACAACAATTTTGGAAATCCCAATAACTTCGGAAATCAAAACCACACCGGAAATCACAGAAGAGAAGACAACAAATCCGCAAACAACTAGTCATGAACTTGAAACTACAACCTTTACATCTCCGGAATATATCATCGTTACCCAAAAAACGACTGTTTTGACACAAATAACAAATGGGACGGTTAAATGTGTATGTAACTGTAAAAATTCTAACATAACATTAGAGAATCTAATTAATCTAAGAAAAAAGGAATTAAGTGTTAATATATCCCAACTCTCTTCACATGTTCGAAAACTCACATGCGCGTCCGATTTTCGGCTCTCTTCAAAATCGATTGGAAGTGTCGGTATTATTGTTTTTACAGTCATCTTTGGTGTTATGTTTGCATCTGACATTTTACCGCTCTTTGGGGAATGCAAAGGTTTATGCGGCTACAAAAAAAGGCGTTTAAAATTTGTACATAGCTTATGATATGAATAAAGGTATTTACAAATTGAATTTTGAACATCATTTCAGATCTCCCTTCAATATGATTTAATCGAATGTCTGTACAAACCTTAATATTTTGAATAAAAGAGCATTTTAAATGTTTATGATTAACTCCATGGCAGTTGCCATAGAAACGGTTGTTTGGAAATGCGGGGGAAATATTAACGCGTTTATTATCATTTTAATTTTTAATACGTGAAACGAAAAATATGTCATTTTACTATTGCTTGACTTTTTATAAACCTTTGTGTGAGAGTTTTACTGATTTTACTGGGTATTTATTTTATTAGTTGATGATTTATTGTTCATCTTTAAGTTGTTAGCTATAGACAACGTCAAATGTCGGTCAATTCATAAGTTTTGTGAAAATCCCAGGATTACACCATCTTAAACGTATATTATTGACATAGGTTTGGGATAAATTCATTTAGTTACTGTTTTTTTCAGTGGCATATGAAATAAAAAAAAAAAGAACTTCCTTGAATGTTGATTAAAGGTGTGGCCGCTTTTTGGCGGCTCTGTTTTAAGTGTTTATACCCCCTAGTCTTATTGGAAGCGTTAATGAACGTTGTCGGCTGAGGTACTGTTCTTGACATTGCTACTAAAATTTGAACATCATATGGAAAGATGGGAAGTATTTTGAAATTAGAGTGAAAAATGAAGATAAGTTGATGCAAAAGGATACCCAGACCTTTTCTTGAGAAAAAAAAATGAAAGAATGACAGCATTTTGTAGAAAAACATATTCGAATTGGATATCAATGTGAGATACTACTATAACGACGTGAAATATTTAAGTTGACGTAACGTCGAAGTCTCCCCCGGGTTTCACAACTATCGATTTTTAGAAAGCTCGTGTGACATTATTAGTGATTAGAAAGTGGTGAAATTTTCCAATATTGTTGCATTATGACTCTATATATATGAATATGCCTGTTGTGTGCTTTCATCAAATCACGATAAGATTTTAGAAAGAAATTCCACAAACTTTTGGATGATGCCTCTTATATACGAGGGTTGTCCCAAAAGGTCGTAGACAGGGAAAACAGTTTAGTTTCTTTTTGCTAAACTTAATTTCTTTTCAAGTCATAGCAAAAAATAACATTTTATGATCACGCATTTCAAGTTTTATGATGATGTCACATTTAATAAGAAAATTAAGAAGAAATAAAGAAAGCATGTAAGTGTACATCAGTGCACGAAAGCAAGCGTAATTTACGTCTCTTATAACGTCATTATCTCTTTTTCTGCTTCACGAAAGTATTTTAACATTCAATATTTTTTAAAGGTGAAAACAACTGTTGATTATGTGATTTATTTAAATTTACTGCTGTTCGTTTTTTAAGCAGATACAAATTTTAGTCATAATTTAGTCGATATATCATCTCAGGTTTGTTGGCATAGGAGAATACACGATGTTGACGTTGTTCTTGGGCCAGAACGTTTCCAAATGTCTTCGTTTTAAAACAGTCATCTACTTCTTACGCTGAACATGGAGTAACTATTTTTGGCATAGAGGATAAACTATTATTGAAAAGACAGATTCGCTATTTTAAACTAAAGTGTACATTTAATGCCACTTCTGTACTCTTTTTACCGTCTCTAATATATATGAACCATATCCAAAACAATTTATTTCATCTCCGTTTGCCGGTTACATGTTTAACAACGTAATTTTCATCTAACTCAATTCTGAGAACACTTTGAAAATCATGACACCAATCATCTGTTTTAAATGCTATTTATATAAAAAGTTGACATTTTATTAAGATTTTAATTCTGGTTTCACTGATTTAAATCTGAGTTCAACGTTTTGCATAGTTTCATAGAAATAAAAGCAAATGTGATAGTTATATGCGTAAATTATTCCGTATTTTGTTCGAACACTGACAGACCATATCGGCTTTCATAAAAATCGTCCTAACATAATTAATATTAAAGATATCTATTTAACATTTCACAATTTTAAGGTAACTCCATCATCCTCTGATGTCATAGATATTTGCAAAAACTGTAATAAGTTTAAATTCATACCTAATAGAACAATATCTTTTGGAAGAATGCTTTACAATAGGTAAAATATTATAAATATTGTTAAGTTAAAGAATTTTAAAAATCCGTATTTTCTTTATATAATCAATTATTCATTCTTTAAAAAGTGTTAGCAAGGGCAATAACTCCTTCTAAGGTCTCCACATTAAGGCATTTGCTTTATTTTACTTCTAATGTAAAATACTTTACTTGATATTTACAACTCAAAAGTATCTTATAAGTAAGACGTATTTAGGAACATTAAGCATCAGAATTATGCATTTTAAACAGTTTTTTTTTTATTTTATTTTTACATATTTTTCATAATTCTGTTTACAAAAAATGCTGACATACACTTCTGTTTATTTTTGCTTCGCATCTTAAATAATATGTTGACCTATACATTTTTTGCAATAATAAAAAAAATTAAAGTCTATTAAATGAAAATAAATGCAGTTTTTGTACTTTGAACCATTAGAATTGAGAAGATGAAAACACCTTTAAGAACATTGAATATATTATATCGATGCAAAATTTGGTTAGTATTGGTTGCATGTTAACAAAGTTATGAACATTGCCTACGACTTTTTGGGACAACCCTCGTGGATATAGATTTTGAGAGCATTGTACAATTCTGTCGATTTTAAGCGCAATTGTAACGTTTAAACTAATATGCACTTTTGCAATTCATTTTATACGTTCATTCTATTTTGAATGCATTGTATACTTTCAGGTTAATTTTAATTAATTTCAAGTTAAATTTTCACAACTATCACAAAACGTAAATACTTATTTAAACTAAGCGACAAAACATTACTATTTATGTCCTGATTATGTCAATATTTTTTTCTTTAAGAAGCCCAATTGTCTTGTCTCTATTTGCATTCTTCAATTGCTTTTCAATAAATTAAATCGATTATTTTCGGGACTTTTAGTCTGCATTCTGGAAATTACTTCAGAGTCAGAGGTAGACAGGGTAAGTAAAGGAATACATAAAATATAATTCTACATTAAATATAATTGTTTTATTTACTTACGACTCATCATAAAAATTCAATGATAAATATTTTTTTTTTGAATTACCAATGTTCATTTTATCATATCAGAGAAACTGTATCTCTAAAACGTAATATTTGACACTTCCAGTAAAAGCGTGTAAGAAGAAGTTTTTCTTTTCTTGACAAGTGGCATAGATCAGAATCTAATTAAAATCAAAATTTTTTTTAAAAAAGTATTCATAAAATCACTGTTATCTACATCAGAGATAAATGATTTAGAATGTAATGCGGTGGTTGTGAGATAACACTGTATATTTAAAGTTATCTCAGCATAACCCGTGCTTAGTGGCAGAGTGATTTTCTCTAAATCATAATAATTGTTGAAAGTCAATTATTTTTCTAGTTATACATTAAATACAAAAGAACCTTTTCAGGATAGGAGTAGCACTTTCCTTCAGCTTTGATTATGAATAATAGAAATAATAGAAAAAGAAATATACTGAATATGATGCAATTTAAGATTCATGCGTGCAAACTAATTGCGCTAGACAAAATTGTTTTGTACACAATTATTGGAAAGATCGATACAATTCAAAACTCATTGCTGCATCGTTCATCAAACAAATGATTATACATGTACATGTATGTCATGCATCGATTATGATGTAATAATGCATTTTATATTATTCTTTAGATGTCCATGATAACTGTATCCTCTGTTCTTATATTTGTTTTGCAAGGTATGCATTCACTTACTTTTACGATAAATGTGTGCTTCTTTGTTTCTTTATAAATATAATTTTACGCTGTGATCGTTGGGGGAGTGCAGTTGTACAAGGAATATTTTATACAGTTAATATTTGTAACATTGGTATGGAAGTCAAACTTCAAACCGCACAAGACACAGTCTAGAACGTGACGTCACATAACAGCGGAATTTACGGAGATTCTGGTTGAACGAGACTATGGTACTAATGCAATAATTGAGAATAGACGCAGTTGAGCACTAGATGTGTTTTACTGTATGTTTTTTGCAAAGAAATAACAGTAAACGTATTTCTTAGTAAAGAACAACTCTCCTTGGCATTCACTTTTGCATCTCCAACCCTGGTAGCAAAGTAATTTATTTGAACATATTTTATGTAATTGAATTACAAAGGGATTGGGCACAAGTTCTAAAAAACTTATAACGTCCTCTCCCTAAAATACAAAGTAATTCTGAAAATGTTTCACAAAATAAGTATGACGTTTGTATAGAATCAATTCCCCATTTCCTATGGCAAGTCAAACGTTGCAATATTCGATCTTTACATTTGTATTGTAAAATTTTCCATTTGTATTGTATAATTTTTATTTGTATTGTATAATTTTCCATTTGTGTTGTATAATTTTCCATTTGTATTGTATAATTCTCATTTGTATTCTATAATTTTTCATTTGTATTCTATAATTTTCATTTGTATTCTATAATTTTCCGTTTGTATTCTATATTTTCCATTTACATTGTATAATTTTTCATTTATATTGTTAAATAATCATTTGTATTGCATAATTTTTATTTATATTCTATATTTTCCATTTGTATTGTATAATTTTCTTTTGCATTGTATCCGAGGGATTGTTTATTTTGGTTTGTTACGAAAAATTTCATTGGTTTAATCTAATCATATATCGGTTTACGTAATACTCGAGATGTTCCGGGAAGTTTACACGTGTTATCCAGTCTGAGCATAGGCTGGCCTGTCGTACGTATGATCTTCGATATACAGACCGGTGAATAGTAATGTAAAGGACGTGATAGACGATAGGCTTACAGTCGCCCGCGTGGCGCAGTGGTTAGAGCGTCTGCTTTAGAGTCGCGAAGTAAGAAGTCAATTTTTACGTCGCGGGTTCGAATCCCACTGTTGGACGAGGAGATCGTCCTTTGGATGAGACAGTATGAACCGAGGTCCCGTGTCGCAGTAGGTGCTGGCTTGAAAAAGATCCCTCACTGCTCAATGACCCTGAGTGCCGAAAGACAAAATTTGTAGCTCTCCACCGGCAAGAGGTGGCGTCTTCATATGAGAAAAAATTGAGTGAAAAATTCTCGAGAGGGACGTTAAACAGCATAAAATCAATCATTCGATCATTGGCTGATAAAAACTCACGCTGACCTACAAATCTAAATGTCTTGGGGAACCAAAACATATCACATATATAGTGTAGAGACATCGGCTGTTATATGATAGCCAATGAGCGCAGCCCTTTACATTACTGGTCACCTGTCTGTATATCGAGAATCAGACGGGCAGACCAGTCTATGCTCAGACTGGAGAACACGTGTAAACTTCCCGGAACATCTTGGGCATTACCAAATCCGATATATGCTGAGATTAAACCAATGAAATTCTTCGTAACAAATCAAAATAAACAATCCCTCGGATACAATGCAAATGAAAAATTATACAATACAAATTGAAATTATAGAATACAAATAAAAAATTACACAATACAAATGATTTTTTACAATATCAATGAAAAATTATACAGTGAAAATGGAAAATATAGAATACAAATGGAAAATTATACAACACATATGAAAAATTATAGAATACAAATGGAAAATTATAGAATACAAATAAAAATTATACAATAAAAATGGAAAATTATACAATACAAATAAGAATTATACAATACAAATAAAAATTATACAATACAAATGGAAAATTATACTATACAAATGGAATATTTTACAATACAAATGAAAAACTATACAATGCAAATGGAAAAATTTACAATACAAACGTAAAAGATTGAATATTGCAACGTTTGACTTGCCATAATTTTTCTGCTTTTTCACTAGATTGTATTGAGCTCGCAGCGTTCGCTATAAATCATTTCCCTTGGCCATTACTCAGTACACAATTACCCGGTTTAAGACTTCCGTTCAGACTAAAACAATCGTTATGACAATTATTTCTCGCAATACTTCGTAACGCGAGAAAAATTAATTTTAAGAGTCAGGACTGATTGTATTAAATTATTCACAGACTGCAATTTGCACAATAAACATTTTTTTTAAATATCTAGTAAAAACGGGAAAGAAGTAAAAGCGCAAGATCTCTAAAAATTCATGTCATCAAGTTATTTTAGAATTTTTTTTATTTTCTTTTTATTTCAATTTGAAAAAAATATCTTTAAATTTCAGCAACGCAGTCTTTCCAAGTGACTTACAAATGTCCATACAATTTACATGGTTATTATACTAAAGCAGTAGATCCATACTTCACTGGATCCTCCATTTTTGAGGATTGCCAATCACGTTGTGACAAAGATTCTGCTTGTAATGGATATTCCATTTATATGTCATCTTGCAATCTCAGTCGGTGTGATATTCCTTTTCAAGATTCAACCTGTAAATACTGCCTCTTTGCTGGAAAATGTAAGCCCAACACTACCGTGTGTTCAGCGAGTACACCGGAAATGACATCAGCTACGTCGACTGAAGCTCAAGATAGTACAACAACTATCTATTCTTCTTCGGGTGATGCAGCGTCGTCGGAACATTTGTCTTCTGCTTCATTAATTTCTTCAACAGAAGCAACAACGAAGACAACCGATGGAATAAAATCTACAGATGGAAAAGATGAAGCTGAAGATAGTACAACAAATACATATTATAGAACACATCATTCCACTTCTTTAGAAGCGATTTCGACTGCAGAAACATTTACTATCCTGAACAAATTAAGTGAGGAAATCAAAATCATTTCCAATGGAAGCAATAAGTGCACTTGTTTTTGTATCGAGTCTAGTCAGACTATAGAAGAATCTATTAAAAACAGAAAAACAGCTTTGACTGTGAATAAACGAAAAACTTCTTCATATCTAAGGAAGGTTTCTTGTGCTAAGGATTTCCGAGAATCCTCAAACAACATTGGGTCGTTCGGAGTTTTCGTTATTATTGCAACCATGGGATTTATTTCTTTACCAGACATCTGTTCTGTTCTTATATTCATACATAGAAAGAAGTGTTTAAAGCATGTTTCTCATAATTAACAGGGGAAGGTGTCTTGAAATTTTAATTCAATGTGTTAACAAACAAAACTGTGATAAACTATATATGTATGCTCTCTTTTTTTTAAATATGACATTTAAACTTTTCCATATCAACTATTTTAACTGTCATATTCTTTGTGTGCCTACCTATATATTTCTAAAATTAAAATTATGTTGATATTTTAAAAGTTGGGAAAATTATCATGTAAAGATGCTAACTTTTCCAAAAAAAAAAAAAAATTGAATAATGGGATGATGCATTGAACTAGTTCACTTGTAGCAAATATTAGCTTTCCACAGTCTTTGTCATGTAATATGACGTTGATAGTGATTAGAAGCTTTAGTTATAAACAAAATCTTTGTTGTTTCTGGAAACTATTCATCCAGCAAGATGTTGAATTCCGAATTGGGATCCAATTTTGCAATCCCTTCTAGTAGTAATATTAAGTTATGCATATGAAAAAGAAATTTCCCTTGGTCGTCAACTAATGATTTTTATAATGATATGGCTGAATTTCGATTAACAAAAGATTTTTTTTTATACATATTTCGATTTTATAAATTCTAGTAACTTGAAATTGAAAATTCTACGCCTTCTGGCACATCTGTATCATATTTGTATATCATTAAGGAATCCCTGTCTAGATAGTAAGTATGCCAGGGCATCAACGCTAGTGGGAAACATGGGATAATTTGCATAATGGGCGAAGCCCGTTATACATAAATTATCCCATGTTTCCCACTAGCGTTGATGCCCCTGGCATACTATACTAACTAGACAGTGACTCCTTATATTTCCATTTCAATGTGAAATAGATTTAGATTTTTAAAATGTAGACGTAAATTTAAATTACACGTGGACTCCCATTACAATTTCTATAGTCCTCGGCCACTGACGTCAAACACGAAGGCAGCCGCTCGAGATTTACATGCATATTCGGTCTCCTTAGCGTCAGACACAGAGACAGATGTGCGCGAGATTTGCATGCGTATTAGGCCTCATTAGCTCCTGATCTATTGACCTGCATAATTTACATTCCGGTAGAATTATAAAAAAAAATCAACTCCGCTTACTTTCAAAGAGTTATCACAGAGAAAAAATTAGAAATGGAAATATTACTAGATAAAGTTGTCAATGGTTATCTAACAAAGACCGTCAAAATTAACATAAGACTTTATTTTTCAATATCGTCAACTTACCTTTTTTTTTACATGAATAATACCTAAAACGATACAAGCCTCGATAAACAAATTGATAAAACAAAATTGACATCAACTAAAGACAATACACCTTAAGTCTAATGCTATCTTGAAATTATTCTTTAAAAGAATCAGAAATTTTTTGATGAATTTAACTTTTCAATCATTAATTTCCATTTCTGATACAGCAATATACCTTTGTCACCTGCATACGGGGTTTATATCTCGCAGTTTATTCGATACGGAAGAGCATGTTTTATGTATGAACAATTTCTAAAACGAGGTAAGTTATTAAAAAAATGGTATAGCAAGAGTATCAGCAGTCACTTTTAAAGTCTTCATTTCGTAAGTTCTATGGTCGATGCAATGACATTGTCAGCATATACAATCTATTATTAAGTCAAATGCTGATTGACTTTTTTTCATACTTATTGCTAGTCCATTTATTTTAACACTGAGTTGTCGACGTCTTTTCTCCGTTATTTCCCGATCATGACAAGGAGCACACTACAGATGGATGATCACTCCTCAATGAAACCTGATCCCACCTCTGATATTCTGGGGGTCGTGTTTGCTCCGCTCCTATTTCACATTGTATTGTTTAATTGACTTTTAGCTCGAATACTGTTTTTTATAACCATATATCCCACTATCCTCCAGCAGGCGTTTATGCAAGAAATGCTTTAATGCTTATATTTTAAGCAGAATGTAACACAATTCAGGCGAGTTTACAGAAGGTGTTTCTATATTTTCTTCTGTCTTGTCGCGTTTGCTTCTTGGCATATTCAAACTTTATCCAGAATTTAGGCTAAACATGTAAGACAGCAAAGTTAATATTTATCCAGATAGTGTTTTATATCCAGTTATTTTATTTCAGGTATTTGTATTTGTAAAAACGTAAATGCATTCTGGTGTATAGACAATAAGACATCATTTATGTAATTAAACTAAAAAAAAATTAGAAATAAAAAATAAATTATTAGAATAACCCATTGCAATTATTTACACTCTATGATGCATTGATACCAAGCAGTTCATTTGAAAATTTACTCACAAATCTACGCATATTACCTAAGTTGAAATCAGTAAAATAATATAGAATAACTTGTTACGTAATTAGATATACGAAGAGGCTGTTTAAATGTAGCTGAAACATTGTACCTCAAACCATCAAT
Source organism: Saccostrea glomerata (assembly GCA_003671525.1). Taxonomy (NCBI): domain Eukaryota; kingdom Metazoa; phylum Mollusca; class Bivalvia; order Ostreida; family Ostreidae; genus Saccostrea; species Saccostrea glomerata. The sequence goes on along the minus strand of PRKT01000379.1, from coordinate 6,859 downwards.
TTAATATGGCCAAGAACCTTGGGGAAATCTATCAATATGCATTTTTGTCAATTCATTATTAGTTACATGAATGTTTAAATGGTTGTATGTTTTATTTTAACAGCAACGATAATTATGATTTTTTACAAAGCATGTTTAACCTGCAAAATGATGATGGTGCCTAGGAACAAACATTTAATATTGTATTATAAATGCATGGAGTGTTCCAATTTCCAATCAGGCTGTGTAAATAAAAATTAAAAATTGAAAATGTTTAAGTCTTTTTTCTACTTTGGAATAAAACTCAATGCCTGGATTATTCTTGGGCATCATATTTTATACTGTAATGCATCAAGAAGGACATAAATAATTAGACATGGTAAGTATATTTTATTGGTATAAGAATGAATTGGATTCAATGTGTGTTTATTGATCATTTTTACCGACAGAAAAAACGAAAAATAGACTTTATCACATTATTCCTTTTTTTACATCTTATCATTGAAATTTCTTGAAGAAAAGCTTTTACATGTATTATTATCAGACATATATATATATATATATATATATATATATATATATATATATATATATATATATATATATATATATATATATATATATATATATATATATATATATATATATATATATATATATATATATATATATATATATATATATATATATATTTAAGTTTTACACATTGGAATCTTATTATAAATCAACCTCCTTTTACTTTTATTCCATTCACCATTTTTTAAATATCATAATTGTTTTGGCTTATTAATGTTGTTTAACGAGAATTGCTCGAAGATTAAGAGGCGTGACTAGAAAATTGATCTCAAATTGTGACCTTAAGTCGCCACTCAAGGCCATTGAGCAGTGAGGGATCTTAATCATGTCAACGCCTGTCATGACACGGGGCCTCGATTTTTAAGGTCTCGACTGAAGAACCCGAAACTTTCACTACAAGTGCTAAGCACATGGCAATGGCTTCCAATTTTTTATTGACCAAGGTCACGACCTTCTGATCACTGAGTGCCAAGCATAGGTTAAAATTTAGAGCACTTCTCCTGTTTTTTGTGACTTCTCTACATGAGTGAAAAATTCTCGCATGGAACGTATAACAACAAACAGTCGGTCAATCGCTGACTACGATATTTTAACATGCATCTGAAACATTAAATCGTTCAAAAAAAGTATTAAGGTCTTCGTTTTCATGTCTGATCCATCACCTGCCGTAACATGCCTCTCACAGAATTCATTAAATTTAATCTGATTAATTAAATCAATATTTATGAAATGAAGACAAAAGTAAAAAGACCGGGGTTCCGTAAAGTTTGACAATTTTAAAACTTATGATTTTAGATCCTCATTTTGAACTATATTTACGTCCACAGTAGTAACATATCCAGCAGGCCAATAGTTGTGGAACGAAGAAAGACATGTACAATTAGGAGAAATATGCTTCATTTATTCTTCAAAAACAAAAAAAGTGTTCGTGTGTGTTAAAAAGTTTTAAGGCAATAGTCGATGTATATTTGTTGGAAATATAAGTTGTAGTTTTCAAATTTGAAATATGGTGGAATATCAGACTTGACTCTGTTGTGACGAAGAATATTATTAGTTTAAGCACATTAATTCCAATATCGGCATACTGGAGTATAAGGTAAAAAAGATGTGGTTTTAGCAGCATTATATTTTTGGGGAAAACATGGCTGTTCAAAAAATATTAGATTCCATGCAATATCCACAACTTTAGATCTGTGCCTATATTCTAGTGTTGATGAATCAAACATAGACTTTCCTTATATTTTTCAAGTAGATTGTGATCTTATAACATGTATCTGAAAATGTTGCTTAAGTGCATGGTTTCTTCAATAAGAGGGGCGATTGAATAACAAGCACCCGCATATATTTTTTGAAGACTCTGGTTGCACCTTTAAAAATCAATATAGTTAAACTATTTCCTGATCAGTCATCATGACATTTTCTTTTTTTTATCCTGTAAGTTAATTTACGAGTTCCAATTGTATTAAAAAAGCAGCTGTCAATGATATCAAAAAGCCTGGACGTTAATTCATCGTGGGGAATGACTGCATACTAGTATAAATTTGAAAAGTCGTAAAATTTAAAATTGTTGATTTTGGTGAAATCTTGTGATTTCTAATTGTCCAAAAGTTCTTTGAAGTTTTTGAGTATCCACATCTGATTCACAACACTTCTTGAATATATTGTTGAACATCATTCTTGAAGTTTTTCCTAAACTATTGTCAATATCTTAGTGAGGAGTAACGAAAGAGGCTTGGTTGAAAATTTACTGAAGAAGAGGAATTTGTCGACCAGTCGGCAGGGGATGCTCTACCTGATCCCACCTATAACGTTTTTGAGGTCCGTGTTTGCTCTGCTCCTATCTTGTATTGTTTATGGACTTTTGATCTTGAATACTGTTTGTTTTCTCAATATGTTTCATTCTAAAACTATAATATTTATATCAAATTTTCATGGCTAATTTTGTTATTCATCGAATCTATCCACGGCATAATAATTATAATGTTTTCATAATTTATACTTCAAGATTTATTAAGTCTATACCTTTTAAAAGTTATACTCCTTGCATACTTATTACGTTTCAGTACATAGTGTATTTGAATTACAGATAATAACGATGAGTTTCATTAGACTGCCAAAATGAAGTTTAAATAAATACAAACAGTCCATTTCCTCTCCATATTGTGCTCCAAGGCTTGGCATCGATTGATTTTAAGATTTTTTTAATCAATCGATAATTCATCAGAGAGAACTTAGAAAGAAAAACATGGCTAGATAAATGCCACCTTTTTACATAACTAGTTAAGACATATTTTTCACAATCATTTTTTATAAAATTATATGCAAATTTCCCTGATCCACATTCTGAAGATTCTTTCACGGAGAAAAAAAAATCGATTACTGTCGTATTCTTCCGATGCTTACTTACATTCATGTATTTTTGATAATTAAAATCATATTGCTATTTGAAACTTTGGAATTCTTGTCATGTAAAGATGCTCAGATTAGCAATAAATCAAAAATGGGATAATACATGGACATAATTCATTTGTAGCAAATACATACTTACCAAATTCTTTGTCATGTGTTTTGACATTGGTAGTAATAAGATGCTTGAGTTTGCATCAATATATTTGTAGTTTCTGGAAACCATTTCTACAGCAATTCGTTGAATTCCAAATTGGGACCCATTGCAATTCCCTCAGAAGTCTTTATATAAATTCACTTGAAGATAATTTTATTTAAATATTGTGCGTTAGAAGAATAAATTTGCTTTGGTCGTCAACTTACCATTCAGATTATGATATGGTTGTCTTTCAATTAACAATATTTTTTCATTCATATTTCAAAGTGATAAATCCTAGTTATGTTGTAAATTGTAATTTATCAAAAAAATATATATAATTAAGGTAGGATTCTTCTCTGGTTTCTGACTAGATGAAATATTCAAACTTTATTTGCTTATATGTCTTGTATATTTAGGTGTAAGAGATTTAAAAGACCATATTTTTCTATCCTCATCATAATTGTACAACTTTAAATAGAAATGGTAAACTGCGTTTGAAACTAGCAGGGACTATATTTTTGGCGGAATGATGGTGTATGAAAATATCCTCTTTTCTGCCTCTCAAAATTATAACAGAACAATGAATCTAGTTATAATTTTAACACAATCAAAGACTTGAAAAAATTTTCAAATGTAAGTTTAATTAATAATAAGGGACTATAGTTTCAAAATATATCAAATAAATATGATTTTGCAAACAAACTAAAACTACGTAGCTTTTAAACGCTTCCAATCAAAATACAAATTTGAGTCAAAAATCCATAAAAAGTATATTTTCTCTCTTATTAAACGATCAAAGCTTTTTATTTTTATATCATTTTGTACATGTATAAGACTCTTTTATTATATGTGAAAATAAGAAAAAGTTAAAAATAGGAAGCATATAAAAATAACTAATATATCCTAAAAAATTAAGAAAAACAGAGAAAATTCGGATTAGCCAATATCCAGGTTAGTTAAATTATTTATGTGAATTTGGTAACATCATACTATAGACCCGATATAGTTATATCTTTTTATGCAAAAAGAACAATCTCTAAACGTTTGAAAAAGAAGTGGGCATCACATTATTGGCAACAGTATTTTTTATTCATAATGTCAAAGAAAAAGATAATGACCTTGACCTGACTTTGCCTTTAATTTAAAACGGTCAAATTTAACCTCACTGATACTATCACTTACTGATATTGTCTTTTTGATTCTGTGAAAATTTCATTGATTTTTAATTACAAGAAATATGAGAAGAATCCTACCTTAACGTTAAACTTTAACTTTTCAATCATCAATTCCCTCACTTATGCAGCAATATACGTTGGTCAACTGCACATGGAGTTTATATCCCTCAGTTTGATTCAATGCGAAAGACCATGCTCTACGTATTAACAAATCCTAAAACGAGGTAAGTTATTGAAAAACAAATTGATATAGCAAGAAAATCAGTAGTCTCGTTTAAAGTCATCATTTCGTAACTTCTATGGTCGATATATACAATGAACATATCCGCAAAAACAATTATTATTTTTCTTTATTGTTCCAGCTTTCTGATTCCCTCATACTAGATCATATGATAAAGTATAAAAAGTGTTATAGACTGGATGTTTCTATTTTAAAAATTTATAAACCCGTTGTTTCTAAAATTGGAAACGTTCTTCTGTGAAGCAACAATAGTGCTGATGTCACAATAGTCTTTATAAACTGATTGTTTCTAAAAACAGATACTGCAGTTGGTATTCATCTCTGTGACGTCATAATGATATGACATAACAATGCCTTATATGAGAAAGTACTGAGTATTAGAGAGAAGGATATTAAGACATTTGTTATTAACTGATAAAAAATAATAAAACAATTGTAGGCATTTGATTGGGTACAATACCTAGATATATAGACCTTAGAGAAAGCATATCGACTTCGCACTTCGTGCTCGGTCGATATGATTTCTCTTAGGTCTATATATCTAGGGATTGACCTCTTCAAAAGGCTAAAATTGTATATTAATCATTCCTGACTGACGTTTATCATACTTATTGTTAGGCCATCTTTACACCCTTTGTTGTCGACATATATTCCGTAATTTCCCGATCATGACATGGAGCACACGTCGCATGACCCGCCGGCAGGATATGCTCACTCCTCCATGGCATTTGACCCTAACTCTGATATTTAAGAGGTCCGTGTTTGCTCTGCTCCTATTTTGTATTGTTTTATGAACTTTTGACCTTGAAAACTGCTCGTAATCTCCACATACATGTATATGCATTTCATTATACTCCAGCAGGCTGTATACAAAAAATGCTTTCACGTGTATATTTCTAGCAATTGCAAGACCATTTTTTTGAGTTCCCAGAGAGTGTTCCTTTATTTGCTTATGTCTTGTTGCCTTTGCCATTTGGCAAATATAAGATGTGTCCTGAATTTAGGTTAAACGTGTGAGAAAGCAAAGAAAAAATGATTAAGATAAATTTTTCGTATCTAGTAAATTTAATTCAAGTGTTTGTATTCAGACAGGGAAAACAGTTTAGTTTCTTTTTGCTAAACTTAATTTCTTTTCAAGTCATAGCAAAAAATAACATTTTATGATCACGCATTTCAAGTTTTATGATGATGTCACATTTAATAAGAAAATTAAGAAGAAATAAAGAAAGCATGTAAGTGTACATCAGAGCACGAAAGCAAGCGTAATTTACGTCTCTTATAACGTCATTATCTCTTTTTCTGCTTCACGAAAGTATATTAACATCCAATATTTTTTAAAGGTGAAAACAACTGTTGATTATGTGATTTATTTAAATTTACTGCTGTCCGTTTTTTAAGCAGATACAAATTTTAGTCATAATTTAGTCGACATATCATCTCAGGTTTGTTGGCATAGGAGAATACACGATGTTGACGTCGTTCTTGGGCCAGAACGTTTCCAAATGTCTTCGTTTTAAAACAGTCATCTACTTCTTACGCTGAACATGGAGTAACTATTTTTGGCATAGAGGATAAACTATCATTGAAAAGACAGATTCGCTATTTTAAACTAAAGTGTACATTTAATGCCACTTCTGTACTCTTTTTACCGTCTCTAATATATATGAACCATATCCAAAACAATTTATTTCATCTCCGTTTGCCGGTTACATGTTTAACAACGTAATTTTCATCTAACTCAATTCTGAGAACACTTTGAAAATCATGACACCAATCATCTGTTTTAAATGCTATTTATATAAAAAGTTGACATATTTAAGATTTTAATTCTGGTTTCACTGATTTAAATCTGAGTTCAACGTTTTGCATAGTTTCATAGAAATAAAAGCAAATGTGATAGTTATATGCGTAAATTATTCCGTATTTTGTTCGAACACTGACAGACCATATCGGCTTTCATAAAAATCGTCCCAACATAATTAATATAAAAGATATCTATTTAACAGTTCACAATTTTAAGGTAACTCCATCATCCTCTGATGTCATAGATATTTGCAAAAACTGTAATAAGTTTAAATTCATACCTAAAAGAACAATATCTTTTGGAAGAATGCTTTACAATAGGTAAAATATTATAAATATTGTTAAGTTAAAGAATTTTAAAAATCCGTATTTTCTTTATATAATCAATTATTCATTCTTTAAAAAGTGTTGGCAAGGGCAATAACTCCTTCTAAGGTCTCCACATTAAGGCATTTGCTTTATTTTACTTCTAATGTAAAATACTTTACTTGATATTTACAACTCAAAATTATCTTATAAGTAAGACGTATTTAGGAACAT
>PRKT01000378.1:502297-544992 GCA_003671525.1 Saccostrea glomerata | reverse complement strand
GTATTACGTTTTTGACATAACTCATTGTGGCGTAGGTAAGACCTATAAACCGAGGTCCCTTGTCGCAGCAGGTGTTTGCATTGAAAAGAAAACCAACAGGCCCCTAGTTCCGAGTATTAGACAAAATTTACAGCTCTCCACCGACATATGGTGGCGTCTCCATATAATTGAAATATTTTTGAGAGGCGCGTTAAACAACAGAACAAAAAAGAAAAAAATAGTCTTTAAAATATTTTAATTCTTGGTTAATATAACTTAATAGAACTGGACCAGGAAATTTTCATATAATGTGAAATATTTTTTATCAGTGCAAAAGGTTAAATCAAGTTTGTTCAAATCCTGATCCCTGACGATAGCGAGGGCCAAAGCAAAGCATCATCATTAAAGATTTATTAATAAGAACATATAGGAAATATATTTTAAAATCTTTTCAAGTACACGGCTAAGAGATGATCAGTAATATTTATACACACCCCAACTAATGTTATTGTGATTTAAATTCAATCCACGTGGTTTAGGTTGACCCATCTACAGGGTAGAACCAGTTTCATAAATAGAATTTGCAATAAACAGGAAATTGCTAGTCTGTTTATTTTGAAAACATGTCCTGTAAAAAATGAGTTTTCAGATCTTTCTGAAGGACTTTCACGGTTCGGTAGATAAGGGAGGCGGGTCAAAACAACATACTTTATCTTTGCTTTTTTGAGAATTTACGGCAAAAAATGGAGCTCTCTAGAGAAAATGTCCCCAAAATAACCCGATACCATGGTAGAAAAAATGTGCTTATAATATCATTTACACTAATGCCCTATATGGCAATTGTTATCAATGCGCATGGCAAACCTTACCACGCACCAACTGACCAATCGTTGAGTGACGTTTAGTAACGTTTACGCTAAATATGCATGTTTTTATTTTACTTCGAACACGTGGTTCAGGTCAATCTATGATCGATATTAAATGGGCCGCAAAAATGTTCATATGAAAAAAAAATTCAAAGATTAGAAAATTATGAAAGATTTCACTGGCGTTTTCAATTTGTTTTAACTAGAAAATAAGTATGGAATATAAAAAAATGTAGTTTGTGTCAAGTTCAGAACACCAGAGCTTCAAGGCTAAGGTAACCGAGCAGCATCTCCTGAGCATTTGTACCATAGTTAGGTGTGATTTCTTTTGTCATAAGTGTGGGTTTTCTGTACATAACCCACACTTTTTTATCACTCCGCCAGGACAAAAAACAATAAAATCATGCACAATTTTTAAATGAAACAATCTTCTAGGCTTGTTTTACCAAATTCAGGAGAGTAAAAGAGTAAAAGATTATCAATTGAAGACAGCATTATGTAATAATTAACAATAAAAAAACGGGCATCAATATTTTAACTTTACTTTTAAAAAAAACTTCAGAAATCGCTTGATTTTTTAAAATATTTTTTTAAAGTGTCATGACAGGATGACTTTAGCTTAGTAGATTCCAATACGGTTATTTTGATACACAAGAAAGGAAACACAGTACAAACATGAAGTAAACACTACTGTACTTAAATAAAATCTTCGATTGCGGATCTAGCCGATCAAAGGTCTAATTTTCATTAAATTGAAATATACAAGTACATAACCTCTAACAAACATTTCAATCAACGTACCACTGTGCATGACAAATTATGTATCGGGTTTACAAAATATTGAGTTAAACAAAGTTCATAATAAATTTAAATTATTTGATTTTGAAATGTACGAGAAAAAAATAAAATATCGAATCAACATATTTCATAGAAACCAAACTCTTTAATTTTTCAGACAAACTTTTAAAACGGACTTATATATGTTTAATTTTTATGTCGCCCGCGTGGTGCAGTTGGTAGAGCGCCTGCCCTTAAATTCTCGAGAAGAACGCTAAACAACACATGCGATCAATTTTTGAAAAGTATTGTATACAAGTCACTAACCCTGTATTCGATAGAGGTGGTCATAATGCCACGAAGGAGTATAAAATCATATAAAATCCACATGTATCATTAAACCAAACACTAAATGTTTCAATCACACGAACCAGTCCGAAATTTTAATGCATGAATGCAGAAAAATAATATCATAGAGAATACACATGTATATATACTAATCAAAAATGAATGAATACAAATGAAATTGAAATACATTTCTACAGATATCATAGGGTGGTAAAAATTGAAACACAACAAAATTCCCTGTTAACCATGTTTCCACGTGCTAGTCACTTCCTAGCCACATTTCCATGAATAATTTACCCTATCTCGCTGTAGTCTCGCTGACTCTCTGCTAATGTCAAAGCTACTTTGAACTCCTCGGATTTTATATTTTGTAGAACACCAAAAATAAAAAGTTCCGAACACATTAGTAGGGGTGATACAGAAGCAGTCTCAAGTCACATCAATGCCTAAGCGTTAGTTCACACTTCCTCTGAACCGCAACAGGGAGTTCAAGCTAAACATATTATAAATACATGTATATAATAAAGAATCGTAAGAAATATTCTCAAGAAGAACAAAGTCATGATTAGTATTATTGATGTGAGAGCAATTTTGTTCAAATTATCAGTTACAGTGGGACCACTTGTTATATATTTTACTCAAATCAGTACTGAACTGGTTTTCCTTATCTCTTACCAAAGTGTCATGTTTAGTGAAGTGGCACATAGACCACATGTTTTGATATCTACTGAACCTGAATAGCTTAGAAGGCATTTTTGTCCCCCGCTTGAAAAGTGGGGGATATTAATTTGGGTCTGTCCGTCCGTCCGTCTTCCTGTCTGTCTGTAACACTTTCGTTTCCACACGATACCTCGAGAACCCTTTGAGCTATCGATAAAATATCGAATCAACATATTTCATAGAAACCAAACTCGTTAATTTTTCAGACAAACTTTTAAAACGGATTTATATATGTTTAATTTTTATGTCGCCCGCGTGGTGCAGTTGGTAGAGCGCCTGCCCTTAAATTCTCGAGAAGAACGCTAAACAACACATGCGATCAATTTTTGAAAAGTATTGTATACAAATCACTAACCCTGTATTCGATAGAGGTGGTCATAATGCCACGAAGGAGTATAAAATCATATAAAATCCACATGTATCATTAAACCAAACACTAAATGTTTCAATCACACGAACCAGTCCGAAATTTTAATGCATGAATGCAGAAAAATAATATCATAGAGAATATTTATACTAATCAAATATGAATGAATACAAATGAAATTGAAATACATTTCTACAGATATCATAGGGTGGAAAAAATTGAAACACAACAAAATTCCCTGTTTACCATGTTTCCACGTGCTAGTCACTTCCTAGCCACATTTCCATGAATAATTTACCCTATCTCGCTGTAGTCTCGCTGAATCTCTGCTAATGTCAAAGCTACTTTGAACTCCTCGGATTTTATATTTTGTAGAACACCAAAAATAAATGTTCCGAACACATTAGTAGGGGTGATACAGAAGCAGTCTCAAGTCACATCAATGCCTAAGCGTTAGTTCACACTTCCTCTGAACCGCAACAGGGAGTTCAAGCTAAACATATTATAAATACATGTATATAATAAAGAATCGTAAGAAATCTTCTCAAGGGGAACAAAGTCATGATTAGTATTATTGATGTGAGAGCAATTTTGTTCAAATTATCAGTTACAGTGGGACCACTTATTATATATTTTACTCAAATCAGTACTGAACTGGTTTTCCTTATCTCTAACCAAAGTGTCATGTTTAGTGAAGTGGCACATAGACCACATGTTTTGATATCTACTGAATCTGAATAGCTTAGAAGGCATTTTTGTCCCCCGCTTGAAAAGTGGGAGATATTAATTTGGGTCTGTCCGTCCGTCCGTCTTCCTGTCTGTCTGTAACGCTTTCGTTTCCACACGATATCTCGAGAACCCTTTGAGCTATCGCAATGAAATTTTGCATAGCAACTCCCTATGGACAAAAGAAGAATCCTACTGATTTTGAGGTCAAAAGGTCAAAGGTCAAGGTCATAAATTCGCAAATTCTGTCGTTTATAATGCTTTCGTTTCCACACGATATCTCGAGAACCCTTTGAGCTGGAATAAAATTTTATATAACAACCCCCTGTGGCCTAAGGAAGACCCCTATTGATTTTGAGGTCAAAAGGTCAAAGTTCAAGGTCATAAATTTATACATTCTGTCTGTATGAAACACTATCATTTTCGGGCGATATTTCAAGAAGATTTTGAGCTTTTGCAGTGTAATTTTATACCAGAACTCCCTAGGACCTCTCTCACCCCTCTCAAAATGCCCCGCCCCGTTTGTTTTATTAGTATTTATTGTATTAATATCGCTATTTTTAGTACATTGGCATGAGGAGAGTTGTTGTGTATAAAACAGGTTCTCGGTGGACTTTATATTCTTATTTCATCTATTAGAACTGTTTGATAAAGGTTAAATTAGATATCATGCATTGTGTAAAATTTTGACAATATCGAACGTGAATATATACATGTATGTGACTTCCTCTTTGCATATAATTTTCGCTAATTTAAAGCGACTCCGTGGTCTAGTGGTATATCTCTCGCTTCACATGTGAGACGGCCCGGGATCGCATACCGGACGATCTAAGTTTTTTTTTTCCGATATACTTTTTTTTTAACTAAATGATAGTAGCACAGTTAAGGTTACAAATGGAAATATCGGCGATTTCTTAAGATAAAAAATACATACTTTATTAGGATGGGCGATTCTTTTTAGGACTTAACTGATATAAAAAATGTAATGTGGTTTAAATTTACATGTTGGGGACATTTAGATTTTTTATTTAGACTTGTCATGTGATGTCGACGTCACATGACTTTAGCAATTATACTTGCAGTTTAGAGGTCATCTATAAATTATAATATTGCAAGGGCATAACCAAGTTAAAAGTCTTAGTTTAATTTATAATCCTTTTCAACACTATATGTAGTTTGTGAAAAGTGCTGCGAACCTATACAGCTCAACAAACTTTTTAAACTCACATGGTTTTTCACACAAAATAAAGTCACATTTTTCTTGCAATAAAACTTAAAATTATCGAGTTTCAGTACGAGGCATAGCCCTTATATTATTAGATATTTCATGTTAAAGGTGCATATTGTCTAAAAATCATTATCTATCAGTACGAGGCATAGCCCTTATATTATTAGATACTTCATGTTAAAGGTGTATATTGTCTAAAAATCATTATCTTAAGTTTTAAAAGTTAATGTTCTTAAAGGGAATTTGTTTATAAATTGTATGATGTTAAATGTGTATTATTCTATCATAGGTATTTACAAATTAATTAATTAATTAATTAATTACAATTTGGTTGAAATGTTCAAATTGACTTCTTACAGATGCGCATTTTTCTAGGTACTTCGCACATTTTCCATACTTTCCTTGGTTTTGTCGAAATGCAGCGCCGAAAAATGATAAAACTGCATAAAGAAATGATGTGAGAGCATAGGATAATAAAGTATTGTTTATCTTTCAACATAGTAAATTGTAAATATTGAAAAGAAAATTCTTTTAAATTTATGGTCTAAAACTTCGAAATTTTGCGTTGGAAGGAATCTTTCATGATGCTAGATTCCAAGAAGTTAACCTGAGTATGCCATCTTTTTAACATTGAAAGCAGTCTAACAGATGATAAATACTTTTATCATCTCGCGCCTTAGTGTCATATTAATGTACATAAAATACAGAAGTTACACGAAGTGCACTGTTTCTGTATTAAGGCAAGGCAAAGGTATGCTTAAAAATAAACGGATACAAAGAAGGTTTCATTTGAAGAGAAACCGTGAAAAAACCAACTGGAATCTCTTCTGATATGTCATCCAGGAGCATATAAAAATTTTATCAAATATTATGTGTGAATTATGTCTAAAGTAATGGAATATGATCAAAACTAAGTTATAAATCAATTTTAGAATATATTTTGTTGTCCCAATACACAGTTTTGCATTATAACAATGTGACTTTAATTTGTGCGAAAAACTATGTGAGTTTAAAAAGTTTGTTTAGCTGTATAGATTTCCTTTTTTAAATGCTAAAATTTAATTTGTTGGACGGCAGGTTGAATATTTTGCTGGTCAACTACATTGAATATAGCTATAATTAATTTATTTGCAATATTTCAAGAGGTTCGCAGCTTTTTTCAATATCTTAATGCTTCTTGAGTTTATGTGTAAAATCTTGACAAGGTACATTGAGGGTATGCCCTTGCAATAAATCGATTTATTAGGGCCCTTCCATTGATTTTTCAATAAATCTGCATACAAACACACGACAGTATTGCTTGTCTGGAGAATGTACGTACAGTTTATTAATAAAATACTAAAATAGACGTGGCATTCAAGTTAACGGCTTTTTATTTAACTGCAAATAATATTTTATTTAAGGAATGACTCTAATTCTTGGCCAAATTATTGAGTATAATATGGTTTGGGTCAGTTTACGCTTTATAATCCGCGAAGCGGATTATAAAAAAGCGTAAACTGACCCAAACCATATTTTACTCGATAATTTGGCCAAGAATTAGAGTCATTCCTTATAATTCAATTTTAAAATAATTAAACAACTGGGGGTGTAAAATTGTTTTTATGAGTTCAAATTTACCGCGCAATAATACAACCGTAGTAACGGAAGTGATGGGAAGCGAGGGGAGGTAAAAACGGATACATAGATCTAGCAGCCATGATGCTTGTTTACACGAGGTAAGATCGAGCTACTGTTTGAAGTTAAAGGTACATTCATTTAATCTGGAATTTTCCATGAATCCCAAGGACTGGAAATGAGGGGATTGATGGATACAGATGATTCAGCTGGTTGTCAAGGGGGTGTGTCCCCATACCAAACCAGATTATACAAAATGTTATGCGTTCCTTTTTGGAAATCAACCAATGAGAGGCAAGAATACAAACATAATTAAATTATTTGAGAACAAAAGACATTTTTCATTGTACAAAATGAGACTTGATCAGCCTCTCACCGTGTACAAACTACGTCATTTTTGCGAGATGACGTCACATTGACAAGTGCATTGCAATCGATGCATCGTTAAAAAAATGTTGTGTGGGATTTAAAAAAACGACAAAACTGCATGTAAAAGTAAGTTTGTATGTAGTATACAGCTATCCAGCTGTTTGAAATAGCAAATTATTTCATGTTGTGGTATTTTGAAGACCTTATATTATAAGTGACGTCATAGTAAACATTTCCCGTACAAATTAGGCCCCGCCTCCTTACTGTAACCTAACTGTGCTGCGAGGGGTAATACGGAAATATGTGGGGTCCTTGAAAAAATCTGTATTTTTTCAAGGATCCCCACATATTTCCGTATTACCCCTCTAAGTGTCTATATAACGAATTTATCCTGCCGATGGTTCTCTAAAAGACTAAATATTTAAAGTATCGATAAACCGCTTTCACTGAGCATCCAAGCAAGATGTTCTGCATCCATTGTTGCCGTCAGACGCATTGTGACGTCAGTTATGAAGCTCCATGCGGGTCATGTGAAAACAGTATAGGGTGGGTAGGTCACGTGGAGGGGGCACATTAGCAATGTGAGGTGCGTAGACAGCATAACATCGTTTCATGCAATATTGCTCTCAACCAATGAAATTTCACTATTTTTATCAGAGGCAGGATAATAGAGCTTGGGTAGTTTGCGTTTTTGTGTGCAAGACAACTCTTTTCATAGACCCTTCGTTTCTCTCCCCATTCAAAAAAAAATAACATTGCTACGTGACTGATTCGAGATCGGGGAAATATGTCAAGCTAGAACATACAGATACCTGACAAAGAGAAATGTAGGTTGATCATTACCATGAAGAATGTCACTGATTAGAACCAAGACAAATTTTTTATACGTTTTTTCTACAGTCATCAAGCCAGCAGTTCTCAACTTCATAGAAAGCTTTCTCATGGACATTGGATCTTTTGTGATCGGCTGCAGTAAATAGGTGATACAGTTGTGCACACATTACGCGACAGAGTCACTTAGTATTCTATTTATATAATAGTGTTACATTATGCATGTACTATGCCTAAATAGTAGGCAGGGTTTGACACATAGTGCACGAGCCGGAGGCGAGTGCACTATGTGTCAAGCCCTGCCTACTTTTTAGGCATAGTACATACATAATGCAACACTATTGTTATTATTATGCTGACTGTTATAATCATTCATGCGGCAATTTGACTATTACCTGAAAAGTTTCCTAACAAATATCCACGAAAGAAAACCTTACAAAATTTAACATTTGATTGACCATTTATTAAACAAGTAAACAACAATAATTACATTGAAAACGTCAACAAAGAATCACTTGAAATTTTCTCAATGGTAATAATTGTTGATGGTAACGCTACATCCCGAGAACATGAATTTTGACCCTCTGTGTAGCCTCAAGAGCCAGTGCGCTCTTCATAAGCTCTTCATCGGTCATTTCATTGGATGTACATGTTATAGTACTGCTAATAGAGGCTGAAGTTGATATATAAAATAAATTCAAAAACTATTTGTTAAAGTTCTTTTTGAAATTAAGACTGCTATTTTTATAGATTACACACCTGACATAATATTTTCTCGAGTGGCCACTGCACCAGTTTCTCCTGTACACAAACTCAAAGCATTCGACATAGCTTTCTTTTGGTCATCTACAAAATATTGCATATTAAGATACCAGATAAACCATTTAATTAAAAAAAATTACATTTAATCAAATTGATATGTACTAGTTATAAGTAATTTGAACTGTACCCGAAGTTTCATAGCAGTAACTGGACAGGGAGGATTCATTCCTATGACCACTCACAGTTGCTATGTGTCGGGACTCAAAGCCGCAGTATAGTTGTAGATCTTATACACTGGTTTGTATATTCTTTGGATAATCCTGCTGATTTTGATATATTCTTCATGAATTGTCTAAGAGTGTTGACCCCCAACGGTTCCTTTCTGTACCACACTTCTTCATCATCTGAAAAGTTATCTCTTGAATGGAGAAAAAGTCTGTCCATACTATCCAGCTGTTTGAAATAGCAAATTATTTCATGTTGTGGTATTTTGAAGACCTTATATTATAAGTGACGTCATAGTAAACATTTCCCGTACAAATTAGGCCCCGCCTCCTTACTGTAACCTTAACTGTGCTGCGAGGGGTAATACGGAAATATGTGGGGTCCTTGAAAAAATCTTCCGTATTACCCCTCTAAGTGTCTATATAACGAATTTATCCTGCCGATGGTTCTCTAAAAGACTAAATATTTAAAGTATCGATAAACCGCTTTCACTGAGCATCCAAGCAAGATGTTCTGCATCCATTGTTGCCGTCAGACGCATTGTGACGTCAGTTATGAAGCTCCATGCGGGTCACGTGAAAGCAGTATAGGGTGGGTAGGTCACGTGGAGGGGGCACATTAGCAATGTGAGGTGCGTAGACAGCATAACATCGTTTCATGCAATATTGCTCTCAACCAATGAAATTTCACTATTTTTATCAGAGGCAGGATAATAGAGCTTGGGTAGTTTGCGTTTTTGTGTGCAAGACAACTCTTTTCATAGTCCCTTCGTTTCTCTCCCCATTCAAAAAAAAATAACATTGCTACGTGACTGATTCGAGATCGGGGAAATATGTCAAGCTAGAACATACAGATACCTGACAAAGAGAAATGTAGGTTAATCATTACCATGAAGAATGTCACTGATTAGAACCAAGACAAATTTTTTATACGTTTTTTCTACAGTCATCAAGCCAGCAGTTCTCAACTTCATAGAAAGCTTTCTCATGGATATTGGATCTTTTGTGATCGGCTGCAGTAAATAGGTGATACAGTTGTGCACACATTACGCGACAGAGTCACTTAGTATTCTATTTATATAATAGTGTTGCATTATGCATGTACTATGCCTAAATAGTAGGCAGGGTTTGACACATAGTGCACGAGCCGGAGGCGAGTGCACTATGTGTCAAGCCCTGCCTACTTTTTAGGCATAGTACATACATAATGCAACACTATTGTTATTATTATGCTGACTGTTATAATCATTCATGCGGCAATTTGACTATTACCTGAAAAGTTTCCTAACAAATATCCACGAAAGAAAACCTTACAAAATTTAACATTTGATTGACCATTTATTAAACAAGTAAACAACAATAATTACATCGAAAACGTCAACAAAGAATCACTTGAAATTTTCTCAATGGTAATGATTGTTGATGGTAACGCTACATCCCGAGAACATGAATTTTGACCATCAGGAGTCGCCCTCTGTGTAGCCTCAAGAGCCAGTGCGCTCTTCATTAGCTCTTCATCGGTCATTTCATTGGATGTACATGTTATAGTACTGCTAATAGAGGCTGAAGTTGATATATAAAATAAATTCAAAAACTATTTGTTAAAGTTCTTTTTGAAATTAAGACTGCTATTTTTATAGATTACACACCTGACATAATATTTTCTCGAGTGGCCACTGCACCAGTTTCTCCTGTACACAAACTCAAAGCATTCGACATAGCTTTCTTTTGGTCATCTACAAAATATTGCATATTAAGATACCAGATAAACCATTTAATTAAAAAAAATTACATTTAATCAAATTGATATGTACTAGTTATAAGTAATTTGAACTGTACCTGAAGTTTCATAGCAGTAACTGGACAGGGAGGATTCATTCCTATGACCACTCACAGTTGCTATGTGTCGGGACTCAAAGCCGCAGTATAGTTGTAGATCTTATACACTGGTTTGTATATTCTTTGGATAATCCTGCTGATTTTGATATATTCTTCATGAATTGTCTAAGAGTGTTGACCCCCAACGGTTCCTTTCTGTACCACACTTCTTCATCATCTGAAAAGTTATCTCTTGAATGGAGAAAAAGTCTGTCCATACCATGCTGTGGTCTCTTGGACAAATATTTTTCAAATGACTGTACCGGACACGACACAGAATCTGTGGCATACATCCTCCCTCCAGTTCCTTCAGTCTCATTCGTCACACCTTGGTGATTTTTTGATAATTCTGAGGTAACCTTTTTGACGTACATTTTTCCATTAGAATTAATAATTTCAAAGTCTTTTACACAAAGAGTGTGCAGATTTTCCTGTCCTCTCCTACAGAAATAAAACATCACTTCAAAAACGACTTTGTTCAACAGACCTTGCGCGATGCGAATCTCAAATTATGTCAATAGTTGAACCATTTTCCTTTAAGTATCTGTTAATTTCTTGTATAATATTCAGTATTGAATTTTTCTTTTAAAGTTTTCCTTCTGTCATTCTTACGTTACTGTAGAAATCCTCCAGTATCTTTGATAGGTCTTCTCTTGTATACGTTAAAATATCGGTGCTAACACGGCGCACCTGCAAGAACTCATTCAAAATCTTCATGCTAAAATTGGTTGCATGTTTAGGGGTTTTTTTTTGGACATCTGGGGCCCGTTTCATCAAAGGTCGTACGCCCAGTCGTAGCGCTACGCCGGCGTAAAGTCGGGATTTGCATTTCATTAAAGAGAGTATCGTTACGCCTGACTAAATTTAGGCTAAAATTTTACGTCTACTCATGGATAGGCGTAAGTTAGGGCGTAATGTTAAAATAAAGCCTTTTTATTGATTTCAAACAATTTAGCGAGTTTTAAAGAAAATGTACGTTTCTAAGAATTTAAAATACAAACAATGCATTATTTAATTATACATATAATGAAAAGTGGGGTGGATTGTTGTTACAACTACTTGGGGACGTAGTTGATTTGAGTAATAACGTACTTTAAAATATTTAAATAAATTTCTGCTAAGAAGAAAAGCTTGTCTTATCAGAGATTTCTTCGATCAGCATTTCTCACGTTTTGACAATACATTCATACACATTTGATTGTGGTATTATATGTATAAGGTATTGTAAATCAACATATATAACTACCGGTATATTTCTACATCCCGCTTGAAAAGCGGGAGGGTACATGTATATACTACTGAGTATATAGTAATCAGAATGCCCGTCCGTCTGTTACGTTTTGGGGGTACCCATCTCTATCCGCAACTCCTCTCATACCACTGATTGAAATTTGATGAAACTCCCACATAATCTTTATTACATATTGCCATTGTGCCTTATTGTACTTTTTGATCCGACACATATTTTGGGTTTCCCACAGCAAAACATGGACACTGCCACTATATTCATATGGGAGGCAGGGGGATCTTTTATTGAACTCATTTCTAACGGTACCACTAGTTATATTTTTTGTTTCATTCACTAAAAAGAGACCCATTTAAATTGTCTATTTTGAAAGAAAATATTTTCCCAAAAAAATATTTTCTGAAATAAAAATCGGTTTCAAAAGCACAGTATTCCTCTTTCTGTTAATTTTCTACATTTAAGAAGAAAATTCAATAAAATAACCCATCTTAAAACCAAATAGTTTTTGTCATGCTTGAAGAGTCCATATCTTATTTACTTCTCGTCCACATGCGTGGATCTAGAGGGGGTCGGAGAGAGGGTTCAGGACCTCCCGAATTTGCAGATTAATTAACATTGAATGTACAGAGTACTCAGTTAAGAATAATTGCGCTTTTGTGAATTTTGGGTAGTCCATAAAAATTGCTTGTTTTTACTTCAAACGATAACAGGTAGTCGATTTCTTTTGCAGTTAAATCTTGTCCATGCTCTGCAATGATTTCACTTAATTTCTTCATTATATTTTTAGATCGATACTCTGTTTGTTTTTCATAGTATGTTTCATCTTCAAGTATCGAAAGGCATAAATTTTTATAATAATCCTTATTCATCAGGACGACTGCACTACCTTTGTCAGCTTCTTTTATAATAATGTTTTCATCCTTCTTTAAATTTTCAATGGCTGTCCAGTCTGATTTTCCTAAATTATTCGAAGACTGTTTTCTCTGAACATTGTCTTTGGGGTATTTAGAAACATGTTCAATGAATTTATCCAGGTTATAGTTTCTTCCCTTGGGTGGGTTAAATTTACTCGGATTTGAAACAATAGACTCATCACTGTTTTCCTCATCTAAGAAAAATTCCGCTAATCTTAATCTTCTACAAAATGCTTCTATGTCATTGGTTAATTCCTCTGTATTATCTCTGCGAGGTGTTGGTGTGAATTTAAGTCCCCTTTCAAGAATTTTAATTTCATTTAGTGGAAGTTTTTTATTTGAGAGATTTATAACTTTGGGGTCGACTGGAAGCTTTGTTTCTTGATCTTTGGTTGCTACGTAATTCGGTGTTGATTGGGGCCGAATTCTAAAAAAGAACTCTTTGCAACGGGAAATTTTGCTTGTTGATGTACATACTTATAAGGTCGTTCATGGTATGGAATTTTCGGTCTTTTGTTTTTGTAATAGCTGCCGAATCCATTATGTGTGTTGAATGCGGGTCCATTGAGATTGTTTGAATTCTGGTTCCGAGCAATGTTTGGATTGAATTTATGATGGTATTTTCTAACGTTGTTTTCCGAACTCATGGTCATCGTATTGTCGCTCCACTGGTTTCCTGTGCCAAAGTCACTGGATTTTGTTTTGAAGAATGGATTTTTTCCATTGAATTCGTCCTTGAATTTGTTCTCAAAGGTCAGTAGCCATTTTTCTGATTTCATCCATCTTTCTATGGAGTTTTTTCTTCTTTCAAGCATTCATCAGTCCATAATTTCATTACCTTTTTCAGGACGTCTTGTTGAACAGTATCTTTGAAATACAGATAGATTTCATGATCAATTGATTTGTATTTATCTTCATTGTATTTCCCCCGCATTTGTAGTAGATCAATTTCTGCTTTATACTTCTCTAATACAAGCCGTTCTCGGCGGATTCTTTGGTTTTCTGGTTCTCCTCTAATTTCTTGTATCTGAAGTTTTCTAGGTATGACCATTGGCCCCACAGGATTTAAAACTAAGACCGATAGTAGCAGGGCCATCTTGTGAAACACAAAGAGGTTATGTACTTGTATATTTCAATTTAATGAAAATTAGACCTTTGATCGGTTTGATCCGCAATCGAAGATTTTATTTAAGTACAGTAGTGTTTGGTACATGTTTGTACTGTGTTTCCTTTCTTGTGTATCAAAATAACCGTATTGGAATCTACTAAGCTAAAGTCATCCTGTCATGACACTTTAAAAAAATATTTAAAAAATCAAGCGATTTCTGAAGTTTTTTTTAAAAGTAAAGTTAAAATATTGATGCCCGTTTTTTTATTGTTAATTATTACATAATGCTGTCTACAATTGATAATCTTTTACTCTTTTACTCTCCTGAATTTGGTAAAACAAGCCTAGAAGATTGTTTCATTTAAAAATTGTGCATGATTTTATTGTTTTTTGTCCTGGCGGAGTGATAAAAAAGTGTGGGTTATGTACAGAAAACCCACACTTTTGACAAAAGAAATCACACCTAACTATGGTACAAATGCTCAGGAGATGCTGCTCGGTTACCTTAGCCTTGAAGCTCTGGTGTTCTGAACTTGACACAAACTACATTTTTTTATATTCCATACTTATTTTCTAGTTAACAACAAATTGAAAACGCCAGTGACATCTTTCATAATTTTCTAATCTTTGAATTTTTTTTTCATATGAACATTTTTGCGGCCCATTTAATATCGATCATAGATTGACCTGAACCACGTGTTCGAAGTAAAATAAAAACATGTATATTTAGCGTAAACGTTACTAAACGTCACTCAACGATTGGTCAGTTGGTGCGTGGTAAGGTTTGCCATGCGCATTGATAACAATTGCCATATAGGGCATTAGTGTAAATGATATTGTAAGCACATTTTTTCTACCATGGTATCGGGTTATTTTGGGGAAATTTTCTCTAGAGAGCTCCAATTTTTGCCGTAAATTGTCAAAAAAGCAAAGATAAAGTATGTTGTTTTGACCCGCCTCCCTTATATACCGAACCGTGAAAGTCCTTCAGAAGGATCTGAAAACTCCTTTTTTACAGGACATGTTTTCAAAATAAACAGACTAGCAATTTCCTGTTTATTGCAAATTCTATTTATGAAACCGGTTCTACCCTGTAGATGGGTCAACCTAAACCACGTGGATTGAATTTAAATCACAATAACATTAGTTGGAGTGTGTATAAATATTACTGATCATCTCTTAGCCGTGTACTTGAAAAGATTTTAAAATATATTTCCTATATGTTCTTATTAATAAATCTTTAATGATGATGCTTTGCTTTGGCCCTCGCTATCGTCAGGGATCAGGATTTGAACAAACTTGATTTAACCTTTTGCACTGATAAAAAATATTTCACATCATATGAAAATTTCCTGGTCCAGTTCTTTTAAGTTATATTAACCAAGAATTAAAATATTTTAAAGACTAATTTTTTTTGTTTGTTCTGTTGTTTAACGCGCCTCTCAAAAATATTTCAATTATATGGAGACGCCACCATATGTCGGTGGAGAGCTGTAAATTTTGTCTAATAGTCGGAACTAGGGGCCTGTTGGTTTTCTTTTCCATGCAAACACCTGCTGCGACAAGGGACCTCGGTTTATAGGTCTTACCTACGCCACAATGAGTTATGTCAAAAACGTAATACTTCGCTTGACGTTAATTTTAAAACATGCTAAATATAGGAATCGTATTCTTGTGTCAATATTACTAAAAACTGAATTCTGCATGGCGCAGTTATTAGAGAAACTCTCTATTGTCTCAAAGTAAGGAGCTCCATGGGACGTGGAGGCAGGTCCTTTGGATGAGACTGTATAAACTGAGGCCCCCTGCTGTAGTAGATGTTGGCATGAAAAAGATCCCTCACAGCTCAATGGCTATAAGTACAGAGTATAGGTATAAATTTGCAGCCCTCCACCAGCAAGCGGTAGCGTCTCCATATGAGTGAAAAAAAAATTATTGAGAGGGAAATTACATAACATACAAGAGCTTGCAGATGAAAGACAAAGAATAGAAGAAAGTATTCATTATGACAGGAAAGCTAGCTTTCATAGAACAGACTGTTCATGTAGAAACTTTTGTCAAGGTTAAAGAAATAATTCTGTTTGACTAAAATAAACAGTTCTCTTTTTTTAAGAGTGTTATTTTTATCTGGTGTCTAATATCTCCAAGTGTTGTACACTTTAATATTAAAAACTTTGGTAATTAGATTTTTGCAAAAATACATCATTATCATGTCAGTTTTATGGTCTGAACTTTTTTTCCATTCAAATGAACCTTAGTGCATATACACTTTAAGTATTTAGATCTATGCTTAGTGTTGATTTCTATTCTAAGATTTTTAGTCAACATTGCAGATAAAATGCAAAATCTCTGGAATTGTACATGTTTTAGATCATTTTGTCCCATATTCTACCGTAACAGCATGATATATAAATTCAATGGTTAAAAGTTTCTTATGGGGTGATGTTTTACTATTTTCTACCAACCATACTAAGGTTTGCTTATTTAGAAAATGACAGAGAAAATTCAAGTGGATATATCTGCTTTCAGACACCAGATCAATGAAAATTCAAATATATGAATATTTATATTAGACAGTGAGAATTTATTGTTCATTTCAAGTGTCGTCATTCAGTCTTAGAATAAAACAGTGATGTTTAAATGAAACATACAGTGTAGGAAATTAGGATGTACATGATTAAATATCTAATTTTTATGACTTAATAATAATTTTCTTTTTTATGTATGACTTTTATTTTTATTTAAACATGTTATACATTAAAATTAAACTGAAAAATTTCTTGATTTATTTTTTTTTTTAGCCATTATCACAGATAGATGTACATTAAGAATCAGAATTTAAAAAAAAGTCAGTGGAAATCAGATTTCAAATCAAATCAAATTTCTTTATTTATTTTTTTTAGCCATTTTTACAGATAAATGAACATTAAGAATCGGATTTTTAAAAAAGTCAGAGGAAATCAGATTCTTTTATCCAATTCATTTACATACAATTTTTTCCCCTCTTTCACACAGCTAAACATCACTTCTTTAAATTGGAATTGAAAATAGAATTTCTAAGTATATCAAGTGTGATTTCAAAGCACTTTTTATAATCAAATTCCAGAAAAAATAGGCAATTTTAAGAGGCCAGAGGAAATCCAGACTCTAATTATGTGCTCACTGAATACTTTACCCAATGAAAAAGAATAAGTATGATTTTTTTTATTTTAACATGTTATTTATTTAAAATTAAATTGAATAATTTTTTGATTGATTTTTTAGCAATTATTAGAGATAAATGTGCTTTACAGGTCAGTTTTTGAAAAAAAAAAAAGGCCAGAGGAAATTCAAATTACCATATCTTTTTTTTTTCAATTCTTGTACATACATTTTTCCCTCATTCACAAAGCTAAACATCCCTTCTTTAAAATGGATTTGAAAATAGAATTTATAATTTAATCAAGTGTGACTTTATAACATTTTTAGAGATAAATGTGCTCTACAGGTCAGTTTTTTAACAAAAGGCTAGAGGAAATTCAGATTATCATGTATTTTTTTTTATATCTATATATCTATATATCAAGTGTGATTTTATAACATTTTTAATAGTCAAGGTTAAGAGAAAATAGGCAATTTTTAAGAGGCCAGAGGAAATTTAGACCGTAATTATGTGCTTACTTGATATAATATTTCTGGAAAAAAAAATAAGAAAAGTAGGTTTATGCACCAATCGTTTATATTATAGCAAATAAATTAATTTAAACCGCAATTTATAAGTTTTTTGAGACTTTCATTATAATTTTAATGTAATTTTATGAATAGCTTTAATCATTTCAAACATCGGAATTTCAGGGACTGTTGCCATGGAAACGAACTCATGTACATACATCAAAACTGTTGATTTTTTTATCAAGGAACTTGTCCTTTATCTGCTGATAGTTTTTTTTTTAATTTTCTAATTACAATTTTGTTAGGTTCACATATCCTTAACTGGACTGGTTTCATCTTACCTACGCCACAATGAGTTATGTCAAAAACGTAATACTCCGCTTGACGTTAATTTTAAAACATGCTAAATATAGGAATCGTATTCTTGTGTCAATGTTACTAAAAACTGAATTCTGCATGGCGCAGTTATTAGAGAAACTCTCTATTGTCTCAAAGTAAGGAGCTCCATGGGACGTGGAGGAAGGTCCTTTGGAAGAGACTGTATAAACTGAGGCCCCCTGCTGTAGTAGATGTTGGCATGAAAAAGATCCCTCACAGCTCAATGGCTATAAGTACAGAGTATAGGTATAAATTTGCAGCCCTCCACCAGCAAGCGGTAGCGTCTCCATATGAGTGAAAAAAAATTATTGAGAGGGAAATTACATAACATACAAGAGCTTGCAGATGAAAGACAAAGAATAGAAGAAAGTATTCATTATGACAGGAAAGCTAGCTTTCATAGAACAGACTGTTCATGTAGAAACTTTTGTCAAGGTTAAAGAAATAATTCTGTTTGACTAGAATAAACAGTTCTCTTTTTTTAAGAGTGTTATTTTTATCTGGTGTCTAATATCTCCAAGTGTTGTACACTTTAATATTAAAAACTTTGGTAATTAGATTTTTGCAAAAATACGTCATTATCATGTCAGTTTTGTGGTCTGAACTTTTTTTCCATTCAAATGAACTTTAGTGCATATACACTTTAAGTATTTAGATCTATGCTTAGTGTTGATTTCTATTCTAAGATTTTTAGTCAACATTGCAGATAAAATGCAAAATCTCTGGAATTGTACATGTTTTAGATCATTTTGTCCCATATTCTACCGTAACAGCATGATATATAAATTCAATGGTTAAAAGTTTCTTTTGGGGTGATGTTTTACTATTTTCTACCAACCATACTAAGGTTTGCTTATTTAGAAAATGAAAGAGAAAATTCAAGTGGATATATCTGCTTTCAGACACCAGATCAATGAAAATTCAAATATATGGATATTTATATTAGACAGTGAGAGTTTATTGTTCATTTCAAGTGTCGTCATTCAGTCTTAGAATAAAACAGTGATGTTTAAATGAAACATACAGTGTAGGAAATTAGGATGTACATGATTAAATATCTAATTTTTATGACTTAATAATAATTTTCTTTTTTATGTATGACTTTTATTTTTATTTAAACATGTTATATATTTAAAATTAAACTGAAAAATTTCTTGATTTATTTTTTTTTAGCCATTATCACAGATAAATGTACATTAAGAATCAGATTTTAAAAAAAAGTCAGAGGAAATCAGATTTCAAATCAAATCAAATTTCTTAATTTATTTTTTTTAGCCATTTTTACAGATAAATGAACATTAAGAATCGGATTTTTAAAAAAGTCAGAGGAAATCAGATTCTTTTATCAAATTCATTTACATACAATTTTTTCCCATCTTTCACACAGCTAAACATCACTTCTTTAAATTGGAATTGAAAATAGAATTTCTAATTATATCAAGTGTGATTTCAAAGCACTTTTTATAATCAAATTCCAGAAAAAATAGGCAATTTTAAGAGGCCAGAGGAAATCCAGACTCTAATTATGTGCTCACTAAATACTTTACCCAATGAAAAAGAATAAGTATGATTTTTTTTTATTTTAACATGTTATTTATTTAAAATTAAATTGAATAATTTTTTGATTGATTTTTTAGCAATTGTTAGAGATAAATGTGCTTTACAGGTCAGTTTTTGAAAAAAAAGGCCAGAGGAAATTCAAATTACCATATCTTTTTTTTTTCAATTCTTGTACACACATTTTTCCCTCATTCACAAAGCTAAACATCCCTTCTTTAAAATGGATTTGAAAATAGAATTTCTAATTTAATCAAGTGTGACTTTATAACATTTTTAGAGATAAATGTGCTCTACGGGTCAGTTTTTTAATAAAAGGCTAGAGGAAATTCAGATTATCATGTATTTTTTTTATATCTATATCTATATATCTATATATCAAGTGTGATTTTATAACATTTTTAATAGTCAAGGTTAAGAGAAAATAGGCAATTTTTAAGAGGCCAGAGGAAATTTAGACCGTAATTATGTGCTTACTAGATATAATATTTGTGGAAAAAAAATAAGAAAAGTGGGTTTATGCACCAGTCGTTTATATTATAGCAAATAAATTAATTTAAACCGCAATTAATAAGTTTTTTGAGACTTTCATTATAGTTTTAATGTAATTTTCTGAATAGCTTTAATCATTTCAAACATGGGCATTTCAGGGACTGTTGCCATGGAAACGAACTCATGTACATACATCAAAACTGTTGTTTTTTTTTATCAAGGAACTTGTCCTTTATCTGCTGATAGTTTTTTTTTAAATTTTCTAATTACAATTTTGTTAGGTTCACATATCCTTAACTGGACTGGTTTCAATGTTACAAATGTTACAGGCCCCCGTACTATCAATGTAAAATCTATTATACCTTTGAATTTTTTCTCTGCAATGAAAGCTAAACGCATCACTGAACAACCATTTGATGTTCACATCTTAGTTTCGCATCATGGTATATTTCAACTATTACCACATCATGGTACATTTATTATTGACTCTTTGAATACCAAAGAACATTTGTCATAATTTTTCCCAATTCTCATATTTCCTATCAGTTTACTTGTTGGCACTTTTACTTGGTACTGTCAAGATGTTTTTGTGCATTACATGTTAGTTTGGTGGTGTTGCAATGTTTTTAAAATATCCAATCAAAAATGTTGTAAACTACCCGTCTAAACTTGTATATCTCATATTTTTATAAGTCTTGTACATATCAAGTTTGTATGAATTTCTGTCCTAGTCAAACATTTCTGATATATCATCAAAGAAAAATTCTTTAAATGTAAATATGTGTATGTATTGCTTTTGATATATATAACATGCCTTTATGTTTGATTTGCTTTGTTCTTCTCAATTTCATTTCATATGTACATTGTTTTTCATTTACTTTACCTGTATATTGATGCCTTGATATACATAAATATGATGTCTGGAGTCCGGATAGATTGTGAATTTAGCAAATTCACTTTCTATCTGCTGACTCTACAATAAACATCATTCAAATTTAATCGGAATTGTTTCTCTTTGCCAATTTAGGTAAGCTTGTGTTTTAAATTTTTATTCAAATGTTAAGTTAAACTTTAATTTTGATTTTCATTATAATCATTTTAATTAATTAATATTTTTATGATTTTTCTTTAAAGCATTTTTAATATGGACTTAGGATAAATTACTTAGTTCATTTGTTTTTCACTGAACTTTGAAATATCTTAAGTGTTTACTAATAATCAATCACAATATATCGTTTGTTTCATTTAAATATTAAAATATTGTTTTGTAGCCAGGTGTAAGATCTTGGATCCACCTATTTATGGTTTAGCTGTAGTTTCTTTGTCGGTGTCACGTGATTTAGTATGATAGAGAGAAAGGGGTGTGTGTGTGTGTGTGAGAGAGAGAGAGAGAGAGTTGTACTCATGACTAAAAAAACTTTTTTTAAGCTACCTGCCCGCCTATACCCATACCCATGCACACCGTCAAGGTAGTAGCACGATTTATAGTATAGCCTATAGGGTGATGTAGACTGGTTTAATCTCCATATATTGTGTGTGTCTCTCACTCTCTATGATTTCTGCGCAGCTTGTTTTATTTATCAATAATAAAGCAGATCGCTCATCGTTTACATCTCTATATTTAGATAATCGCGTCATTGTCAAACAAACCAGCCGCTGCTCCTCGGATGACCTCGCACTTTTGGTAATTGAGCGTAGTGGAGTCAGCCGAGGATTGCCGATTGATATATGACAGAAAACTGGGACTTTTTTCATTCGGGAATCTAATTTATCTGTCATTTTTCGAGAGAGATAACAAAAATATGCTATTCAAATTAAGCTGGATAAAATTCAATTTCATTTGCTATAAAATCATTTATGAAAATTAGATTAATTCAGAAAAATGAGATGGACTATTTTTATTGCGGACGTTTCTGCTAGTTTATATAGACTGGTACGAGTTTATATTGAATATCACAGGGGAGTAAATTGGTCGACACAGAAGCACCACGACGGCCGCTATATAATTCATTGTAAAATTACTGCGCTAGAAACCGCTTGACGACTAAAGGAGATTGAACATAGTTGAACTCCCAAAAATGGTGCCACTGAGTATTCTCCACATTTTTTGATGTTCGGATGGCACCCACGCCTGTCATTAGATGCAATCTTAGGAATAAAACCAGGAAATCTGAATGAAGGAGCAAAAGATCACCAGTCATATGTTCATAAATTCCAAGAAAGATTGCACAACTCATATAAAATTGCCGCAGAAGAATCGAAGAAAAAATGCAGATAACAACAAAGAAAGTTTTGACAGAAAAGTTAGAAATTTTAAGTTAGAAATTGGTGATAGAGTTTTGGTTAGAAAAGTGGGTTTCAAAGAAAGGCATAAACTTGCAGATAGGTGGGATGAGTATGTTTACATTATTTTAGGTATTCCAAATGAAGACGTTCTGGTTTATGTTGTAAGGCGTGAGGACGGGAAAGGGCCTACCCGTTCCCTCCACAGAATTTTTTTTGCCTTTTAATTGCATTCCTACTATGTTATTTCTTCACCAGTTTCAAAACAGGTTAAAAGAATCAGAAACATCAGACCATAGCCACTATTCCTCCGGATGATTCATCTCAATGTTCGTCAGATGAGAGAGATAGAGGAGTATACATCATACCGCAGTGTCGTCATCGAAAAAACCCTCAATCCTCTTCTCGATAGTCATCTACAAACCATTCTTCTCTTCGACAATCGACAAACCAGTCTTCTTTACATCAGTCAACTATGCTATCTTCTTATTCTAGATCTTCAATTTCAGTGAATTGCGCCAATTAATATTACTCAATCTCCCAGAAGATTGACTAGAGTCAGTAAACCACCAGAGAGATATGGGGAGTGGCAGTATGTACGGAATGTGAACCAGCAGTGTGTTTACTTAGAAACACTAGTATAATACCAGCAGAGATGTGATAAGTTAAAGACACTTGTATAGTTTGTCTGTGTGTCAGTGTGTTTTAGTTACAAATGTATTCATCAAGTCATCTGTTAAAACTAATGTCCAAATAACTGTACATGTATTTCACTTCTATTCTCAGTAACCGTATAGTGTAGGGCAGCGCCGCGAGAATTCCATCGGCATCGAAAGCAAGTCTTTTGACTAGCCTAGATAGTCGAGCGGTCTAGCGCGCTGTTCCTGTACTGTTTGGAGACAGATTTCGAAGGTTCAACCCCGGGCTGGGACGGAAGTGGGTATCCATATAAAAACTGAATTTCGTTGTGCTTTCTGTATTAATATTTCTTCACTTAGGGCAGATATGTTAGTTTAAGAGTTGTTGTAAATTGTGCTTTATAAATAATAATTAATTCCATTACAACGTGTATTGGGTACAATCCTCTGTTAATACTAATGTCCAAATAACTGTATTTCACTTCTATTCTCAATGACCGTGTAGTGTAGGGCAGCGCCGCGAGAATTCCATCGGCATCGAAGGCAAGTTTTTTGACTTGCCTAGATAGCCGAACGGTCTAGTGCGATGTTCCTGTACTGCTAGGAGACAGATTCCGAAGGTCGAGAGTATAACTCCGAGCTAGCGCGGAAGTGGGTATCCATATAAAAAGTGAATTTCTTTGTGCTTTATATATATATATATTATGTATATATATATAGGACTCCAAAGTGCAATGGGACTCCAAAGTCCGATGGTCACGCCAAAGTCCGATGGTCTGCGCCAATCCCCGATGGTCTGACACGCCAAAGTTCGATGGTGCGGAGAGACAATTAACGTTTATGACGTCATAGTACTAATGCGCCAAACTACGAAGCCGCGCCATGCCAAGGTTTTTAATAAGTATTAACATTCATCATTACGCGAAAATTAATCCTTATCTCTCGGATAGGTGCAAAACTAACCCTAATCGGTAGAAAAGTGAGTAGGCCCAACAGCTATATAGAAATCTAGATATCTTTGATGGGTGCGATACTAACCCTAATAACATGACTAGTGTGTGAGGACTAACCCTGTATCAAAGCAATTAAAAGGACTAACCCTAACCAGTTGAGTGGTGTGCGAGGATTAATCCTAATATCTCTGAAACATGTAAGCAATGCGCAAAATAAATAAAAGCGTGTGCAGGATAAATTCGGAAATGATGGCATTTGAATGCATGAAAAAGCGTCAAGGATTGACGTCGAATTATTGTGACGTCATAAACATCGATTGTTTCTCGGTACCATCGGACTCTGGCGTGTCAGACCATCGCACTTTAGCGCAACGTGTCTCATAGGACTTTGGCGTGACCATCGGACTTTGGCGTCCGTGACGATAAAAAACCATCGGGGTTTGGCGAGACCATCGGGGTTTGGCGTCACCATCGCACTTTGGAGTCTAAGTCGAATGGCGAAAGCGCTTTGGAATAAAATGTGATCATTTTTTCCAAACTCTGGATTATATATTTACATATATATATATATATATATATATATATATGCATAAATTATCCCATGTTTCCCACTATCGTGATGTCCCTGGCATACTATACTAATGAGACAGTGATTCTTATATTTCCATTTCATTGTGAAATAAAATTGTAGATTTAGACTTCGAAAATGTAGACATAGACTTTAATTACACGAGGACTTCCATGCCAATTTCAATTAATTGAGTAACAACTTGTATATAATTTACACTTTCTATCTGCTGACTCTACAATAAACATCATTCAAATTTAATCGAAATTGTTTCTCTTTGCCAATTTAGCATAACAGTAGAAAAAGCGAGTTGATATCCTACCAAGCTAATTTCCCCAAAGTTCACGGAAAAGTTCTTGTGAAATAATTTTGTGTCCACAAAAGCATTTATGTCCATCGCGTTGCTGTGTCAAATTTCCTCACAAGTCTTTATAAAAGAAAAGGGAAAAACTAAATTAATTGGTTTTCTGTTTTAGAAATGCCAGTCAGCAGAACCCCTTGCCTAGGAATTTTTAGAATTAACAAATGTCGATATTTGACATCGTAAATGAGCGCAGTATTAGTTTATGGCTGTTTCAAATACATCATAATTTCAAATTAAAAGAAATCTTTGATTGATTATGCATCACAGAACACAATAAATAATACTAGGTGTCGCAAGCGAACAGCACTAAGTATGATAAGTGACATATCCTTTCCGTTTCCAAGAAAAGTACTCAGGCATAGTGAGAGAAAGAGGGGAGGCGTTAAGTTTATTATTCATTCGTCGACTCCTTTACTACGTAACTCGCCATCGGACTATAAATTAAAGATACAGCTTAGTAAAAGAACAGCAATTTATCAGGTAAGTCAATCATTTATATCAAGTTAATAGACATCGATGTATGTAGTGAAAAATATATGCATTCAGATACTACTATACTGCAAGATCTATTATAGTTTAATGCAATTTTTAAGATAACTTAACATTAAAATTCAATCTACTGTGGTTTCATCAATGGATTTTGTAAAACAGACTTTTTCGAGGATACGTAATTTCGTGGACAGAAGCATTGCCTAGACATACATGTGTGAATAACATATTTCTTAAACTAGATGCTGTCATGAGACAGTAATACCCGCACTAAGGTGTTGGCCTTTCCAAGGAAAAAGTCAAAATAATTCTATAATTATCCCCGTACATGTATTCGTCAAATTGAGCATAAAATTTTCAGATGACCATATGATCTATGAGCATCATAGATGTATTTTGTATACTTAATTCATTACCAGTCTGAAATAACAGAATTTAATTAATAAAGTAAATTACTTAATTAGATTCTGATAAATATTTTGCCCATAATTTGGAACTTTTTAAATTTACTTTCTCAACGACATAAAATATTATTTTAGTACTTGGTCAGGAAAAAAAAACCCATTGAAAAAACAGCCCAATTAATTTGTCAATGCCTATCTCCCCCCCCCCTCCACCACCATCACACATACACACACACCCTCACTATCTCTCTCTCACATTTTTAAAATAGACCTAGATGGCAAAGTTATGTTAAAACATCGTTTATTATGATAGTTTGAAATTTGTTCTTGTACTAAACAGTTTTACGTGTGAACATCTTATTGAAAATTTCTACATTCACATTAGCCTGGTACCCGAGGCCTTGGGTTTGCGTCACCCATTATCATATTTTTAGATATCACCACTCGGCACACCTCGGCCGATTCATACTTCATCTAATGAAGGCGACGGAAGCAGCAAAGGTTTGCTGAATATGAGATTGTTTAGCACATGTATGCTGACGATGCAGTGTGGTCAGTTAAAATCATTTGTGTTTTAATTGGATTATATGGATTATATTTCATGAATTCGTTGTCAGGACCTATGACATTCGGTAAGTACAAGATTTAGTATAGATTGCATAAAAATAAATAAATACAAATGGTTAGGTTGAAGTTCAAAAAGGGTCAAAGATCATCGCATGCCACAGTCGACAAATTTCACATTGTCAAGTTATCTCCCGTTGCGGACATTCAGTATATACACTATATTACAGGCGTAGATCCAGAATTTTTTTTCGGAATGGGGGGGGGATGTCACACCTCAGTCAAAAAAAATCCAGCCCAAGATTTCCTGAGAATCAAATAAAAAATAATAATAATAACAATGATGGTGGGGTCCCTGTTTTCTAATGGGGAGGATGTCCAAAGTCATTTTTAAGCGCTAAGCGCAGCGCAAAGCGCTTTCTGTCAGCGTAAATCTACTTCCGTTCGCGATCCAGCGCCACTATAAGCAAGTTAGATAACTCCTCTTGTTATTCTAGAAATATGCAGCTGGAAATCCGTGACTCTCTTCCTGCTATTTTAGTGTACTGCTGCGTTACGTGTATTTCTAATAATAGGAAGAAATTAGTAAGGTAAAGGGATATTCCACAGATAGTAGATAAAAGCAGTTCTTATCATGCTCTTCTCGATACATTGCAGTTCATTTAAATCATGTCAGTACACATTACTTTTGTATCATGTAGCTAATAATTGCTGCATCTATTGCGCAAATACTTAATTAAAAGCAGTATATTATTTATCATGTACATGTAATATAGTGATTGAATAAGTACATAACTTAAAACGCAGATGGGATTTTAATAATTAAGTTTTATACAGCTGTAAATCTCAAACTGGAAGTGAGTTTCTAGTATTCAGTATTTAAAAAAAATAAAATTGATTAACAGTGTACTACTTACATAATACGGTGTGTTCTTTATAACTTATATCCATATAGACAATTATTTTTTTCTTGTAGACCCTTACTTCAGGCAATGTAACTAAAACAAGCCTTCCTTTTAACACCTTGCACCATGCTGAGAGCTATCAGTGAAGTTGATTTTCGCATCTAAGTATCAATTAGTAACAGACTGCAATGCATTCATGGACTGTCTTTTTAAGGATATCCGATCCTCAGCCAGGAAGGATAACTCCAAAAGTTAATATTTAATTTGAAATGCATCAAAATGAATCTTGAAAATGAATTTTTTTCATGCAACAATTTTCATTTTATTCATCTTTATAAGAATCAGAGTCTTTGGAAGTCCTAGAAAAAGTCTTATAAAAGTTGACATTTGTACCCTATAAGAGGAAAAAAAATTTAGTACAGACTTAGATACCAATGAAGTGATTTCTGGTGTCTTGCAATGATAGCAAAAGCCTTTTACACTATGCACTATAAAATACATGACAGAAATAGAAGACAAAAAATACCAAATAAGTATAAAAATCATGACAATTTCGCTGAATGCCTGGATACCTATCGTTTTTTAACCTAAAATATGTTTGTTGATCAATTTGCAATTAGAAAATACATTGCTGATATTTCAATTCTCTTTTTCTGCAAAAATATTGCAAATTTGACAATTTTTCCTATATAATATGATTAACTTGAATCTTCAACTTGAAAGAAATACTGTGGATAAATTTACATAACTTTGTGGATTTAGAGATATTTTTGATTACTTAACTGCTAATCATAATTATAAACCTGAGGATCGGACTACCTTATGTCTTTACTTGTGTAGTACTCTATACTTGTATCATATGAGTAAAACATGTATTGGAAATTCAGAGATTAAAGGATAGCATCGAAAAAAAATATATAATAGTTTTATACTCAAATGTTTATTTACCTATTAAATGTATCTGACAAAAAGGGCGTTAATTCTACAGATGTTTATTTCATCTACATAGAGTTTTATCACATGACGATGTTACAAACATGATGCCAATCTTCATTTTTGAAACACTCGTAAACGCGGAATGAATTAGTTATTAAAAATGATCACCAGAAGATTTTAGCTTTCAGTATTGCACACAAACGAGAGGAATTTTAGCGACATTTTCAAGTGTTCGAATTTATTTCAAAATATATACATTTTCCAGCAATTGTATCGCTACATTTAAACTTTAAGTTTCATCGGAAAACTCGATTACCATCTTCCTTCCAATAAATAGCAATTTATACGCAAATATTACCTCTAATAGATTCCTACAAGGCGATGGGGAAAGAAAATATTTTTACACGGAGAAATATCTTCTTGCAATTTTATGTATGTGATACTGATTGATTTTTTGACAGAAGAAAAAAAAGGCATAAGACAATGTTGAATTTCACAATCCAACAGGAAGTTTTCAGGACTAACATATTTGATTATGTACCAAACAAATGTGCTCACCCAAGCGCTCTCCCACTGTCAACATATTGCTTAAAATTCAATACAACAGGAAAGAAGATGGGTGCATTTGGCGAGTGATCTGCAGGAATCATTTGTACGAAACATTTATGGTTTAAATGTCCATGATTTGGTTGGCTGAACTAAGCTGGTCAGATTTTACAAATGCGTCCATAGGTTTTTTTTTCATTTAGTTTGAAAGACCTTGTGAAATTGTAACATTTATGTCCGTTTTTCCTAGGGGGTACTATAACATAGTAATGTTACACAAAAAATAAACACCTAAAATATTTAATGCATAGATGTATGATACGTGTACATGTACATTATAGAATAGATTAGAATTTCTCTCGAGTACCAAACTGAACCAAAATTTATCTAATTCAAAGTTTTAATACATCAGTACGTAAAACGAAACTGACAAAATAAATGGTTGTTTGCATGAAAAAAAAAATTAACGCCGTATTCCAGACTCGAACCAAAAACTTTTCGCTTCGAGTGCACTGGACAGGTAGCCCAACTTACTGAGCTATCACCGCTGCACATATACAGATGATTTTAAAAAAACAAAGAAGCACCACATTCACACATTTGGATTTTTTTGGGAAAAGTTCATTTTTCGTGGTATCTGGGTCTTCTCTCCATTTTAAAAAAAAGTGTATTAGTTTCTTTGAATTAAAATACACATAAATAACATTTCAAAATCATGGAAAGAAGACCCAGAGTTAGAAAAAAGTTTAGAAAAACGTGTTTAAAAATGAACCATTTTGTACCAAATGTCTGATCTGGCCAAATTTCAAGTTATTTTTTAGCAAATCAAAGCTCAATTTCGGGAAAATATTTTCCTTTCCTGTTGCACAGGAACCCGTTAAATTAAATAAAATATTAAAATTTCATGTGACAAATCGATAAAATTTTCACTTTTCAATTACGCCCAGATTCCTGCCGAATGCCAATCAAAAGCGCCCTCGTTCTTTAAATTCAAAATAATTCTGATGAATTTCAAATCAATATGCTTAGCGCTTCCCAGTACTTTCAGTACTTTGATTATTCTCTTCTTTAAATAACTGCAAATTAAAAGGGGGGAAGGGGGTGTCTGATCTCCCTAGCCACTGAATCCCTGTACCTGAAATGACAATTGATCTTATGACTCCATAATAGTAGAAAAGTTTTCCATTTGACTATATATATATATTTTGTTTCCTGTGTTTATGTCTGTTTGTCTGTCCACAGAAACTTTAACCTTGCCCATATTTTAGTTTTAAGTGGATTGGGCTATACACATGGCTTCCACATTTCATAGGTAAATTTCTTTTGGCAAAACCTTTTAATTGGTACCACCAATTTTGACCTCTTGATCTCTTGACCTTGGAGTTTGACCCACTTTTACAAGAAAAATACCTTAAACTTGGCCTAATTTAAGTTTTGAACAGTTGGTGCTAAGACTTTCATGCTTAACATGTGTAATCATTGTGAACTTTCAACAGGTATAAATATTTTTGACCTTGACCCTAGAGTTGAACCCAATTAAACTTTAACCTTGGCAATAACTTTTGAACAGGTGAGGAAATACTAGGGATTTCTCTCTTATTTCACATGTGTATTCCTTGTGACAAAACTTTCCCTTTGATACCAACAATTTTGACCCTTTGACCTTGACCTTGGAGGTTGACTTACATTTGAGAAACTTCAACCTTTGCCAAAAGCTGCCTTAACAGTTGCTGTCACAACAAACAAACAAATTACTAAAAAAAAAAACACAGTATACATGTACATATTTTATATTCAACAGATATACTTCTGGTCATATCTCTAGTTCTCCCTTGAATCAGACATGGTGATATAAATATTTTAAAAATAATTATCATAAGAGTTGAAAAGGTTGTGCATATTAAAATATACGAAGCTCTGCGGATGAATTAGATATACCAGTTTAGCTTTATTTTGCTACCCAAAGCACCTTGATTAACTATTTACAAGCATACTGTTTTCTGAAATGTACTGTTTTCTTTCGTCCATCTGTTTGTCTGCAAACTTTTTACATTCTTAACTTTTTAAGAACCACTGGGCCAATTTCAACCAATTTACATGTAAATATGCAGGGGACTTTTTCCAACATAAATCTTCTTCTCAAGAACAGCAAGGATATTTATTGTCCCCCATTTTCGCTAACGGTAGAGGACATTAAATCTCATTTGTTTGTCAGTCTGTCCATCTGTCACAATAAATTTAACCTTGGTCATCATGGTCATATATTTTGAATGAGAAGAGACAGGACTTTTATATTAAATATGTGTATTAGTATTTAACTGGGACAATACCATTCTAAATACACTATGATTTTTATTACCCATGACCTTGAAGTTTGATCTACTGTCATAAACAAATTAATTGTTTTAAATTGATCATTTTGAAAGATAAATGAAAGGGCATTCATATTATACGTGCATGTATATTACCTGTGATAAGACCTTTCCAAATGTATCATGACTTTTTGACTCTGTGACCTTGACCTTGAAGTTTAACTTACTTTTCAATAATGTTGTATTTCCTTTTGATTGAGAAGAGATTCGACTTTCACATTTCAAGTGTACATTACCCATAACAAGATGTTTCCCAACATGCTATGATTTTTTACCCCTTGACCTTGATGTTTTACCAAAATTTCAAAAGAGTGAACTCTCCCAAAAGAGGATTAGGCCACTGTTTAAAATGAAATAGGAGTTTAGGGAAGACGGGGCTTTTTGCATAAAAAACGTCATTTTTCGACCCTTATTTGACACCACGGGGCAAAATCAAAATTCCGAAACCTTACTACACATTTACATGACCCCATCATCCATCTCCCAACAGATGATTAGGCTGCTGAATAAAATGTAAGAGGAGTTCAGGGAAGATGGAGCTTTTTGCATAAAAACGAAATTTTCGACCCCCATTTGACCCCCCTGGGCAAAATCAAAATTCCGAAACCTTACTACACATCTACATGACCCCACCAACCATCTCCCAAAAGATGATTAGGCTGCTGAATAAAATGTAAGAGGAGTTCAGAGAAGATGGGGCCTTTTGCATAAAAAACGTCATTTTTCGACCCCCATTTGACCCCCCGGGCCAAAATCAAAATTCCGAAACCTTACTACACATCTACATGACCCCACCAATCATCTCCCAAAAAAGATGATTAGGCTGCTGAATAAAATGTAAGAGTAGTTCAGGGAAGATGGGGCTTTTTTGCATAAAAAACGTCAGTTTTCGACCCCCATTTGACCCCCCGAGGCAAAATCATAATATGAATATAAAGAATTCTTATTTGTAAAGTTGACGGGGAAATGTTTTATCTTATCCCTCTCTATTTCTGGTAAATTTGAAACTTAAGGTAAATCATTAAATTGAGTTTTATTAATTTTTTGTTATAGACAGATGACAGGTACGGTGGTATATTTAAACACGTAATTAATTTTTTAATTTGCTTGGAAAAAAATTATCTCGTGAAAACGAGATGTTATATATTATATTGCGAAAACGGTATATTATTATTATCTTGTAAAACGACATATTATTTTGTACAAACTACATATTATCTTGTGTAAACTACATGTTATCTTGTGAATACGACATACATGTATTATCTTCTAAAAACGACATGTTATCCTGTGAAAACGACATATGTTATCTTGTGAAAGCAAGATAATATCTTGTAAAAATGAGATTATATCTCGTGTAAACCACTTAATACTGTAAACGTATTACATTTGGCTGTGTACTCCTTTTAGCGCCTTTCGCGGAAAGCAGCCTCCGCTAAATCAACTAAATGCTTTGTGTATAAAGGTTTATGTAACGCACATCCAAAAAGTGCTAAATCAAATCTACGCCAACTTGTTGAAAATTCAATTTCCGCCAAATGTGATACATTTACAGTATCTCGTGAAAACGAAACATATTTTTCCGATTTTAAATTTTGTTACATACATTAAAGCTGATTTAGAATTTTGCTATGCTTTGTCAAAAATGGATGAAGAGTATACAAGAGATGACATCATTAGAATGCTTGAAATGGCAAATACATATATACAATGTACTCCACTCCCTATAGATGAAAATGTACTTTGTATTTTTACATTTACAAATATCCGATCGTATTTCATTCAAATAAGATGGGAATATCATAATGGTTTGAATTATTTCTAGTGTTTTAGGGTAATGATCCTATGGTATCTCTACTTTAAATAACATTTACTTTTTAAGTAACCCAAGTCAATCTCGACTTTCTCTTCAAATTGATCTTGTTTCTCTTGCATCTTATTCAATGTATTCACTATCCCCTCCAACGTGGTGGTCAAGATGGCCATTTCTTCTTTATTCATGGTTTCAGCTAGATTAAACATTCCTAACGGCAGACCACAGCATCCTGACTCTCAGGCATGATAGGTAATGGAGCTGGTAAATAGCCTTCAGGTGTCATATAATTAGGATTGCCTTTGGTATTCATCATTGCGTGTGCCATGGTTTAAAAACACCTCCGACTTCTGACAAGATGTGAAACGAAATGAGGATCATAACCCGGGTTTTTAAACTTTTTATCCCACTCACACCCACTGGCCAGGTGGTTTTTACCTTGTCCCCTTCTCCACACGCGCTTCCCGCCAAAAGGACACCTGATCCGCAAACACCTGCACCTTCTCAGCACGCGCTGTATTATGATGTCATACAGTGTATAAATATGCTATTTTTTTTTCTTTACCTTGAAGCTCATTCTGTGGATAAATCCATCAGCTATCAAATTGAATAAGGAAAAACTGGCTAGAAGAAACAAAGGGAACGGAACCGAGTAAAAGAGCTCATCCTCAGCTTTGAAACTCTGCGAGAACATCTTCCCAATGGAAAGAAAAACAAGAAAGTGAGCGAAGTGGGCATTTTAAGAGCTGCTGTAGAATATATCGAGCAGTTGCAAACTCTCCATCAAAACAAGAACATGGATACCACTAGTGTATCAACTAATTCTACAGAGCCCCTTTCTCCAGCGCCGAGCACGTCTTCCCACGCTTTCTCAGAATCCTTTAGTTTAGAAGAAGAGGAACTTCCAGACCTAGCTTCCTGGTTCTCCTTCACGTCATAACTTCCAGACCTAGGTCCCTCGGTGCTGTTTCAACAGTTTTAAAAAATCTAACGGCTCTTTTAAGAGCCACCCAACTCTTTAGAAAAGATGTTTTTTATACAGTCAAAAACTAGATAGGCATATAAAATGTCATGTTTTTTTCTCTCTGATTTTTATCAAGCTTATCCTAAATTCGGGGGCGATGTCTTTTTTTAAAATTGGCATTTCTGTTTTTTTTTATTATTAACTCCAGTCTCAACGAAATTTTTTTTAGAAGCTTTGTTTAACAAAATAAATCAATACCTCATGGTTCATGGATGACGACATCTTGGATTTTTTAGACGCTGAGTCTATGATTTTTAATCAAACACACAAAAAGTCTAGAGTGATTCATGCCCCCGAAACTAAATACCAATTGTTTTTAAACACAATCTACTTTAAAAAATTTCACTTTCGAAATCAAGTGGATTCTAAGAAAAAAGAACTTATACTGTGGTTTTCTGAAAAACGGTGACCTTTGAACTTGGGTTGTGTTTATCCCTAAACGCATTTTCACTTAATTTATACTTTAGTTCTGATTTTTTTGAAATAAAAAAATTATGGACTCCTTTCCCTAACTCCCATCTCACCAACTATCACCCCTTTTCCTGGTCTCACACTCTAATTCAATTAAAAAGACCTATTCTGTAGACTCAAGTCACTGGATTTCGCCTCCTCGCTTCGACATTTTTAACTGTTTTCTCTACTAACACTTCATGTCATGTTTCCATTTTAGTAGGAAAAGAGGCAGGACACTTACCGTCTTTCAACCCGTATCATGATTTATTCCTAGGACGAAAACATAATAAATAATCTATGAAAATTATAGGTCCAAAAGCACAAAACAAACATAAATGGCGCTCGCCAGAGCTCAGCGTCATTCGCTAGTATCGCTGTATACAAATCAAGATGACTGAGGAAGACGTTTTCCACGAGGATTTATTTAACATCCTGGGAATACAGATAGAATCTTACATTATTGTCCGGAGAATCATTACGGGGAGGATCCTGGCCAGAATTAATATGAGCCGAATTAGGATGAATGATTGATTGATTGATTGTATATTGTTTAACGTCCCTCTTGAGAATTTTTCACTCATATGGAGACGTCACCGATGCCGGTGAAGGGCTTCAAATTTAGACCTATACTCGGCACTCAGGGCCATTGAGCAGTGAGGGTTCTTTATCGAGCACAGCCTTACCGGCAGTCTCCTTCTAGCCCCCCACCCCCACCAGCAGCAGATGCAGCGGGGAGAAATCCAGACTTCCCAGATTCCCATGAATCCCCCCAGAGACCAGCCAGAGCAGAGCCAGGACAGGCACCAGGGTTGTGTCCCTCCCTGGGGAGTCGGGGTAAGCATGGAGAATATTTATTGTTCCTTGTGTTTGACAGAGAACGAAGAGAATAACTTCTTATGCGGTCGGTGCCTGCAGAGGGTGGCCTGTTACCTGTGCGCGGCGAGATTGATCGACCGCAACCAGCCCTGTCCTCTTTGTAGGAACACTGAGCCTGTCAGACAGCCCTTGTCGGAGAGGGAGGAGTTTTTCCTGAGGGATGTGGGCAGCATAGTCCAACAGCTGCTAAGGGAGTATACCATTATAAAAAAAAAAACAACCCAACGGCCCTTTTAAGGGCCAACCAACTCTTTAGAAAAGATGCCTTCTATACAAGGGGTAAAGAGAAACGTTTGTGTGTCCAGAAAAGATTATCATTTTAATACAGTGTAGAGAGAAACGTTTATGTCAAAGAAAAGATTATCTTCTTAAAACAGTGTTAGAGAGAAACGTTTGTGTGTCTAGAAAAGATTATCTTTTTTAATAAAGGTAGAGAGAAACGTATGTGTCAAGTCAAAACATCAGGCCACTTTTTAAAAATTTTTT
This sequence comes from Saccostrea glomerata, assembly GCA_003671525.1. NCBI lineage: Eukaryota > Metazoa > Mollusca > Bivalvia > Ostreida > Ostreidae > Saccostrea > Saccostrea glomerata. The sequence goes on along the minus strand of PRKT01000378.1, from coordinate 509,280 downwards.
ATAACTTAAATTTTTGAATAACTTAGAACTTTTTTTAAATAATAATAAATTTTTTTTAGATAATAATAAAACATGAATTTTATTTTATTTGTTTTTAAAATAAGAATGCATATTTTTTTAATGGTCTCTTAATTTGTGTGTCAGTGATTTACAATCTACATAAACAACAAACACATTTTTTTTAAAATATTCATTTTAGGTAGATCGATCTCTTGAAATTATTTGATTCTCACATCAAGTTTCAAAGTTTCATATTCTTTATAGTATATCCCTTACCTGTAAAATTTCTTTCCAATTCTGGTGTGCTGTGAGACATCAAAACAAGTCTTTTTGTACATGTATCTCTCATGAACCCTGAATTTCATTAGAAATAATCCTTTCACATGAAGTTTTCTATTTTCTTGATGTCCAACGATCTTGTCAATAAAATCGAGCATATCAATATCGAGGCCGCCCGCATACTAGTAGATGATAATATACATTTATTGACTGAGCTCGAGGGCAAAATGCGTTTTGTCGGACCCAAAAATCGAACTGTCTGCCTGCCGTTAGGCCTCAGGCAGACAGTTTGGTTCTTGGGTCTGACGAAACGCATTTTGCCCTCGAGCTCAGTCAATAAATGTTTTAATTGTTGTACCTTTCATTTTATTTTATTTCTTTGACATACATTTATTTTCGTTCTGTCTTCCGTGATGTAACATCGGGTCCGTCACTGTTGAACACCAACGAGTGAAAATGAGATTAACCCCGCCCATTTTGTGACGTAAGCGGTCCAACATCCCACCGAGCGGTCCATCATTTCACTCAGCGGTCAATATCGATTTTCTTACGCCCGCTCAGCAAAACAGTAGAAATTTTAGACTTTTTTCGTATAGATTTGTATAGGAAAGAATTTTTAAAGGTACGCATATAACAAAAATGATTAAAGTTTGGCTGAGTCAAGATACGTACGTGCAAAGCCAGAAGTCCTATCCAAAACCACACGCATTTCAGAACTGCTGTTGGCCTTTCAAGAAGACCGATTAATTTTAAAAATATTTATCATTTAAAATATTTTCCGATCCGAGACTTAATAGCATATGTTACAAAGTATTGAACCTAGAAAATTCGAGTTGAAAAATCAAATATTGAAATTAACAATTTGAGAAAATAAACATGTATTGATTTTAGAGCGCGTGTACAGTCATTTAGGGTATTCCAAACCACCCCGCATTTCGCAACACTCGGTAACTTTCTTAATCGCTGTATCTTATACGACACACTCACATGTGTGACAACCAATAATCATTAAGGCAGAGATTTTTTACCGGGTGGTAAATTTCAGGTTAGGGAGGGGCTTATTTTGTACAAGTGTGAATGCCTTGGGGGTAAGAAGTCTACCTGTGGTCATCTGTATCTTAATCCCTTTACACAGGTAGTGATTTAATGCAGTGTGAAATGCCCAGATGTCAAACTTTACCTGTGCTGGGAATTTTGAGACAATTTTAAATCAGAAGTATAAAAACTTTTTTAAATAATCTAATATTGATTTATTTTTAAAGGTTTGAAAACACTCCTACTCATTTAAGACAATTATGATGATATCATACTATAAATTCAAATATTACAACAAAGATTATTTAAAATGTTAATGTAATACTAGTATATGTTAATTAAAAAAATCCTCCAGTAACAACCAAATTAGACTTATTTCATTCATCCCCAGGATCCCATCTATCAAATGAAAAGAGAGACATGATAACTATATGTTATTAAGAACATCTAGGTTAAATCTATTTTTTGTCACTATGAAATATGCATAAAAAGATTGCTTGTTATTAAATTCTTATCTGAATAACGAAGAAAAATATGTTACCCGTTATTAGAAGCATTTATAAATATTTTTACATGTACATGTCATTACTTCACACAGTATTGCTCTAACCTTAAACAATAACATTTTCACTTTAGGTTACTGGTAGAAGAATTTTGAAAACAAAAATATTATATGGAAAAATTAAACTTGGTTCATTTTATAGCTATGAGAGGGATAGTTTTTGTCGTTACGCTGGTCATCCTGGTGACGGAGAGCGGAGGTCAGTCGGTGGAATCGGTGGTCCGCGATGCAGTATATTCCGCCTTCAGCGGCAGCACTAGGACAGGGATACCTACAAGTAAGTCATCTAATGATCAATTCAACTTTAGTTACTGTTATATCACATATTTTCGTGGAGTCAATTTTTCGAGGTTTAAGAAAGAATTATTGGCATGAGAGAACTTGATTTCGTGGTTGGAGAAGTGTTGAGTAGTAGGCATTTTAATTCGAAAGTCTATGAATACCTCAAAATCAATGAAAATTAAACCCATGTGAAAATATTAAGATATTTTAAAGTATTTACCGTGAGGATACAAAGATAAAATTAATTGAAAGCAAACATTTTAATTTTTCTACTTTGTTCTTCTCATTTCCTGAAACTACAATAATGGGACAACAATAAATACAAATTGCTGGGTCTGCAATTTATCAGCCGAGGTATCAGTGTTAAAATTGCCTTTTTAAAATTAGTTTCAAGAAGAATATTATTTATGTCAGCCTGTATAAATTATAAAGAATTAAATGAACCTATTGATGGACAATAATATTAAATACTCTACTTAGAATTGAATGGATACCAGTGACTTACATTAACGTAGAGCCAAGAGGTCAAAATTAGAGTCAACTCCTGCTATAACATTGTTTTAATAATTTAATTATTTCAAGCGCCAATATATCATTAATTGGATGTATTGGAATTTTGATATTGACATACATCACGGCCAGGAACACGTTAATTTCCAAGACAGTACCATTGTCAGAAACCTTTAAAGTTAAGCACTGAAAATGGTTCGTTGACATGAACTTACAGGTGAGGTTATGATAAAATCCGTCCGGTGTCTTGACTTTAGATGACAGGTCTTGAGCAGTTTTTCATTTTTTTAAGTTAAATAATTTCAACCAATGTCTGAAATTGCAATGGGGAACAGGACTGACACACTTTTTGGTGTTGTATGAATTTCAACCGTTAAGATGAAATAATAAAAGAGGAGTTTGCGTTGGCGATATTAAACTCTGGTGAAATCAAACGTGAATTTCATTCATTTTACTTATGGGATGTTATATTTTTTGTAAATAGAATATCATATATATACCAATTGGTGCAGTCAGTATCAAGACATGTTGTAAGTTTTTACAAAAAAATCTAAACTGAAAATTTTCTTTTATTATAATTTATGTCCGTTGTCATGACAAGATACGAAAATTCAGTCCGTTCATGTATACATGATGAAGTAGGTCGATTTTAGATTTTTTATGCTTTGATAAATTTCAAGCTTGCCTTCAATAAATGGGTGAACTAATTAGTCATAGGGAACTAAACGTAAGCTATTTTCTATATTTCATATAATATTCAGCTTTTGTTTGTCATACATAAGGGCTTCCGCCTTTTTCCTTAAGGTAGGGTTCTCACATTTCTTGTATTTAAAAATAAATGAAACTTTCACAGAATCAAGAAGACAATATCATTAAGTGATGGTTCATGTATCACTGAGATTAAATTTGACCGTTTAATATTGGAGACTAGGTCAGGTCAATGTCATTGCCTTTTCCCTGGACATAAGAATGAAAAATTACTGTTGTCAATCATGCCATCCCTACTTGTATTTTAAAAGACTGAACATGTTTCTTTTTGCATAAAAAGATACTATCATATAGGGCCTATATGATATAAACAAATTGACATAAATAATTTAAACAAAATGGATATTGGCTAATCCGAATTTTCTCTACTTTTCTTAGATTTTAAGGACATATTAGTTATTTTTATATGCTTATTATATTAGAATTTCTTTCATTTTCACATATGGTAAAGTTGTCATATAAAGGTACAAAATGACACAAAAACAATTTTTGATCGTTAACTTAGAGAGAAATAACAATGTTTACGGATTTTTGGTTAAAATCTGAACGTAGATAGGAAGCATTTAAAAGCCAACGTAATTCAAGTTTTTTTTTTTTAAATCTTATTTATTTGATATATTTTGAAACTTTAGTCACTTATTATTTTTTTAACTTACGTTTAAATTTTTTTAAGTCTTTGATTGTGTAAAAATTATAACTAAATTGATTGATCTATAATACTTTTGAGAGGCAGAAAATAACGCGATTCTATTAAGGTTACAACCAAATATTCTACTTGCCTATATGATTTGATGTCATAGTAAGTTATATGACGTGAACTTAAGAGATAACAATTTCTTAAAATCGATATCTAACTTAAAGATTGATTTGAGGTCATACAAATGAATCAAAATATGCAGAGGCATAATATAAACAAAAATCTTGTCGTTTCTGGGTCTATGTTAGCTGCAGAACTGTAGCTCTCTGCTTGAGAAAATTCGGACAGATAAAGCAGAGAGCTACAGATCCAAGCATTGTAAATACCTTCGATTTACGCCGATTTTTATCGCTCATTATGGGTATTTTAAAATGTATTTTATACTTTCCCCAGCTTAGAAATTAATTCAAAATGGTATTTAATATGATCACACATTCCACTTCAATTCCTCATCATTTACTTACCTCTAAACGCTAACAAATGGCTGTTTGTTTGTGGTTCATGTTTACGTGTATTTTATACTTTCCCTAGCTTAGAAATCTATTCAAAATGGTATTTAATATGATCACACATTCCACTTCAATTCCTCATCATTTACTTACCTCTAAACGCTAACAAATGGCTGTTTGTTTGTGGTTCATGTTCACGTGTATTTTATACTTTCCCCAGCTTAGAAATTAATTCAAAATGGTACAATGAAGCGCATTGAAGTGGTAAAATTTTCCATTTGGACGAAACGTTCTGAGTCATGTTTTGAACGTCAATTATAACATAAAGACACGCCCATTTCTTTAGAAACGAGACAGAAATATTCGTCGTAATGTTTTAGGACATTCCAATTTCCGCGACAAGCAACATGAGTTACATTGAAATGAAGAGTTTTGAATAAGAAAGAGCTATGTATAGAGTTCCCGCTTATGTAAAACACGCATTGCAAAGAATTTGCACATAATTATGATTTTATCATGTTTATTGGAGTTCCTATAACACATGTATCGGTCGAACACGTGCTTACTCGGTGTTTATAAAGACCGTCAATTTGATTGGCTATCATATTTATGACATACCTGTTCTACAGGTATTCGATTGAATCATTTGACCGAATTTTCCTTTCTAAAGAAATGGGCGTGTCTAAAGATAGCTCAAAACGTTCAACCAAACAGAAAATTTTACCACTTCAATGCGCTTCATTGTATTTAATATGATCACACATTCCACTTCAATTCCTCATCATTTACTTACCTCTAAACGCTAACAAATGGCTGTTTGTTTGTGGTTTATGATGGACGTCGAAATGGAACTCTTTTTAACCGACATTACAAAACTACTGTATGTACAGGACTGTTTCGGACCCATAAAAGGTTAACAAAGTATCAAATATAAGAGTTAGATATATGAATTATTAAAGGATACCATTCTAAAAGCCACAGAAAGCTCAAACTACACGGAATAAATACCTAAAGAAGCGACAACGCTTTGATCTGTAGCTCTCTGCTTTATCTGTCCGAATTTTCTCAAGCAGAGAGCTACAGTTCTGCAGCTAGGTCTATGTATTTATTACAAGGCTTAAATACCAAACCCTGTTCATCAGTATTAGCAGAGTGATTATGAAACGTAACGAGAATTCATGAAACAAACACAAGAAACCGGAGGTGAAAGGCATTTAGAATGAATATCATGTGTGATTCATTTGGGAATTAAGCTAATGAATAAGGTATGCTAATATAATTCTACAATAAAAGCAGACAGTGTGTTTGATTACTTGCCGATCAGCCTTTCCTCTGTCGTTCGTAACAAAAAAGATGCAAGAGTCCAACACTACGCTGCTTACTTTGAAACTTAATTTTTGTTTTGTATATAAAGTTTCTATTCTACTATCTTTGGAAAGTGCTGCTAGAATCGTATAATTAACGGGAATTGATTCATTTTTTCGATCATATGAACAAAATGTAAAAAATTTTGGGAAGGTTTACTCCGAAAGTGTTGATATAATTATTTCTGTGATGGACAGTAGAAATCCAGCAGCACTTTTCATGGTACAAAGATGTTTTTACATAAATATCATTAGAAATTGAAATTAATTATCCCCAGGGTAATGTTGAACTTTTTACTTTTTTTATTAAGGCATATTTTCTAATTATAGACGTCACATGGTGACGTCGTTGTGTAGTGCTTCCTGTAGTATAAGTTCCATTGAAGTCTATAGAATGCATACTGATAGCAAAAGTTTTATCTATGACTTTTCCGATTTATAAGTGTTACATATTATAAAAAAGTGTTAATTCGCAGAATTCTGATCCATGTGCTGCCTTAACGAGGCCCGATCTAGTTGAACATTACGAAAACGGAATGATAAAAATTTTTAATTTTTGGAAATATGTTTGTATGTATTATGCTAAGAAAAATTAGAATGAAATTTTGTTACCTTGCCTTTATTGTAGTCAAATGGGGGCACTGTCAAGATATGGACCTTTTTTCACATTTTCATATACAATTACATACTAAAACTCTCCACAAACAAAGAAATTGACAAATTAAAAAAAATGATGAAATGTTTTGTTTTTTACATTTATCATACAATTTTCATTCTTCTAATAAAAAGAAAAAGAAAACTGAAGGTAGCCTTTATTGCAGTGAAAAGGGGGCATATCAAAACACAAAATTAGGATTTATTTTATCCAACTAGATATTCTATAAGTTGCAATGGGTTTACATAACATCAACACACGATTGCAATACTGTATAAGTTTCTAAAAAATAAATAATTCTTACATTATGAAATAATTTTCTCTCCATTCTTTATTTTTCTTAACACGCGACGCTGTTTTCATTGAAAAAGGGGGGGGGGGG
>PRKT01000378.1:460142-501911 GCA_003671525.1 Saccostrea glomerata | reverse complement strand
TAAACGCGACAAAATTACGAATTTTACGAATATCATGTAATATATAGAAAAATAAAATATTTCGGGGGTTGCATTTGAATGATTCATGATTATTTTTTAAAACCAAAGCTTATTTATGCATATTTAAGTCCTCAATAAATAAGGGTGTATAAACACTTCAAAATGTTCAAGGAGAAAGACTAAAATCGTTTACTTTTAGTTGCAGTGTGTGTTTTTTAACTCACAAATTGAAATAAAACAAGATAAGATTATTGAATCTGTTGCAAGAAATTTATATCTCAAAATAAATTATGTTCGAAAGTTGTTTATTAATAAAAAAAAAATATGTAAAAAAAAAACATGTAAATAATTGAAATACCAGCTTTAACCATGCACAGTCTATAGAGCTACTAGGTATTGAAGATCAGCGAAACATTTTAGCGCAATTTGACGTCATTTTTATTGTGACATTGTATTCAAATGTGACGGCAGTAAAAGGTACTGTGACGTGCCTGAGTCGACGCTGCGTTAAAACGTATGCGCAGATCAAGTAGATCGGGCCTCGTTAACAAACCCGCGAAGATATTTTCATACCATTCCGCTAAAAATATAGTCCCTGTTAGTTTATAAACACAAGTTTTATCAAAATCTTATAGTTATCTCTTTGTTTTCCAAAATACTAAAGTAATGTTTTATGAAAATTCATATAATAATCTATAAAAAATATTAAAAATCCTTCGATTGATATGTTGTATATTAAATAAAATATGTTAACTTTTAAAAATTGACTTGGCGGTATGCGGGAGAACAATGCTTTTGTTTGCAGTTCTTTGAAGATGAGGAAATATTCAAAGATTTTATGCAAACGTTAAGAACTATATCTCAAAGTAAAAGAGCCCAGTCATTGGTTCATATTTCTGTTTATTTTGAATTTCTTTGCATATGCAAAAAAATTCTTTAGGAGTAAGCATCCTCTGCATGCCAACACACCCACCGTGTGCTTCTTGTCTTGATCGGGTAATATACCGGGAAAAATCTGTCGACAATTCAGTGTGTAAAAAGGGGCCTAACAATTAGTATGAAAAACGTCAGTCAGCATTTGACTCGATGATAATTTGTATTTGCTGACAACATCATTGCTTCGACCAAAGAACTTTTGAAAGTATGACTTTTATAAAACAAGACTTTTGACATTCTTGTTTCAGCAACTTATTTTGTCAATTATTTAGTCCATATCAAAAACTTCTGTATTTTTAAAGTACTTGTTTATCCAGCATTTTAATTTTGTTATACTGATTATATTTCAGGAATCGTTACACGTTTGCGTATTGGCGTATAAACACCACTCCTAAGACGACCCCCCAAAAGAATCAAAATTTTCTACAATATGCTTTCTCTTTCTGAATAGTACATGTATATCTGATCATTTTTGTTATATATGTATTTTATTGATCTGTCTGAAACCAGTCCCTATTATTTCACTTCTAACAAAGTGAAATAGTAGGGACTGGCTTTAGTCAGACTGTTTTATTGATAGACGTATATGTTAAAAAAAAGACACCGGACTAGAAAAACTTAACATGTGCTGACAACGGAGGTGTACTTTGTTAAGCACTTTGATATGAAAGATCGCCAACTTACAGTTAGAAAAGTTTATATATATCTTAACAATAATATAATTATTAAATCCCTACAATATTGTTAAACATATCAGATATGATAAATTGAAGGTACCCATACTTTATCCACATGAAATAAATTAAACGACGCTCAAAGAAAGAGGACTTGGGTTTTGATGGTCACCATGATCATTCTGCAAAAGGATATCATTATCCACCCATACGATTGCGGAGATTCGACCATTTCTGACAAATGAACTGTTTCTGTAGTAAAAATAATAACTTGGATGGTAAGAAATGTAAGAGTCAAGTAAAAAAATTAAGCCTCTGTGACAGAACGCCAAGGAGTATGTCACGAGACCGCCTACATCACGTGATCCGCGCATGGGCAGAATGGTTGTAGATACACATTAAAATCGTAGAGGACTACTTTGAGTATTTTTCAACACTGAAACCCTATATCATTTCTTTGTTGGAAGTTATTCAATTAGTTCGCGACCTTTTTGATCACCCCTCTATTAAACCTTGCATGTATATCTTGATATTTAGGAGGCATGTAAAGAAAATCATCGTCAATATATGTTTTAGCTGTTTGGTTTTTTTTTGTATAAGTAGATGTATAGTAAAGTAATACATGTCTGCTGTTTGGTAGGTGTATATTAAAAGAATTTTTTCATTAAAACAACTTTCAAGGAAAAAAAACTTATTTAGCTAGAAACACAATCTGGCAGTAGAGAACACCAAACACGCAACGAACGAATGTATCTCGACGATATTAACGTAGTACTAGTTAATAAATACCATCATTCGCTTTAATATATTTATTTTGTAATTATTTCAAAGGCGGATCCTAGGTCTTTCAACTAATTTTTCAAGTTGCACATAATTATAGTAAAAAACATTTCATTGATAGATTTATAGGTACGTGAAATTATCAAAAAAGATAATAACTTATGCATACATTTTATTAAATCATTAAAAATTTTAATTATTTATAATTGAATTGTACGATGTTGTGTTTTAAGGACAGGTAACTCAGGTGTGAAAAATGGCCAACTCAGTGCCGATTTATGAGTTATCGTTTATAGTTATGACATATAGGCTAGTTCAGCATTGGTATTGTTACATGTATGTACACAAAAATGGATTCTATTGACAGCAAAGAAGCACTTTGAAAATGCTAAAAACTGACTTGCTTATAAACAGTTAGATACCTCGAACCTGCTCTAAACAAGTTTCAGCAACAAGTTATCGTTCATAACAGCGAACCTTACTGAAAGTCCTACGGATCCACCACTGGCGCACCGGGCGAGTGCTTCCTACCCCATTTGATTTTTTAATTTTGTTTGTATTATCTTCAAATCAACAGGAAAACACCTCTTATTTGTTATAGAGTTCCTCAGTTTCCGGGGGCTTCGCCCCTGGATCCCCACCAGGGCTTTGTTCTGGACCCACTGGGGGCTTAAATGCAGCCCCCAGACTTCCGAGTCTTCTACTTGTTATTCTGCATTTCGATTAGCCTATTTGAATTTTGTCTGTATTCAAATAGAAAATTATATATTAGTGGGGGGATGTTAGGGGGGTACTGATTATTAACATGTACTATAATGACTACCAATAAACATGTTTATATCAAGAATTTGATTTCAAACTAGAGACAGTCCTTTCTTATTTTCCGTGCTCTCTACTGCACTATGCCCGTTGATCGATCGATTACTATCATCAATTCAATTAAGGACAGATGATACAAACAACGTTTTGTCAAAAGTTTTGAAAATAACAACTTGGTTCATATATAAATAAATAAAATGGATAAGTTTTACCGCGTAGTTTTTATCTTTTTATTCAAAGTTGCGCAAAAATGGAATTTGAAGTTTCAGAAGGGTAGTATTTTGATCATCATTGAAGGTTTACAACTTCTTAATATTCTAGAAATTTATTATTAACATAATTTGCAATGAATTAGGTTAAAAAATATATACCAATCCAGGCATCCATTTTTTGTTTGTATCGTCTGTCCTTAAGTGGCTGCGCATTGCTTTGAAAACCAAACGCGCAGACTTTCATAGCTGACGTGGATAAACTATGTAAATCATAGACTAGAGTCATACAATTTTTTAATGAAGTATACTTATTTTTACAAGTTTGAGAAAATCATGCCCGTTTGACAGTACTATTAAATTCTGAGATCCCTTCCCGAGAATTCGTGTTTTTTTGTTTTTTTTGTTTTGTTATACCCCCCGCTTGAAAAGCGTGAGAGTATATATAGTAATCGGTATGTCCGTACGTCCATCTGTACGTCCGTCTGTAACGCTTTTGGATACCCATCTCTTATCCGCAACTCCTATCACACCACTGAATGAAATTCGATAAAACTTTCACAGAATCTTTATTACATATTGCCATCGAGCCATGGTTTCCAATAGCAAAAATAGATACTGCCATTATATTCATATGGGAGGCGGGGGTATCTTTAAGTGAGCTCGTTGCTCACAGTACCTCTAGTTTTTTTATGTTCAGCGACCGTGGACGGATTAAGGTGTTGCATTTCTTCCTTTTCATTATTTTGATTTCCCCGGATAGAGAGATAGTTTTTCGAATTAAGAGTGGACGCTAAACAAAATAAATCAAGTATTTCCACGTTTTTTTTTTTTACATACAGGTATGTTTTAATTGTGTAAAAGTATTTTGGGAGAATATTCCTGGTAAGTAGTACATTTGACAAGATCCATGCAGTGAATCGGAGCCGGAATAAGTGATTAACGATCCATTGAAAAACTAGAGGTACTTTGATTACTGAGATTACGAAATGATCCCTCACCTCTAATAAAATTATAATTGCAAAGTCCATGTTTTGGTCTGAGAAGCCCTAAATAAGTGTCAGATCAAAAAATAAAATAGAAGTTGCACAATGGCAATACGCAACAAAAATTTTGTGAAAGTTGTATTAAATTTCATTCAGCGGTGTAAGAGGAATTGCGGATAAGAGAAAGGTACCCCAAAGCGTAACAGATGGACGGACACCCCGATCCCTATATACCGTCCCACTTTTCAAGCGGAGGTATAAAAATCTAAAATCAAAGAAAATTATAAAAGGCGTCTCATAACCCCGAAATAGTGAGTAATTAATATGTTTATCCAAAAAATGACACGAACATTATAGCGCCGCCATTTGTTGGAGAATGGAAATGGGGGAGGGCCGACCCGATGAAACACATTCTTTAAGCCTGGTTTAATGGTGGCTTATAGGTCCTTAATGGCGGTTTAATGGTTGTCTTTAAGTCACCATTAAGTACCTTTAAGTAACATTTACACCACCATTAAGTTACCATTAAGCCATTTCAAAGTCCTTAATTGGTGCTAAAATGTAGCTTAATGGTGGCTTAAAGGTCCTTAATGGTAGCTTTTAGACCACCATTAAGTCACCATTAAGCTACCATTAAGCCACACTTACAGGTGCTTAATGTCCAAACTCCATTAATCTACCATTAAGCAACCATTAAGCCACCATTAAGCCACCATTACGCAGTCGATAATACTGTTTTTATGGGTGAAAAATTATTTTTATAGTGAAATTTTATCACAAAATATAAATGTCGAGTTCACACACATCTTTAATTGGTAAAAATAAGGAAAAAGAACGAATTCAAAAAAAAAAAAAAATCGCGAGAAACGGGGCGCGAACTCATGCCCTTATGGTTCCCGGGCCCTCGCCTTAACCACTAGGCTATCACCGCTATTATTATACTTGTGAAATATTAAACTTTTATTTTTCACAAAATTTTCATGGACTTGTAAAAGTTTTTATTTTGTTGAACGTTTCCAAAGTTTTGTATTGATTTATTAATCAAACTATAAACAGTTTTATTTATGGGTCTTTTTAAAAGGCTTATATCAAATTAATCTTTCTAAACCGTTGAGTTCGGCATTTAGCATGTTTAGATTGTAATGAATTCTTCGCTCTGTTATCATCGTTATTCGAAGACTTATAAATACATGTAAGGATTAAATCATGATTGATATGTAAATCAAATATAGACAAAACACAAAAAATCTATCATCGGGAAAGGAAAATGAAATTTTTTTAAATATGCTGCGGATATTAACGCTTTTTATGTCTAAAATTTAGTGACAATCCTTGCGTAAGAGTTATCTGACTATGTTTACAAAAACATTTTTTTAGAATATCATATTCAGTTTAAATTCTTTTTGTATCATAATGGGTATCAAAATAATTGTCCTTTTACAATGAATCGCGAATATGTAAATGAGTAGAATGAACACCATTTCTCCATATGTGTTCAGGGGAAAGGTAATTTCCTTGACATGACATTGACTCTAATTTAAAACGGACAAATTTAATTTAACTGATACCATCACTCAGTGATTTTGTCTGATTGATTCTGTGAAAATTTCATTAATTTCTAAATCCAGGAAATACAGTATCCTATCTTAAGTAGCAATTTTTGTCGTTACGTCTCTAGTCTGTTAAGTTTCTCCTCATTAGATGTTAAAATATATTAGTTTCTTTGGCGTATTGAAATATAGGGGTTCCATGGGAAAATGAGAGAATTACTTTTACATATATACTGTCAAAACAAGGATCTCATTGACATATTCTTCCACATTCTAGTGATTACCGGTTCAACAAACCCACCCATACAGACTAATAGAGGGTCCAGTGCCATGAATGCCCACTACAGATTTTCACAAAATAACTCTCCAGAAATGAATAGAATGTTAGATTACATGTCGTACCGTGCATCAACGGCCGCTCGGAATATTGCTGAGAGGTACGTAAATACTTACTTAAAATACCCATCTCATAAATAAATTTGTTTAGATAATATCAAAATGCACTTTTATTTTTTAAAATATATTTTAGCAAATACAAATATAGTTGCATTCAGAAGGTGCAATAGCACTTTTATTTGACATACTTTACAAATGTCTGCATTATATATACTATACATACGTACTTCTTTAGTCAGTTTTAAATAAATAAAAATAGTTTTGGGACTTCATCAGTTTTAATGATAGGCAAGGTCATTGTGGCATGTAAATATGAACAATAACCGTACAATAATCATTTTCTGCGAGTGGAAATTTTGAAATTCAACAAAAGTTACTTTGAGTGTTTCTTGTTTTCTTTCTCATTTTGAAATAATCGAAGAAATTCATTTACAGGATTTGTGTTATATAGATAATTAGGATATTAAGATGGCATTTTTTTTCAAATTTGTCTTATCCAATAAATTCCTCAGAACAGCACTGACACAGAAAATATTCTGTAAATTTACGCAAAAATATTTGTTCATCTATTGTATTATATCATCGTTGTAATTTTTCAGTCCCATGATTGCATTTGGCACAAGAAACATCTATGAGGCCCACAGAAAAGTAATTTCAGATCCTGAAATTACTGCGAGCTTTCAAAGAGCAATGGCGCCATTTTGTTACGAGATGCCCGTATGTGATACACATAATCCATACAGGACAGCAGACGGATCATGTAACAATCTTAATAACCCCCTCCTAGGAAAAGCCTTCACACCACAGGCACGGATTCTCCAAAACCATTATGATAACTGTAAGTTAAAAGGGAAATAACATTGAAATGGTTAAAGACAAAAACATTGTTTTTCTCACTTTGTTTATCTTCCTATCGAATTTTTCACTCAAACTGAGATACTGCTACCTAGGTTGTGTAACTGTTTGACACAAACTTTATCTAGAGCACAGTGAGAGATCGGTGAGAGATCTCTAGGTACCTGGCTATAATATACTGTCTCATACATAGGACCTGTTTCCACGCGTGCAGTGGTGGGGCCTGCAACCTAAGAATCAACTCCATATTCCTTAATCTGCATGCCACTCAATAATATTGAAATGAACGAAACTTATGAGCGATGTTGTGCTTCTTAGAGTTGTTTTAATAATTCACATAGGGATCAAATGTCATTAGTTGAGAGAAGGATCAAATTTTATTTAAAATTAAAGTAGTAGAGAAATCCCTCATTCTTTTTATCAGTAAAATGGATAAAATGGAACAACATTAAAATTTTGTTTTATTCTTTGAAAAAAGGTTTATTAATAAGATAAATTCATGTTAATTAAAGTCATAGACACTCCTCGGACGTTGACCAGTAACAGACGGAGTTACCTGCCCGGCGCCCGTGAAGTAAGTAACGCCGTATTCTCTGGATCAACACCGACCAGTTCCAGATACTCAATATTCCTAACCCACTTTGGCCAATTCATCGATCACGACATCATTTCCACACCTTCGATGACAGGTCATTGATCTTCCTTAACTTTATACCTACATATAGTCTTCTTTAGTCTCTTTTCAAATTCTCAAAATAGAACTGGTTGATCAAGAGTACTTTTACATGCTTTTTTTCTCAGCAAATCTTTTGTATTTTATCAAAGCTTAAAACAATTGCAAGCAGAACAAAATGCAGTATTTTTACTTACATTATATTGTGAATATCTAGTCAATTTTGCAATATGCGACCTACATTTGTATTAAAAAACAAATCTGAAATTTTCACATATGTCAGTGGGTCCCTTAAAACTTAAAATCAAATTCTTGATTTTGAAGTAAATACTTAAAGTCAAATGAATTTGTTTTCCTATTTCCTGTCCTTTATTATATTTTATTGAATTATTTTCGCTCTTGTAATAAGATCTTGTTCGTTTCAGAGGGCAACCCACCAAGAGCCATAACTGATTGCTGCAATCTTTTGGTGTACGTGTGTTACAATTCTGTACAATGTCTTATTTCTAAATTCTACTTTAAAGAAACTTCAAATATTTTTTTTATTATTATTTAAAACAATGTGAAAGGTTCTTACAAAAAATAATATTGTGACGCAATACTGTTAGATCTTCCCGGAGCTTTAAATGCATTTAAAACGTACGTAACACTGCATTGCCAAGATAATTTTGAATTTTATGTTTAAGTTATCTACTTAAGTACGCCCAAGTCATATAGAGAATTTTCTAAGCCTTATTTACATGTAAGCTTTGAATTCATAATTTGCGCTGCATTTCATTTCCGGAAATATGCATAGCATTTCCGACATTTATTTATTTCATTTCCGACATTTTTTCTTTTCATTTCCGACATAATTTTGTTTTCATTTCCGGAATTTACCTGTGCGGCAATTCAATGTTTTCTAAGTAAGTGAAAATGGAATTTTAAAAGTATTTATTACAAAATATTGATAAAAGAAAAAAAAAAATTAATAAGAAAAACCATCTACACATATATGCATACATGTGGCACTAAGTCTAGGTAAAAGAGTGCAATGAGCATAAACTTTTTCACCACATCTAATGTGCATTAAATTAAATGTCAGTGACAACAGCACCACACTGTCCAAGTCATTGATAGATTTACAAAACTCAGATAAAGGATTTCAATGATTTATTTATGAATTTTTTCTTTAAATTTTTCATGAGTAAAATATTCAAATATGTTATTAAATGTACTACATATGTATTTGAAAAATGTCGGAAATGAAAACAACAAAATGTCGGAAATGAAAAATAAGAAATGTCGGAAATGAAAAGTTGATAATTACCCAAAATTCCGGAAATGAAATGCAGCCATAATTTGGGATGTCTTCGGTCATGTTACACACCTGGTCGTTCCGACAAATTGAAACCCCGTGTTAGCGCGGAATGATAATTTGTCGGCACAGCCAGGTGTGTTATAGGACCGAACACATCCCAAAATACGAATTCAATGCTTATATTTACATTCTTTATTTTTTCCTCTTCATAATTCTTAATTTCGGTAATTTTAATATGAATTTAGCGCCCTTCAAATCTGGTGTGCTTTATAGACGTTAGAGCCGCTTTTGACGTTTGTGACGTTGAAAAGTTAACATTGCGAGGAAAAAAGAGACACATTATCTTAAAACGCAGATTTGTTTTTTTCATGTTTATTTTACAGGGTTATTTTCTTTTATTTAATTGTGTCAAAACAATGTACATTAAGGTGTTCCTATATAGAGTATTTAAATGATATAGTTACTATAATAAATTGTGTATTCTAACGCGCGGTAACAAGGTTTCGCGTGTGTTATAGAGATTTGTCCTTCTTGGATTTCTAATGGATTTTATAAAGAAAATTGCACTGAATGTAAATATATAAACATATTTGTTACGATATCACATGACCTCGTTGATCACGAGACGCTCATTTCTTCTTTTTTGGAGTGTTTCACTTAAATCGTATCCACGCGGGTGATATACACAATTATCATTAACTTTTTGTCAAATAAACTTGCTTCATTCTTGTGAACCTGAAATGTGCTTGGGTAAAGGTATACTATTTATCTGGTAGGAAATATTTTATATTACATGTACCTTAAACTTACCTTCAAATCTGCGGGTATTCTCCGCTCAGTATTGTCATCTGTTTTAAAACAAAGACATCATACATTTTTCCCAAGCAAGATTCAGTCAGAGGGGAAACTCCTCTTACAGATTTCCACAAAAGATATTTATTGAATCCTCATTAATCACCTGCACCAGGCTCTTTTATACACATATCATGAACTCTTTCCGTATGCACGGGTTTCTTTATATATATTTACATTCCATGTATTTTTCCTCATGAAATTCATTAGAAATTCACGACATTCAAATTTCTTTATCACACGCAAAACTTTGTCACCGCGCGTTAGAATACACAGTAGAAACTATATGCATTTTCTATAATCCAGGAACACCAAAATGCACAATGCTTTGACTCAATTTAATTAAAAACTATCATCCTGTTAAAATAAAGGAAAAAAAAACTATAAATATGCGTTTAAAATTAATTTGTCACTTTTTTTTCCTCGCAATGTTTGCTTTATTTAACTTTGCAACGTCATCGTACGTCACAAACGGCTCGTACATCTATTTACCACGTTAGTTATTAAGGGCGCTAAATTCACATTAAAGATTAACGAAATAAGCAATTATGAAGAAGGAAAATAAGAGAATGTAAATATAAGCATTGAAATCATATTTTTGGCTGTCTTCGGCCCTATAACACACCTGGCCGTGCCGACAAATTTATCATACCGCGCTAACGCGGCCAGGTGTGTTATAGGACCGAAGACAGCCAAAATATGAATTCAATGCTTAAATAAGGGTAAATGCCAAGCATATATTTTCCGACGTATTTTGAACACGCTGACATTTAAACAAGAGTAATAAAGTTATCTAAATTGATCGGGATATATTAGATATTTGAAAAAAAAATTATTAAAACACGTTTAATTTAATCTAGCATTCTGCATCTTTATATGCAGATTGAAATATTGTGTTAAGTTAATGACACTCTCCCCATCACTGCAGCTCAAATATGCAGTGACTTGACCTCATTTTCAATTATGTCGTTATACTTTTCAGTTCAGAGAAGTACATGTACATGCACAGAGTACACTGCAATATTCTTTGGGAAGCTTATTGTACCTGCGGATTTGAATACTGTTCTTCATCTCCATATTTTTATTTTCACTACATTTACAGAACGTTTAATCTGATTTCTTTTCCAAAAAACTTTAATTCCAATTCTATTCTCCGGAAAAAAAATGTTTTACACTCCGAGTTCTCTTCTAAGAAATGTATTTTCCAATTTTAATATCCGATTAGCATCATACAGAAATAATTTTTACGTATTAAAAACATTATCCGAGTTCTCTCCGATAGAAATAAATTTTGTTTACAAAATGCATTCTTTTCGACAGAATAAAATCCTGTTTTACTAGAGTTCTCTCCAAAGAATTTTTTTTCGTGCTTTAATACTGTAGATCACTCAATTTTCGCGACACCTTATTTTCGCGAGATAGTCATTTCGAGACAAAATGTTCACGAATTTTAGTCATTGCTCTATAAAACCTTAAGGAATTCTATCATACGCGAGAATGAAATTTTCGCGAGCATACCGACTCGCGTAATTACGCGAAAATAAAGTTCTCGCGAATAAAAGTGATTTACAGTATCTGAATTTTCCCCTTAAAGAAATACATTTGCTTGTTTTACTATCAGAATTTTCTCCAAAAAAAACATTTGCCTGTTCCGCTATCCAATTTCACTCCTAAAGAAATTAATTTGCGTTTCAATATCCAATTTCTCTCCGACGGAAATGAATTGCCTCTTTTTCTATCCTCTTCCTCTCCGAGAGATATAATTTTACCTTTTTTACCATCCGAATTCCCTCATATGGAAATAAATTTAACTGTTTTGCTTTCCGAATTCCCATATACATAAATAAATTTTCCTTTCTTTATTTTTCGAATACCCTCATACAGAAATAAATTTCTTGCTTTACTTTCCGAATTCCTTCATACAGAAATAGCTAGATTTGCTTGTTTTAATATCCGATTTCTTTCCCACAGAAACAAATTTGCCTGTTTTACTATCCCTGTACCAAGAGGCGATCCACATTTTCCTCCTACTCAAACCTGCATGAATATGGTCCGCCATTCTGCAGCTTTACCACTTGGATGTACAAATGGTATACATGTCCTTTCTAAAAATATGATTGTGATACCAATGAATTAAACTGAGTTTCATAAATGTATTATATCTAAATCAATTAATATCTACGTGAACTTAACTTTTTAAGAAATTAATTCTAGCAAGAATTTCTGACGGATAATCGTGTTCCTTAAAATCAAGATGAAGAAAATGATATATCAAAATAATACTTTTCTTCGGAATGCAGTTTACCTCACTTTCCCTCACTACGTATGAAGTTCCTTTACAATTGTGTTCCTTTGCATGACTTCATGGGCAAAGTATTCCTTTTTGCAATCATCAATTTCAGCATTAAACTGATCATAATATAACTTGAATTTGCGAGTTTGCAATTGGGTTTTCTATTTGTGCAAACATTTTAGACTGTGACCTCGTCATCTTCATTTTTACAGGTGTTCGTGAACAGCAGAATCAACGTTCCTCCTTCATAGATGGTACAGCCATCTACGGTTTCAATAATGAACGGGAAATGGAACTTCGACTGCGCAGTAAGTCCTTCATTTCCTCTGGGCTTTTTGTAAATAAATATTCCAATTTAATTTTTTTTTCCAGATCCGAAAATACATTTCATTACCATTAACTGGTCGAAAATACAAGAAAAAGGGAATAGTTCTTTTAAGTGAAATGTTTATGATGCCTCCATATACATGCTTATCTGTACATGTATGTTGACTTGTTAAAATGAATTGCAAAGGTCGATAGTTATATGCACATTTTTAATAATTGCAGTGGAAAATCTAAAATGTTGGGTCAAAACTATTAATATTGAGTTTGATTACAATATATGCGTCCTTGCATTTGTTTGATGATTAATTTTGCGTATCTTTTCAACTTTCAGGCGGTGGGCGACTAAAAACGAGCGATATAGTACGTGATCTACTTCCTCGTGCAACATGTCCTATGGGAATATCTACTCGATATCACTGTTTTCTTGCAGGTTGGTTTCTGGATAGGTCTTTTCAATGATATTCCTATTTCCCCTCTTAACATTCAATTAGAATATAATCTCTTGGTCAGTCAATCTTAATATTTGCATAATACTTGCTATATGAAAGAAACAGTATGGATTTCCCCTGATAATCCTTACCATTATACACCATTATTCATGATCAACATGCCCTCTCTTTAAATATTATTAACTGAAAATGATAATAAGTTTATGGTTTTTCAGGTGATCATAGACAAAGTGAAACGCCTACACTTACTGTTTTACATACAATTTGGTTGCGACGTCATAATCTCATAGCAGACGCCTTACGGGCATCCACACGTATTACTGACGACGAAGTTCTCTTCCAGGAGGCAAAGAGAATAGTTGTTGCTGAGCTTCAGCACGTGACTTATAACGAATTCTTACCAGCAGTCCTTGACAACACCAACCTAAATTACTTCAACCTTCGCTCCAGACAATCTGGTCACGATAGCAACGTTTACAACCCAAGTGTCGATCCAAGAACTTTTAACGCCTTTGGTGCCGCAGTATTACGTATGGGTCATTCTTTAGTCAGAAATATTGTAGGACAAGACAATGGACGTCAGCAAATTCGAATCTTTCCTCTAAGCAATCATTTTGAAAATCCAGATCTCATGTTTTCTCCAAGAAACGGCTTCGAATTTATGGCTCGCTGGATGGCTAAATCTCCTAAGTCTCAAGCTGACAGCAGCATTGTAGACGGACTCAGAAACAGACTATTTGAGGGTACTCCTGGACAGTGCCCCAGTGAAACAACGTCTTTTGACCTTGGAGCTTTGAACATTCAGCGTGGCCGTGAGCACGGACTTCCATCTTACAATGCCTATAGAGAGTACTGTGGACGATATCCTGCCTCTCATTTCGGTACCTCATCTGGTGGTTTGGTAGATCATTCCCCTCAGGACGCGGCGAACCTCGCTGTTGTTTACAGGTTAATAGATCAATATCATTACAGAGCATAATGTTTGAGGATTTTTTCATTGTCACCTTTTTTAAAGTAAAAAACGCTCTTTGAACAATTTTCATTGATATGAAATAGATTTTTAATTGGGAAATCCCGTAGTGCTTATTATAGTTATATTTATTTTAATTATATAACAAAAAATAACATGTAATCGAAAAATATGGAGATAACGAACAGTATTCAAGATCAAATACTAATTAGGAGCAGAGCAAACATGGACCTCCAAACTATCGGAGGTGGAATCAGGTGCCGTTAAAGAGTAATGAGCATCTTCTGCCGACCGGTCACACCCGCCGTATGCTACTTGTCATGATCGGGATTTAACGGGAAAATCCGTAGTCAAATTAGTGTATAAATAATGGACTAACAATACGGGCTCAAGTACATTATAAGACGAAAATAGTTCCATTTTTTTCCTCGTAAGAATATATATTTTTGCATATCTAAATATATTCATAAATGTACAAAATAATATAAATTAGCATTAAATGTATGCTATTTTAATTAATATTTAGAGCCATTGTTGGTGAATTATACCAACCGATTGCATTCTTTATTGCATTCTATATCGTCAACCAATTATTATATCAAATGGATTATAAATGTACAAAACAAGATATTTAATCTTGCATATAAATTAATTTAAAAGATTATCTGTACAAACAAATGTTACTATATTTGCTTAACAGGTTGACAGGTCGACAGGTAGACAGGTAGATAGGTCGACAGGTTGACTGGTCGACAGGTAGACAGGTTGACAGGTCGACAGGTCGACGGGTTGACAGGTCGACAGGTTGACGGGTCGACAGGTTGACAGGTCGACAGGTAGACAAGTCGACAGGTTGACAGGTCGACTGGTTGACAGGTCGACAGGTCGACGGGTTGACAGGTCGACAGGTAGACATGTTTATTTAAATATGTAATTCAACATGTCAACATGTCGTCATAGGTTTGGATTGTCAAATGGAGATGTATACATCTTACTGTTATCAGACATTGCGCATATGAAAACAGAATGGAAATTACACTTTTAGGCATTCAATGTACATGTACATGTATCTTATGATATGAGTGACCCCCCACCCACCCTTAAGATGATACTTGCAGTGATATAACTAAATAAATATACATTGAATTATAAAAAAAACTGTCTACCTGTCGACCTGTCGTCCTGTCGACCTGTCAACCTGTCGACCTGTCAACTTTTAGACCTGTCGACTTGTCAACCTGTCGACCTGTCTACCTGTCGACCTGTCAAATTGTAAAAAAAAAAAAATTAAAGTTTGTGTTGTTAGTTTAGATCTATTCTTGGTTTTTATTATACTAAATTATTTCAATCAAAGTGCTTGTAAATATTCATTTAAAAGTAATTTGCATTTATTGTGTTGTACATATATTTATATAAGAATACAATTGATATAATCATACATGAATATTTATGATCTTTCAAAAATATTATAATAACAAAACCGATTTACTGCAGATTATGTGCATGGGACTATTTTCGTCTTATTTTGAACTTGACCCACAATACGTTTGAAAAACGTCAGTCAGCATTTGACTCAATGATAAATTGTATTTGCTGACAAGGTCATCGTATCGTATCGACCATATGACTTCATGAACTTGTTTGCATTTGCCTCGTTTTAGAAATTTTTCATACGCAGAGCATGCTCTTGCATTCCGAATCAACTGACATATATAAACTCCGTATGCAGCGGATGAAGGTATATTGTTGCATAAGTAAGGGAAGTTAACGATAGAAAAAATAAAGTAATCACGTTTATCATAGAGCTTGGTTGTAAGATTACCATTAACGTCTTTTTCAAGTAAAATATCCAAACATGAAATACATGTGTCAGACTTTGTGGTATCTTTTTTCTAAAGCTCACCAGAATATATCTTATCGACATAAGAATGGAAATAGCACTTTTGAGTACTATTAATTCTTCAACACTAAAATTATAAATCATTTGATGATTAATCATCAAATCATTTCAAAATAAAAACAACACACTTTTTTATCATACAGTGGACTTCAGAGACGTTAAATGTAGAAATATTAACAATCAATTCTGTATTCCTCTGCAGAAGTACCGATGATATTGACCTTTTTGCCGGAGGAATGTCTGAGAGACCTATCTATGGCGGCATCCTTGGACCCACCTTTTCCTGTCTATTTGCCCTTCAGTTTTCTCGTTACAAGCATGGAGACAGGTTCTGGTATGAGAACGATGTGCATGAGAACCCTTTGACCGCCTTTACAACGGGTCAGTAGAATTTCGAAGCAACCATTATTTATAACCATTATGCTGGTTTCTATGAGTCATTAATATATTACACCGTACTGGATAGTTTTTATGCATAAGACATTCTGGTCATGATAAGAATGTTTTCAAGAATGAATCATAAAAGCGAGAAAACCACCATATGTAATTGCAGAAAATCTTTTCTGCTTCATTTTGAGCTGTAAAGGTTGGAAAACCGCTAAATATTGTACCATGGTTTTTGTTCATTTTTTGCATACTTTAACAATGCAATTTCGAATAATTGCGAAATATTTTTTTAATAGATTATTTGGTGTTAAGTAGAACTGTCCAAAAGGGATGAAACACCCCCACTGGGTTTTTCAGAGGTGGCAAATCATGAATATTTTATGGATCTAAGAGAAGAGAGAAATGTTAAAACATTTTAAGTGCAAACGTAGTTGCTCATTTTTAGCTCACCTGAGCCAAAGGCTCAAGTAAGTTTTTTTTATCAAAATTTGTCCGTCGTCTGTCGTTGGCGTTGTCGTTGTCGTTGTAAACTTTTCACATTTTCATCTTCTTCTCAAGAACCACTGGGCCAATTTCAACCAAACTAACTACAAAGTATCCTTGGGTGAAGGGAATTCAAGTTTGTTCAAATGAAGGGCCACAACCTTTTCCAAGGGGAGATTATTATGAATTAGAGAAAAATTAATGGCATTTTTAAAAAATCTTCTTCTCAATAACCACTGAGCCAGGAAAGATGAAACTCATGTGGAATCATCATCAGGTAGTGTGGATTCAAGTTTCTTCAAATCATGATCCCCGAGGGTAGGGTGGGGCCAAAATGGCCGATCAAAGTTTTACATAGGATTTTATATGAAAAATCTTCAAAATTTTTCTTCTGAAGAACCACTGGGCCAGGAAAGATGAAATTCATGTGGAAATATCCTCAGGTAGTGTGGATTTAAGTTTGTTCAAATCATGACCCCCGAGAGTAGGGTGGGGCCAAAATGGCCGATCAAAGTTTTACATAGGAATATAAAGGAAAAAAGCTTGAAAAATCTTCTTCTGAAGAACCATTGAGACAGGAAAGATGAAACTCACGTGGAATCATCCTCAGGTAGTGTGGATTCAAGTTTGTTCAAATCATGACCCCCGAGGGTAGGATGGGGCCAAAATGGCCGATCAAGTTTTTACATAGGATTTTATAGGACAAATCTTTAAAATTCTTCTTTTCAAGAACCATTGGGCCAACACAGGTGAAACTCATGTGGAATCTTCCTCAGGTAGTGTGGATTCAAGTTTGTTCAAATCATGACCCCCGAGGGTAGGGTGTTGCCAAAATGGCCGACCAAAGTTTTACATACGAATAAATAGGAAAAAATCTTTAAAAATCTTGTTCTCAAGAACCATTGAGACAGGAAAGATGGAACTCATGTGAAATCATCCTCAGGTAGTGTATATTGAAATTTGTTCAAATCATGACCTCCGGGGCTAGGGTGGGGCCAAAATGGCCGACCAAAGTTTTACATAGGAATAGATATGGAAACCTTTTAAAATCTTCTTTTCAAGTACTTCAAAGCCATGGTTAGTGATATTTATATGGAATCATCTTCAGGTAGTGTGGATTCAAGTTTGTTCAAATCATGATCCCCTGGAAGGGGGGGGGGGTTAAAATTCAAGCCCCCCCCCACCCACAACCATCACCTTAGTAAACTTTCACTTCTGATCTGTGCTTTTTCCAAACCGATGTGCTCAGGTGAGCGCTGTGACCCCTGGGCCTCTTGTTTTTTATGAATGAAACAAAGGGGCAGCCTAATGAAAAATAAAGAATAAAGGCGCGGTCACACGATGAGGTTTTTCATCCGATTTTCATTCGACTTGCTCAGATAAGTCGAATGGAGTCGATTGGTGGGGTTGGTCACACGACCGATTTTACATTCGATTTACAAACGATTTTAGCAAGAAATGAACAGGTACTTGTTAATGGTTTTTATTTTACATGGAAATAAATTCTGTTCAGAGACATGTCTTTGTTCTGTTTAATTATAATCAAAAATTATCCTCAATTTAATATTACGTCATTTTACCCCATTATGACGTTGATTTTGACATAGTTTACACGGTACACTGTCAATGATCACTCAAAACTAATAGATGATTGAAGTTTATTACTCTCTACTGTTCTACTTCGGCAAAAAAGTCTGTACTTTATTTTGGTCTACCAACAAAGTTGAAATTATATGCATATCATAAAAGTTAACATTGTCTGATAGGCCAGCCGTTTACGAAAGAAGTATAAATGAATATGCAAGAAACGGTTTATTAGACGCTCAGGAATTGATAAAACCGGAACAAAATTAATCTTTTGTAGTTTCTCAAACGATAGACTATTTTCTTTATTATATAGATAAAAGATAAGATTAAAAAATAAATTTTACCGATAGTTTGTAAATTAACTTATTATTAAAATGTTTAAGGTCGAACATCTTTTAGTACCAAATTTTGTTACAAACAATAGGTCTACCACTAACCCTTTTTTACCTTTTGACCTAAACTGAAACTTGCCTCTTGAAAGGGGGGGGGGGTAAAACTACGCTCCAATGTTCAATTCTTATATTATGTCTATCTTTGCATACGAAAAAAAAAATCTTTTTTTTTGGGGGGGGGGGGGGGGCTCCCCCGGGTCCAACGCCTATGCAAATAATACGATCAAACAGTTTACTGTACTTGTAATACATTGTATTCGAATGTACATGTGTGTATTCTAATAAGAGCCTTCGCCAATAGATCTAGGTTAGTTGTTTACTTATTTGAGTTTTAAAGAATTAACTTGTTAATTTATCTTAAACTGTAAAACTTTCATTTTTTTAGAATTTAGAATTTCAGGTACAGTATGAAGTTGTCGCTCGTGGTTACTACCATATAACTGCTACGTTTTGTAGATACCAGTTGTAATTTAAAGCGACATAAAAATGCGTGAAAGATCTTTATTTTAATCAGATTTAAGCTATATTTTATATTTATGCTAATATAAAAATACCCCAATTTTTGATAATGTCCATGACTTGAGTGAAGTTTAGTCAATTAAATTCACTTTCTTAAATTACTCAACAAATATTTTTGATAAATCATTTACATGAATGGAATAATACAGGTGCGAATCTCTGTGCTCGCAAACTACTGACAGGTTTGGTTGAAGTTGGAATACATTTTATGTAACATACTATTAATTTTTTCTTTTCTACATAATGACTTTCGGTTTCAGTGTTTTCTTTTTATTTCATTACACAGGTACAAACAGTTAAAAACTGTTATTTCATAGACCTATTCTGCATTCTTTATTTCGTATCGCGGAAAATGTCATTGTGACGTCACGATTTTCTAGAGAAAGTCGATTGAAAATCTGACGCCCATCCGATTTCCAATCGACTTGAAGACTTTGCTTTCGACTTTCGACTTGGATGGTCACACGGTAAGATTTAAGTCGAAAGGAAATCGATTGGAAAAACTGGATGGAAAATCGGATGAAAAATCGCATCGTGTGACCGCATCTTAAAGATAAAGACCAGATACAAATTATGAACTTTTTCTGTCAGTGGCATGACACAAACTTCAGGTCTTAGGCAATCTTGTGAAAAATAGGAACTCACCACGTTTGTCCATAAGACAGATATTGGCATGAATTATGAATTTTTTCTGTCAGTGTCCTTGAACTTTCACAAATGACCTTGGGTCTAAGTCATGACAAACCCTCAAGTCATAAGCTATCTTTGTTTAAAAGAGGAACCCTCCAAGTTTATCCATAAGAAAGATATGAACCAGGCACAAATTATTAACTTTTGTCAGTGAACTTAAACTTCCACAAAAGACCTTGGGTCAAGGTCATAACACATCCTCAAGACATAAGCAATCTTTGTGAAAATCAGGAACTTACCATGTTTATCCATAAGAAAGATATGGATCGAGCATGAATTGTAAAATGTTTCGTTCAGTGACCTTAAACTCAAATGACTTTGGCTCAAGGTCATAAAACACCTCAGGTCGTAAGCCATCTTTGAGTGAAGTAGTATATTCAAGTTTTTCCATAAGAAAAATATGTAACAAAAATGATTATGAAATCTTTCTTCCATTGACCTTGAAATTCTCCAAATCACCTTGGGTCAAAGTAATGATACATCCTTAGGTCGTAAACAATCTTTGTGTGAAAGGGAAATTACCACGTTTATTCATAAGAAAGATATGGACCAGACACGAATTATGAAATTTTTTCCAGTGATCTTGAACTTTCCCGAATGACCTTAAGTCAAGGTCATGACAGATCCTTAGGCCAATTTTATCCATATAAAAAGAAATATATGGACCGGAAACGAATTATGAAATTTTTCTTCCCGTGACCTTACCGTTCACGGTTGCCTAGTGGTAGACCGTTCGCTTCGTTATCGGGAGGCCCGGGTTCGATTCTCGTTCGCGGCGCCGCATCAAACCTAAAACGTAAAAATAGGTAGCGACTGTTCCTTCGCCAAGCGCTCGGCATCAGAGGTGAAAGTCACGGGTCTTTCGAATATGACCTTAAAAACGTCGGTTTCGTGTCACGGTAGGCGCTGGCACGATAAAGAACCATCACTGCTCAATGGCCTTTAGTGCCAAGTATAGGTCTAAATTTAAAGCCCTTCACCAGCATACGGTGATGTCTCCATGTGAGTGAAAAATTTTCGAGAGGGACGTGAAACAAGATACAATCAATCAATCAATCAATCCAGTGACCTTTAATTTACCAAATGACCTTGGGTCCAGGCCTTGCACCCTTAGGTCATGAGCAATATTTGTGTCAAGTAGTAGATTCTAATGTTCCTTTGTATTACGTTAAAAAAAATTGGACCAGATACGTTTGCACAGACAGACAGACAGACGAACAAGCTGAATCCTATGTACCCCTCAAACTTCGTTTGCAGGGGGTATAGTTATAAAATGTCGTTAATCATTCAAACTCTCTAAAATCCATAACCGTATTTTCTTTTGCAGGACAACTTAATGAACTGAAACAAATTACTTTGGCCAAAATTTTATGCTCAGTCACCAAGGATTATGGTTTTAAACATTATCAGCCTCAACTTCTTTTACGACCAGATATCACAGGGTACGTACAGCCTTGTATCAAGTGTTTGTAGACAATTATTTTTTTTCTTCGAATCTCTTTATATTTATAAATGTACATATGGAACAATTGAAATTTGTTATTTACACGTGTAAAATTTTCCAGATTTTTTTTCGAAATCAGAATTATATGATTCATTAAATATTGCATCAAAAATGTATTTAGAAAAATATTAAGTTTGATGTTTTTAAAGTTCATTTCCAAAAAAATCTTAATTTTTTTCATTGCAGAAATCCCCTTCGGCCTTGCAGCGAAATATTGAATAGGTATGATCTTGGCTACGACTTTCGTCCGTTTGCTGTTGAATTGAATTTGCTGAGAGGCAGACGAACCAGCAGCAGATACCATTCCTATCCAGGAGCTTTTCAGCGAAGCACAGCAAGAGGCGGATCCACGTCTCGAACAAGCATTCCACCAACTTATGTTGGCTTCAAAATCCCCAATCCTGCTGATGTTCTTCGGCCTGTAACTTCTATCTATTAAAGAAGAAGTAACCATAGACACCATTATAACCAAAATCAAAGACAGGAAAGGCGTAGAAAATTTCATGGAAGATTTGGAAATCAAGGTTAATGCTTGAATTGCAATTCAATTGAGAAAAAATAAAATAAACTTTTTCTTGATTTCTCTGATTTCTGTTATACTGCTTATTATGTTTTCACACCTTTTTTATTTTCTTTTACAAAAGAAAGTGAAAAAGAAATGTTGCATCACATCTAGTTAATATACAGTACAGCCACCATACAGTAACTAAACATAAACATTGCAAATGAGTTTAAGGAGATTCTATACATTGGACACGCTTCTTCTAAAAGTTGACCCACGAGGAAAGATAAAGTGTCCGCAAGAACTATATAGAATGTCACTTTTTTTCACGGTATCTAGTCTTTGGTGGTTAAGTTAAGTTAATAGAAACGACGGGCTGACTCGGAAGTATTTTCCTCCGATACGTGAAATCTATGGCGTGCTGCGCCTGACAGGTGCCGGGAAGCATCCATACTCTCAAACACTAGCTTTCTTCTAAACGCGTTTCAATAGTAGATAAGGAATTACCCCATTGCTAATTCAACTAGAGATACTGTGAGCAATGAGCTCACTAAATGATACTCCCGCCTCCCAAATTGTTATAATGGCAAAGTCCATGTTTTGTTGTAGCCGGGAAACCCAAAATGTGTGTCGGATCAAAAAAGTAAAATAGGAGGTCACAGTGGCAATATGTAATAAAGATTCTGTGAAAGTTTCATTAACTTTCACTCAGTGGTATAAGAGGAGTTTCGGATAAGATACCTCAAAGCGTAAAGGACAGACGGACAGACGGACGGACGGACAGCTTGACGAACATACCGATTACAGTATATTCTCCCACTTTTCAAGCGGGGGGTATAATGACCATACCAATACTGTACAGTAATAAACGCCAAAAAGAACAATGGAAAATGCACAAAAAGCAAATTTACTATAAATGTTGAAAAAATTCTTCAAAATATTTTACTCAAAAGTCAATTGTCCTTACTTTTTCACTTGAAAATATTTCGATATACATGTACAAGCTTTCGTTTTCATTTGATATATACATTAGACAGAATTGTTTTATCAATCTATTTACCGAAATATTAAAAATGCCACAATAAGTATATGCACCTGTGAAATATAAAGGAACTAGTGCTAATTGTCCAAAATTAATGTCCGATGTTTAAATAAGTGGAACAAACTCTATAGTTTAAAGTAGGTTTAAATGGGTCAGACTCCAAGATCAAGAGGACAAATAAATTGATACCCCCCAAAAGAATAATTTGTCACAAGAAATAAACATGTGAAAAATGAATGCATTGCTCAAACCAATTTATGGGGACCGACTGGGGTTTTATTTTTTGAAAACTACAATAGAGAAACTATTGTTTTTTATATCATATAAAACTTACATTAACTTCAGTGTACATGCCAATTTCGGGGAAAATCTACCGTCCAGGTATTTTTAAGGGATTGTCTTAAAAATTCAAGTACATTTGCTATAGGATTATATAGAAAAGTGCAAATTTTTCGCACTTTTAATAAAATTATGCAAAAACTACAATAGACTTTTTGATCACATTGTACAAATTTTTCGCACTTTTCATAAAATTATGCAAATTCTACAATGGACGTTTTGATAACATTGTACACTTTATGTAAAAGGAACATAATATTCTACCGTCTTGTTTCCACAGTGGGTATCTCAAAAACTTGTAATTAACTTTTCAACCTGTAACTTCTTAATTTTGCTAATTTCTTTTAATTAAGTAAAAAAATGTTTTAAACCAGTAAATACGCTTCATTTTACTATGATGCGCAAAATATTGCGAAACCCCAGTCGTTCCCTTAAAGTTATGGACAGGGTTAAAGTTAATGGTGTCCAAAGGAAAGGCTCTGTTGCAAGGAACGTCTGGAAAATATTTATATGCTCTAATTTTCAAAATGTTTGGCCAAGTATATTTTTTTATTTATAGAATGCGAAACTGCAATTTCATTAAAAACTGCAATGGTTTATTCTTTAGCTTTCATATATCAGAGGTACATGTATATTCAATGAGAGAAAGTTCTTTCTATGGGTTTGAATATTTTTAGCTCACCTGAGCCAAAGGCTCAAGTGAGCTTTTCTGATCACAATTTGTCCGTTGTCTGTCGTTGTAGTCGTCGTTGTCGTTGTCGTTGTCGTCGTCGTCGTCGTCGTTGTAAACTTTTCACATTTTCATCTTCTTCTCAAGAACCACTGGGCCAATTTCAACCAAACTTGGTACAGAGTATCCTTGGGTGAAGGGGATTTAAATTTGTTCAAATAAAGGGCCAAGTCCTTTTCCAAGGGGAGATAATCATGAATTTATTAAAAATAAATGGCATTTTTTAAAAATCTTCTTCTCAAGAACCACTGGGCCAGGAAAGATGAAACTCATGTGGAATCATCCTCAGGTAGTGTAGATTCAAGTTTGTTCAAATCATGACCCCCAGGGCAAGAGTGGGGCCAAAATGAACGATCAAAGTTTTGCATAGGAATTTACAGGAAAAATCTTTTAAAATCTTCTTCTCCAGAACCACTAGGCCAGGAAAGATGAAACTCATGTGGAATCATCCTCAGGTAGCGTAGATTCAAGTTTTCAAATCATGACCCCAGAGGGTAGGGTGGGGCCAAAATGAACGATCAAAGTTTTACATAGGAATATATAGAGAAACCTTTTAAAATCTTTTCAAGAACTTCAAATCCATGCTTAGTGATATTTTTATGGAATCATCCTCAGGTAGTGTAAATTCATGTTTGTTCAAACCATGACCCCCTATGAGGTTAAAATTCATGTAAGCCCCCCCCCCCCCCCTTTCCCCCCAAACTCAGTAAACTTTCAGTAGGGATCTGATATGTGCTTATTCCTAGCAAATTGCTCAGGTGAGCGATGTGGCCCCTGGGCCTCTTGTTTTTTCAACTCTTGACCACGAAGTCTGACTTCATTTGAGAAACTTCAACCTTCGCTTAAAGCTATTATATGGGGGCATCATTGTTTTACAAACAAAGCACTAAGCTAACGTTAATTCATACCTAAGACCGGTCTTTCGGATTAGACCGATGTACCAAAGTCCCTTGTCGCAGTAGTGCTGGCACGACAAAGATATCTGCTCAAATGTTGTAAGTATCCAGTACAGGTCTATCGTTGCAGCTCTCCACCGGCAAGTAGTGGTGCCTTTATGTGAAGAAAAATTCTCGAAGGAGCGTTAATCACAGATATGCCTAAGAAAAGACTGAATAGTTTTTAAAAATAGCCGTACGGTATATCTTAATAAGTTTAGTCTGATTAACGTCCCTTTAAACAAAATCATATTGATAAAATTACATAACATTGGAAAATGCATCGAACTCAATTGCTTCAAGCAATATTTTGGAGGACAACGCAGCAAAAAATCCAAATGAGTGTGAAACAAATAATTACATCGTACGTTAAAATTATGTTTCAAGTTCATAGATATGGTACGACAGACTCCAAAAGGTTGAAATCAATAATTACAGTATCCGTGTCATTAAAAACAAGATTCTTCGACAATAAAGAGGATGTTTGACTTTAAATTAGCAAATATTTGTTGACGAAATTTGAAAGGCAATTATCACTTTTATTAATTCTTAAAATATCAATCATGTTAGATATTGAATGAAGTGATGAACATTTCGCTGGATATTCCATTGATACACGAAAAAACCTTATGTTTTAAAACAATATTCACAATCCTTATACTAAACACTATCAAGATGTAAATGTATGCCATTAAACTTAATTTTACAAACTCTGTGTCTGTTGGAAAATAAAGATGAAACAAGACGTGTTTG
Organism: Saccostrea glomerata; assembly: GCA_003671525.1. Classification (NCBI taxonomy): domain Eukaryota; kingdom Metazoa; phylum Mollusca; class Bivalvia; order Ostreida; family Ostreidae; genus Saccostrea; species Saccostrea glomerata. Next base: position 476,079 of record PRKT01000378.1, on the reverse strand, counting down.
TGAGACACGGATGCCCCATAAGCAACATAGTGAAGGTTAAGCTTTCTCAAATGCATATCAGATATGTTGGTATCTAAAGTAAGGCATTTTTACAAGAAACACAAATGTGAAATATAAAACCCTAGCACCACCTGTTCAAAGATTTTGACCAAGGTTATCGTTTTTAAAGGTAGGACAAACTTCGGAGTCAAGGTCAAGATTGTTGATTTCCAAAGAAAGGCCTAGTCTCAAAAATTACATATGGGAAGTATGAAAGCGCTGGCCCTTACGGTTCAAAAGTTATGGCCAAGGTTAAAGTTTGTAAAAAGTAGGACAAACTCCAAGGTCTAGGTCAAAGGGTCATATTGTTGATATTCAATGAAAGGTCTTGACAAAAGGATTACATATGTGAAGTATGAAAGCTCTAGCCCTCACTGTTCACAAGTTATGACCAAGGTTAAAATTTGTAAAAAGTAGATAAAACTTCAAGGTCAAAGCTGTTGATATCCAATGAAAGGTCTTTTCACAAGGATTACATATGTGAAGAATGAAAGCTCTAGCTCTTATCATTCAAAAATAATGGGCAAGGTTAAAGTTTTTTTGTAAGTATTAAAATCTTCAAGGTCAAGTTCAAGAAATGTTGTTGGTTTCGAATAAAAGTTTTGCCACAAAGAATTGATATTTGAAACATGAAATTCCTTGTATCTACCATTTCAAAGTTAGGGCCAGATTAAATGTTAAGATTTTTGTGTAAAAACGGGTCAATTAAACTCCAAGGTCAAAGGGTCAAGGTTCTTGATATCAAATGAAAGGTCTTGTCACAAAGATTGAATATGCGAAGTATGAAAGCCCTAGTCCTAACCCTTCAAAACTTATGGTTAAGGTTGTATTTTAAAAGTAATTCAAACTCCAAGGTCAAAGTCAAAGTGTCAAAGTTTTTTATCTAATAAAGCGTTTTCTCACAAGAATAATATCTGTGAAGAATGAAATCCTTGGCCCTTACTGTTCAAAAGTTATGGCCAAGGTTAACGTTTTTTCATAAGTACGAAAATCTCCGAGGTCAAGGTCAAATAGTCAAAGTTATTGGTACTCAATTAAATTGTATTTCCACAAAAACCTGTATGTGAAGTATAAAAGTCCTGGTATCTACTGTGCTAAGTAAAAGTTTGGAATTTTTGTGTAAAAGTGGGTCAAACTCCAAGGTCAAGGTACACATGTTAAATATGAAAGTCATAGCTCCACTACATCAAAAGTTATTGGCAAGGTTAAAGTTTTTGCAGACAAACAGACAGACAGACGAACAGTCACCAAAAAAACTATATACATGTACCCCCGAAACTTCTTTACGGGGGAATAAAAACTTTAGAGTTCTAAAACAGGCCTTGTCTTAAAGATAACATGTACATATGGGAAGTATGAAAGTGCTGGCCGTTACCATTCAAAAGTTATGACCAAGGTTAAAGTTTGTAAAACGTTGGTCATACCCCAAGGTCAAAGGGTCATATTGTTGATATCCTATGAAAGGTCTTGTCACAAAGATTACATGGTAAAGATTTTTTTACTACATGTATATAGCAGGTTGTTTTCGTAAAACTAAGTTGATAAATAAAATGTGCAAATCACGAAGTAGTCAAATGTTTCTTTAAAACATTATAAGCAAGTAGTAGGAGAGAATAAAGAACTGTATTCTCTATTTGCAGGGACGACTTTTAACAGATAAAATGTTACTTTCAAAATGTGCAAAGAAATAAAATTTTGTATTTCAAAAAGCATCAAAACGTAAGCCATTTTAGAGAAAGCGGGAGCAAAAATTGAATGTCTAGTCTGATTTGTTACGTCTTGAATTTTTTACGTTTTTACGCTTAAACGACATATGCAAAAACGTCAGAAACGTATATTTTGACCTTACAAAATCAGCCCCAATTCTGTGCTTGACGGCTTACTGTTCAAAAGTCACGGCCATGGTTAATGTTTGTAAAAAGTATGTCAAACTCCAAGGTCAAGGGGTCAAAGTTCTTGGTATCCAATGAAGGGTCGACTTTTCACAAGGATTGCATATGTGAATTAAATCCCTAGTCCGTACCGTTCAAAAGTTATGGCCAAGGTTAAAGTTTTTTTTCATAAATACGGAAATCTCCAAGGTCAAGGTCAAAAGGTCTAAGTTGTTGGTATTAAAGAAAGGCCTTGTCTTAAAGATTACATATGGGAAGTATGAAAGCGCTGGCCCTTATCTTTCAAAAGTTATGACTAAGGTTAAAGTTTGTAAAACGTTGGTCAAACTCCAAGGTCAAAGTGTCAAATTGTATGATATCCAATGAAAGGTCTTGTAACAAAGATTACGTACGTGAAGTATGAAAGCACTTGCCCTTACTGTTCAAAAGTCACGGTCATAGTTAATGTTGTAAAAAGTATGTCAAACTCCAAGGGGTCAAAGTTCTTGGTTTCCAATGAAGGGTCTTTTCATAAGGATTACATATGTGAAGTAAATCCCTAGGCCTTACCGTTCAAAAGTTATGGCCAAGGTTAAAGTTTTTTTTTATAAGTACGGAAATCTCCAAGGTCAAGGTCGAAAGATCAAAGTTGTTGGTATCCAATGAAAGGTCTTTCTACAAAGAATACATATATATGAAGTATAAAGTCCTGCTATCTACTGTTAAAATGATAAAAGTTTGTATTTTTTGTGTAATAGTGGGTCAAACGCCAAGGTCAAGGTCATAAGGTCATATTTTGTGATACCCAAAGAAAGAGAAAAGGACTTGTCAAAAGGAATACACATGGGAAATATGAAAGTCATATTTACACTAAATCAAAAGTTATGGGCAAGGTTAAAGTTTTTGCCGGAAAAGCTTTTATCTACTTTTTTATTGTTATCGTACATGCATACACTCGCAATAAGGAGGAAGAAATAAGTCTATATTTTTGTCTATGGCCATGAAAACTTTCTCCATAAAATTCCGAAAACTGTAATTTTCTAAAACCTAATACTTTCAGGCATTGAACAATATTTACACGGATCATGCACAAAAAATTATGTTATTCAAATTTTGCATCTGTGCATCACAGTGTCGCTTTAAGAAAAAAAAATGTTAAATGCTAATCACTGATTGCAAAATTTCATGTTTATACGCATATTATGTGGTACAGATTTGTATAAGGCCTGTATAATAACTGTATAGAAAAAAATGATTCACGATTTACATATGATGCACTGTCAGTTAATAAATACCCTTTTCATCAGTTGTCTCGAACATTCTTTGTACGTGTATCACAATTAACTGAAGATTTTGTGATGGTATACAATGTCTATCATTATATTCTATATCAGAACCTGACAGTTTCTCATCCCATAAATTAAAGAGTAGTGAACACTAACCAAGCAACCTTTCTGTCTCTTCGTGAAACCACAGGTTATGATTTTGAATTATAGACTTTGGTTTGAAGAGGTCAAGAATAGAGTTTTACAAACAAGTACTGAGGTAACAATCACAGTTACACGGAAATGACTTCCAAAATTTCAAAGTATGACCAGTTGAATATACTAGTATATTTCATTTCATAAATATGACAAAGACACAGCAAAAGTGTGATATTCATTTTAAATAGATATAGCAAAAGTGTATAAATTTTAGAAACCACTCGTCATTATAAGTTTGTAACCGTACATTACTAGGTATGGTTTCCCTCTCCTGTCCATGAACTAGATAAATTATGTTTCAGAATATTATCATTGACCATGAAATATGCAAAATTGATTTTCGCATATTAAAGCGTTTTCGATGATAGTACGTTTCGATGTGGTATCATTATGGTACAGTAAGTGCAGTGAGGATTGGTACATGTATGTGTATTGTATACGACGACAATGTAGAGCGACGTTCGGCCCACTCGAGTACTTTCAATACTTTGATTTCATTAGTTTCCCTCTTTTTAGCAACCGGCTATCCTGGCCATGCTTTACTAGGATACGATCCATATAGTGTAGGCATATGCATCAAGTCAATTCATTCCTTGACTAAAATGCATTTTAACTCTCTTTTTAGCATCTAGTAAATATGACATAGAATTCTCAATCTTTATAGTGGTTCCTTTTATGCACGTATTATAATATATTTTTGTCTTTATTTCAACCTTTTTTCATACAAAGGCATTTTTATATGAAGTGCTACAAGGAAAAAAGGAATTAAAAACACTATTACACTATTTTTGGACGCAACCACAAGATCGGAAAGCAAAATAGTTGTGTGCCTTCATCAGAGATAAACATGCATGGTGCGAACCTGTGAAGATTTGCAAATGCTGTTTCAGATGTGGAAAAATACATTGGTACATTGAGAAAGTGCATGTTCATGTGAAAATTTTCAGGAAGTACCAATCAATAGAATACTTAGCAATTCTGTCGCATAATGTATACACAACTGCATCACCTTTTTACTGCAGCCGATCACAAAAATTCATTTTCCATAAGAAAAATTTCTGTGAAGTTGAGAACTGCTGGCTTAGTGATTGTAAACAAACCTTAAAAAAACCTTGACATGATGCTTGTGAGTGAAATTTTTTTTGTAATAATAACCTACAATTCTCTTTTTTAGGTGTCTGTATATTCTAGATTGACATATTGCATTATCTCGACGCAGATCCGTTGCAATGTTATTGTTTTAAGGGGAAGGGAATCGAAGGGACTACGAAAAAAGTTGACAAGCACACAAAAACAAACTGCACAAGCTTTAAATTCCTACTTCGTTGGGATGGGTAGGGGGTTCTTTTAACTAAAGGTATTCTCAGAAAAGTAGGGGCACCCTCTGCCCTCCATCATATTATGTGCTTGATATTTTGAAAAAGTATTATCATTAAACGGATTTAATGCATACTTTAACCATAAATATTTCTAAATCAAAATACTGTTCTACATTTCTACACAAATGAATTCCAGATAATGAATACGTATACGACACTTTTATTGACTTTAGAATATCTTTCAACTTCACGTAAAGAGTACGAGTAATTACAGAAGGAAATAAAACCTAATCATAAACGACGATGATCAATTAAATTGTTATTTCATATGCAGTAGCTGTGTGTACAGAAATAAGGACAAATTAGTCCATGCACTGATTAAATAATTACTGTAATTGTTGCTTTAACTTCTACATGAATGTTCTTGCAAGAATAATGGTCTGTGAAAACAAAATGGCCTAAAATAAAGTAAGTTACTTAGTTTTTAGTAGCAAGCACATTATAAATGTGTCGCCGTCATCCCTTTGTGATCCTGGCGACATACCGTGTTTGATTTCACTCAAGGCACCATAGGCAAATGTTAATTTCTTTTGTGCACGATTCACATTCACTTTTATGTGTTCTTTGTTCTATGAAATATGTTTTTTTTACAAAGTTAACTAAATATACTTTAGTATTAAGTTTTGGGGGTTTTCCCTGTTTTATGTTTTTAAAGGAACATTGAAATACATGAATACTTTAAAAATGCATTCTAAGCTATTCAGATTCAGTAGATATTAAAACATGTGGTCTTCGTGCCACTTCACTGACCATGACACTTTGGTAAGAGATATGCAAAACCAGTTCAATACTGATTTTAGTAAAATATGTAATAAGTGGTCCCACTGTAACTGATAATTTGAAAAAAAATTGCTTTCATCAATAATACTAATCAAGACTTTGTTCTTCTTGAGAAGATTTCTTATGATCCTTTTTTATATACATGGATTTATGATATGTATAGCTTGGACTCCCTGTTATGGACCCAACGAAGTGTGAACGAACGCGTAGGCAATGATGTGACTTAAGACTGCTTCTGTAGAAATATTACTGATCATGTCTTGGCTGTGTACTTAAAGAGATATGTTCTTATTTAAATCTTTGATGATGATGCCTTGCTTTGGCCCGCCATATATATCGTCAGGGATCAGTATTTGAACAAACTTGATTCAACATTTTGCACAGATAAAAATATTTCACATTATATAAAACTTTCCTAGTCCAGTTCTATTTAATAAGAATCAAAATATCTGAAAAACAACCAAATGACCTGTTAAGTTATGAATGATGAGCAATGGTGTCTTTAAGAATGTGAATTTCGTGGCTTTTGGTTCACTTTCAGGAGTTTTGGTGTTAGAGCAGGACTTTATTGCTATATATTTAGAATGAATCAATTTTGTAGAAAATGTCTTACACAGAACCCATCATAAATACAGTTTGAATTATATCTAAAAATAATCAAATAAATTGGCCATTAAACCAGTTTTGATAAATGATGAATCGTCGAATAATGCGTCGAATAATAATCGATTCTTCTCACATTTCTTGCATTTAAAAAATAATGAAATTTTCACAGAATCAGGGGGACAATATCACTGAGTGATAGTATCACTGAAATAAATTTGACCGTCTAATATTAGAGGCAAGGTCAGGTCAATGTCATGACCGTTTTTTTTCTGGACATGAAGAAGAAAAAATACTGTTTCCAATCATGCGATCTCTACTTGTATTTCAAAAGATTGAATGATTTTCTTTTTGCATAAAAAGATACTACCATATAGGGCCTATAAGATGATATTACCAAATTGACATATATAATTCAAATAAAATGAAGATTTGTTAATCCGAATTTTCTCTACTTATCTTAAATTTTTAGGATATATAATTTTTTTTTTATGTTTCCAATATTTAACTTTTTCTCATTTTCACATATAGTAAAGTTGTCACATGTCAGAAGTTATAAAATGATATAAAAACTAAAAGAGGAGAAATATAACACTTTTTATGGATTTTTGGCTCAAATCTGTACTTAGATTTTAAGCATTTAAAAGCCAAGAACATAGTTTTTGCTTGTTTGAAAAATCTTATTCATTTGCTATGTATTGAAACTTTCGTATAGTCTTTGATTATAACTAAATTCAATGTTCTTAATAATTTTGTGAGGCAGAAAAGAAGATATTTTCAAACGCGGCCATTCCGTAAAAAATATAGTCCCTGGTTTTTTCAAACGTATTTTACCATTTCTATTTGAAATTGTACAATTGTGACGAGGAAAGAAAACTATGGTCTTTTCTTAGATTAATAACCGTATACTCAAACGGCAGCTACTTCGCAAAAGAATTCACAAACTGTTGTTATTGCAGTAACCTAGCAAAAAATCTGAAAAAATTCTAATGATCACTGAAAATAACGTTTACACTTTTGCAAGCTTGAGCAATGACCGAATTCAGCATATATCCTGTCTGACTAAAATGACTTTTGAAATAAACTTTTCAAGGGTTAATGATATTTGTAGACAAAAATAATGTGATTCAGGTTTAAGTGCCGATGAATAAAATAATCATTTGTTTTGATTTATATATTTCGAAAGACTATCGTCAGTATCCCAGTATTTCACCCAGAAAGATGTTTGTCATCCGTTGACGAGACACCTAACACAGACATCGTATACTAAGGGAACGATTAATTCCCAAAACGTGATATCTGCACGTCCATTTAATAACACGAAATCATTACTGGATAAATGTCTGGGGAAAAACGCATTAACACAGATTATTAATTAGTCCTTCTATTAAATATCTTTCAGATTTAGGTCTTAACCTCTCGAAAACGACCCGCCTTCAATCAGTGCCTGTTAATTAAAATAAATCAGTGAATCATACCATATATAGGCTTTACTTCGAGATCTATTTATTTTTTTTCGGTGTGACAGAATTCAATGAGTTATTACATTTTTGGCAATATAAGGCTAAGGTAAAAAAATTATCTGCTTCACCTTTTACGTTATAAACATCATATTCTCTCCAATAATTTTTGCGTGAAATACTCCAAAAAAGTGTAGCTAACAAAGTGTTTGTTTGTACGTTTGTTTCACTCGTACATGTATAAATTATAGAGACAGCCTTTCACGTTAGATCAGTTGGTAGAACGCTCGCTCTGTGATTGGGAGGTCGTGAGTTCGCATCTCAGCCGAGGCTGACTTCAGTCGTTGAAAATTCCTCCGCCATGCTCCGCTTGGAGTGAGATTTGTGAGTCCTTTAAATGAGACCTTAAAAACCGAGGTCCCGTGTCACGGTAGACGTTGTTACGATAAAGATTACTTACTGCAGGACAAAATTTGAAGCCCTTCACCGGTATATAGTGACGTCTCTTCATGATTGAAAAATTCTCTAATCTGACGCATAACAACATACAATCAATCAATCGTTTTGAGACGTCGCCACTTGTCGGTGGATGCCTGTAATTAAATTTAGAACTTTACTCTCTGAGCAGCGAGGAACTGGTTATCGTACCGAATCCTACTGCTTTACGGAGCCAAAGTTTATAGTTTCATCTGAAGGACGTGTCTTCACGTCAATTAGTGGGATTCAAACCAGCGACGCAAATGCTAACTCTTTGCTATCCGATTCTAGAGCAAGCTCTCTAACCACTGCGCCACGCGGGCATCGATAAAAAAAAATTATGTGGATCCAAATATGTATAAAATACTTAATTTGAATTGTTCTATAAGCAATTCAACTTTTCGTGCTTGCACATATTTTTATCTACTCAATTTTTAAAAGACCCAAAAGCATAAAACGTGTGCTAAAAATGTTGTTGACTAAAAAACCAGAGTTTCATTAGTGCTTTAACATTTACATGAATCACAATTAAAGAATTGTTCAAATTTTCCGTATCGCGGAAAAATCCTATTATTTTTTTAATTTGTTTCAGAGTGGGTAACTCATCAATTTGTCAAATCAAAACATTGCCTTTTTATGCTTAAAAAGACGTTAGACTAGGCATATAAATATCTATAATTGAAAATACAATTATAACAAAAAGACATCATCATTAATTTGTCAAATATTCAAAATAAAATCTCTTGGAATATCAAAAGAGTTTTTATCCACTATAAACGACTTGACATTTAGAAAATCATAAAATCGTTTTATGACATCCGAAATTTAAAAAAAAAACCAAAATACAAATAGAGTTTTACACTAATTAAGATCATCAGACGTAACATTTTCTTGGACTATCATGCTCTCAGATGCGATTTTGTCGGTACGCAATATAATAATTTCACAAAGAAACATAGAGAGTAAGTTATTGCAACGATTTTAGCAACCGAAAAGATGAAATTTTGTGAGAAGTTCATAAATGGAGATTTTTTTCTCTCTTTTTTTTTGAGTGATACTTTCGATCGATAACTGCTATAATCAGACACTACAAAGAAAACAGGGGTTTAGAGTTCTTAAGAACCAGGGATTAAGTTCTTTCTTGGAACAGGCTGCGAAAAAAGTTAATCTCCATCCTATACAGAGTCGAGGAAACTTAAAAGTAATGGCGGGCGTTTACAATGTCATCAAGCAAGTGTCTCATTTGTTTCTCCTTCATCATTAACACTTAAAGATCAGTCCACAATTTCTGTTCAATAATTCCAAGTGATCTTGTCTCAACCAATTTTTGGTCATGGTCATCTTATACAAAATTTTTGGTCGCTTAAAATTATATTGGTAGAATATGATATTTTAGAACCTTTTGGTTTTTTCACCATGTTCACCACGTTCCGGTTGCAGACACAAAATACTACTCCAAGGAGCGTTATAACATAATTACTCTTAATATTTTCTCATCAAAATTTTTCCTTTTTGTTGCTATTTATTTTTCATAAGATGTTTTCATACCTTATTTCAAACCTTGGTGAATTCATGATGCACCAATTGCAAAAAGGGCTATGTATGAATGTTACAAATTCCAGATATTACTATACATTTATTGTATAATAGCAATTTGGACTGTTTTCGAACTGTCCACTTTTATGCCCACGTAGTTTCGGGGGAATACAGTTTTTGTCGTGTCCGTCCGTCTTTCTGTCTGTCTGTTTGTCTGCAAAAACTTTAACCTTGCCCATAACTTTTGATTTAGTGGAGCTATGATTTTCATATTTCACATGTGTATTTCTTGTGACAAGACCTTTCTTCGGGTACCACCACAATAGACCTTGACCTTAGAGTTTGATCCACTTTAACACAAAAATTCCAAACTTTTACTTTGGTCTTTTGAAAATGAAAAAAACTTTAACCTTGGCCATAGCTTTTGAACGGTAAGGACCAAGGATTTTATACTTCACAGATGTCATTCTTGTGAGAAGACACTTTATGGGATACCAAGAACCCTGAGTCTTTGACATTGACCTTGGACTTTGACTTACTTTTAAAATACAACGTTGACCATAATTTTTGAAGGGTTAGGACTAGGGATTTAATACTTCACATATTCAGTCCTTGTGACAAGAACTTTCATTTAATATCAATTTGAAGAATCTTAACCCTTTCTGGACCTTCACCTTGGAGATTTTAATTCTTACGAAAAAACTTTAACCTTGCCCATAATTTTTTAAATGGTAAGGGCTAGGGTTTTCATACTTCACATATGCAATCCTTGGGAGAAGACCTTTCATTGGATATCAACAACTTTGACCTTGAAGTTTGACCTACTTTTTACAAATTTTAACCTTGGCCATCACTTGTGAACAGTGAGGGCTAGAGCTTTCATACTTCACATATGTAATCCTTCTATCAAGGCCTTTCATTGGATATCAACAATTTGACCCTTTGACCAAGACCTTGAAGTTTGTTCTACGTTTTACAAACTCTAACCTTGGCCATAACTTGGAGACAAGACCTTTCTTTAGAAATCAACAATCTTGACCTTGATCCCAAAGTTTGTCCTAACCTTTAAAAACGATAACCTTGGTCAAAACCTTTGAACAGGTGTTGCGAGGGTTATATATTTCACATTTGTATTTCTTGTGAAAATGCCATACTCTAGATACCAATATATTTGATGTGCATTTGAGAAAGCTTAAACTTCACTATGTTGCTTAAGGGGGCATCTGTGTTTCACAAACACGTCTTGTTTCATCTGGACACAGAATTCGTACAATTAAGTTTTATGATATACATTTACAACTAGATAGTGTTTAGTAAAAGGATTGTGAACATTGTTTTAAAACATAAGGTTTTTATTGTATCAATGGTAAATCTAGCGAAATGTTCATTACTTCATTCAATATCTAACATATTTGATGTTTTAAGAATTACTTAAAATGATAATTGCCGTACAAATTTCATCAACAAATATTTGCTGATTTAAAGTCAAACATCCTCTTCATTGTCGAATAATCATTTTTTAAAGTCACGGACAATGTAATTATTGATTTCAACCTTTTGGAGTCTGCCGTACCATATCATAACTTTAACGTACAATGTAATTATTTGTTTCACATTCATTTGGTTTTTTTGCTGAGTTGTACTCCAAATATTGCTTGAAGCAATTGAGTTACAATGTATTTTTCACTGTAATGTAATTATATCAATATGATTTAGTTTAAAGGGACGTTAATCAAACTAAACTTATCGAAGATATACCGTAAGGCTATTTTTTAAAAACTACTCAGTCTTTTCTTAAGCATATCTGTGATTAAAGCTCCTTCGAGAACTTTTCTTCACATAGAGACACCAATACTTGCCGGTGGAGAGCTGCAACGATAGACCTGTACTGGGCACTTACAACATTTGAGCAGATATCTTTTTCGTACCAGCACTACTGCGACACGGGACCTTGGTACATCGATCCAATCCGAGAAACCGGTCTTAGGTATGAATTAACATTAGCTAATTGAATTGTTTGTAAAACAAAGATTCCCCCATATGACAGCTTTAAGCGAAGGTAGAAGTTTCTTAAATGCAATTTAGACTTCGTGGTCAAGAGTTGAAAAATATTCATACCCATAGAGAGGACTTTCTCTCATTGAATATACCTGGGAAATATATGAAAGCCCCAAAACAATAAAAGTTGTGGCCAAAGATAAAGATATTCAAATGTGGGTTATTGCAGTTTTCATGACATTGCAGTTAGGCATTCTTCAAATACAAAATATCCTTAGCCAAACATTTTAAAAGTTAGAGCGACCGCTTACATATTTTCCAGACGTTTCTTGCGACAGAGCCTTTCCTTTGGAAACCATTAACTTTAACCCTGTCCATAACTTTAAGGGGGCCGACTGGGGTTTCTATTGCGCAATATTACGCGTATCATAGTAAAATGAAGCGTTTTTACTGTTTTGAAACATTTTTTCACTTAATTATAAGAAATTAGGAAAATCAAAAAATTGCAGGTTGAAAAGTTAATTACAAATTTATACATCTGATTTTATAAACGATTCTTCACCAATTAGGTAGATTGACTTGGTACACATGTATAATGTAATAGTGCGTTTTGATGTTATGATAACGCACAGCTCATAAAGAAGGGGGTGATTAAAATGTTATAAAAGAAAAAGTAATGAATCTATGCTCTTGAAATTTAAAACAATGAAATTTGAGAATATCTCCATCATTTTTATTATTCTGTGTTTAAATCTTTTGTATATGTCATATTTTGTAGGAATAAAAACGGAAATTCGTTAATTTCTAATATTTTGAGATACCCACTCTGGAAGCAAGACGGTAGAATATTGTGTTTCTTACATAAAATGTACAATGTAGTATTATTAATTCATCATGTATTATAGTCTGATTAAATAGTTTATTGTAGTATTTGCATAATTTTATTTAAAGTGCGAAAAATTGGCACTATCCTATAGCAAAGGAACCTGTATTTTGAGACGGTCCCTTATAAATACCTGGACGGTAGATTTACCCCGAACTTGGCATGTACTCTGGAGTCAATGTAAGTTTTATATGATATAAAACACAGAGATTTTTTTTATTGTAGTTTTCACACAATAAAACCCAAGTCGGTACCCTTGAATTGGTTTGAGCCATGCAATCATTTTTCATAAGTGAATTTCTTGTGACTATGTCTGTCTATGGATATAAATTTATCCCGCTTCAGACAAATTTGTTGATTACTGATTGGATAAAAGCTAATCACATGACGCCCTGAAATTTTCCGTATTACGTCTCCATTTCCATATTACGTCTCCGTCAAGGCGTAATATGAAAATCGGGCACGCGATTTCGTTCGAAGCGTTGTTATTGTAAATAAAAATGGCGGCTAAGAAACGGTTAAACGTAGGTAGTTCAGTTAAATTTCTTGTTATCGTAACGATATTTTATGTTGATTGTTATTGGATAAAAACTAATATTTTCATAATATGCACAAATATTTTTTTTATATTGAAAAAGGTCTTCAGCGGGATAAATTCGTTACACAGTCAGTTAGTGACCTAATACGGATTCATACAGGGTGTGAAATGGAAATCCGTATTGGGACTCGGCTTCGCCTCGCCCAATACGGATTTCCATTTCACACCCTGTATGAAACCGTATTAGGTCACTAACTGACTGTGTAACTAATAATATTTGACCTCTTGATCTTGGAGTCTGACCCATTCAAGCAAGAATTTACCTACTTTAACCTTAAGAGTTTGTTATATTTTTTAAAAATTGAACATTAATTTTTAACAATCAGCACTAGTTCCTTTATATTTCACAGGTGCACATACTTATTGTGACATTTTTAATATCTCGGTAAACAGATTAATAAAGCAATTCTGTCTTATGTATATCAAAATGGAACCGAGAGCTTAATAATGTATACTGAAATATTTTCAAGTGAAACTGTAACGCCAATACACTTTTAAGAAAAAAATTTGAAGAATGAATAAAAAGGGTTTTTTTTCAACAATTATACTAAATTTGCTTTTTGTGCATTTTCCATTGTTTTTTGGCGGCTTTTACTTGAATTCGTATGGTCATTGAATTAGCAATGGGGTAATTCCTTCTTTACTATTGAAAAGCGTTTAGAAGAAAGCAAGCGTTTGAGAGTATGGATGCTTCCCAGCACCTGCCAGGCGCAGCACGCCATAGATTCCACATATCGGAGGATAATACTTCCGAGTCAACACGTAGTTTCCATAAACTCTAATTTACCACCAAAGCTAAATGCCGTGAATCAAAGTGACATTCTATATAGTTCTGGCGGACACTTAATCTTTCCTAGTGCGTCAACTTTTATAGAAGAAGCGTGTCCAACACATAGGATCTCCTTAACTGTTAAACTTAGTTGCAATGTATATGTTTCGATACTGTATGGTGGCTGAACTGGATATTAACTTGATGTTACGCAACGTTTTTTTTTTCACTTTCTTGTGTAAAAGAACTCATAAAAGGCATGAAAACATAATAATCAGTATAACAGAAATCAGAGAAATCAAGGAAAAGTTTATTTTTTTTTTACGCATCCATACAAAATTTTACAGTTCAAAATAACCTCAGTTGAAAATTCAAGCATTTAACCTTGTTTTCCAAATCTTCTCCGAGATTTTCTACGTCTTCTCTGTCTTTGATTTTGTTTATTTTTGCGTCTACGGTTATATCTTCTTTGTTCTCTCTGACCCCTACTGTTTGGGTGCGGGTAGTCGCCACCGCCTCTTTGACTTCCAGTGGAAGTACTAGCAAAAGTTCCATTTCGAAAAACATCAGCAGGATTGGGGATTTTGAAGCCAACATAAGTTGGTGGAATGCTTATTTGAGAGATGGATCCGCCTCTAGCTGCATTTCGCTGAAAAGCTCCTGGAAAGGAAGGGAATGTACTGCTGGTTCGTCTGCTTCTCAGAGAATTCAGTTGATCAGGAAATGGACGAAAGTCGTATCCAAGATCATATCTTTTCAATATTTTGCTGCAAGGCCGAAGGGAATTTCTACAATGAACAAAATTGAGATTTTTTTGAAAATGATCGATAAAAACATCAAACTTAACATTTTTCTAAAAACATTTTCGATGCATTTTTTTAAGGAATCATATAATCCTTATTTCCCAAAATCTCGAAAATTTCATACGTGTAAATAGAAAATTTTAATTGTACCATATGTACACTTCTTAATATAAATAGATCCGAAAAAAAATGTTTGTCTGAAAACACTTGATACAAGGCTGTACGTACCCTGTGATATCTAGTCGTAAAAGAAGTCGAGGCTGATATTGATTAAAACCATCATCTTTGGTAACTGAGCATAAAATTTTGGCCAAAGTAATTTCTTTCAGTTTATTAAGTTGCTCTGCAAAAGAAAATACGGGTATGGATTTTAGAGAGTTTGAATGATTAATGACTACACGCGTCTTTTTTCTTATTATTTACACCAAATACTCTACAAAAAGAAATCGTACGCAATTATACGAAAATGCATTGTTAAAGTATACAAAAGTGAACAAAGACCTTGGTACAAGATTTAGCGGGTTTTTTAACCTTTACAGCTTAAAATGAAGCAGGAAAGTTTTGTACAATTACATAAGGCCATTTTCTCGCTTTTATGTTTCCTTCTTGCATACATTTTTATTATGACCAGAATGTCTCTTGCATAAAAACTTTCTGTTGCGAAAATTTATTGACCACATGTATAAAGCATGGACATTTTAAATAAACAACATTTGAGTCTTATGTGTAAAGTTCAGTCCAAATCATTTCAAGTCCAGTAAATTGTAATACATTGATGACTCATAAAATCCAGCATAATGGTTATAAAGAATGGATGCACAAAATTCTACTGACTTGTGGTAAAGGCGGTCAGTGGGTTCTCATGTATATCGTTCTCATACCAGAACCTGTCTTCATGCTTGTAACGAGAAAACTGAAGGGCAAATAAACAGGAAAAGGTGGGTCCAAGGATGCCGCCAGAGATAGGTCTCTCAGACATTCCTCCGGCAAAAAGGTCAATATCATCAGTACTTCTGCAGAAGAATACAGAATTGACTGTGAATATTTCTACATTTAATGTTTCTTCAGTTCATAAACAAGAGGCCCATGGGCCACATCGCTCACCTGAGAAGCGTTGACCATTCTGTTCTTTACCAGATTTCCCCCTTGTTATACATAATGCATCCCCACCCTACCCCACTGATCATAATTTAGACATTTTGAAATCTACACTACCCCATGATCCTTCCATGGGCACATATGTTTCAGCTTTTTTTG